>JAOXYA010000001.1:93997243-94023765 GCA_028565675.1 Sorex palustris
GAATGGAGACGTTACTGGCACCCGCTCGAGTAAATCGATGAATAACGGGGATTAAGTGATTAAGTGATTAAGTGATATAATTTGTTACCTACTACCTGAACCCCATAAAAATTGTGTGGTAATTATGGAAAATGGGTAGGAAGTGTCTTATGATGTGTTGTGTGGCCAGAGACTGAAGGAAGTGGGCAGAGGATCTCTGCTCCCAGGTCCCCTTGGGACCAGAGTCTAAGGTCACAAAGTTCCTCATTACCTGGGACTTTATTCATGAATGAGGCTTGGCCCAAGCATCTGAAAAGTGGCCTGGAGCATGGCAGAGGTTGGGTAGTGGAGGTTGGCTGCCAGGGCTGGGTCCCTTGGGGCAGGGAGGGCTCTCACCTGCCCTAATGGTAATTCGGATTCAAACTCCTTCCAGGAAAAGCATCCGTGAATTCTGGATGGTTGTGGATGAGGAGATAATCTGGCACCTGCAGGGAGTGGCTTATTTGTGTGACCCCATGGTCGCCAGAAACTGGGGGACGCAGGCAGAGGATCTCTGCTCCCAGGTCCCATTGAGCCCAGAGTCCAAAGTCACAAAGTTCCACATTACCTGGGTTCCATGGGAGTTTATTCATGCATGAGGCTTGGCCTGAGAGTCCAAAAAGCGGCCTGGAATGTGGTGGCAGTTAAGTAGTGGAGGTCGGCTACTGGGACCAGCTCCTTTGGGGCGGGGAGGGCTCTCACTCATCCCCCTCTAGGGTGCCCTGAGTCCCAGGTGCTTGTTATGGTATAAAATCTAAAACCTCATGATTTAGCATAGTTTGTCCTAAATGCTTATCTTGATTCTTTACTATTCCTATTATTCCTTGGGGGGGGGGGGTGTCTATGGTTTGAAGCTGCTTGTGCCCCTCTGTGGGAGCCCTACACCCCAGGGTCAGACACCACTGGCTCCTCACTCCCTTGCTTCCTTCCAGAGACAAAAGTCAGGGTGTGGGAAGTGGGACTTAAGACAGACGTTTTATGAAAGATTCATTCCTGAGCCAGAAAGTTCAGAAGCATGAAATCTGCACTCGGCTCCCATCTGGCTTCCACGCCAAGTATTCTTCCGTGATTATTTTAAACATCTCGCCCCGCCCCCCTTGGCACATTGCAATTATGGGAGAGCAAGAGAGATGAGGAAGGATGGGGCCCTAGGATTTTTTAGCAGGAGCAGGGGGCGGTGGGGAGGGGTTGGTGGGGCAGTGGGTGGAGGGGAGACAGTTATAAGGTTTAGGGCCTGATCTAAGGAGTTTTGGAGAATTGCATGAGTGTTTAATGGCTTTAGTTCTTAAAATGATGCCTGGAGCCGTTTGCAGAAAATGTTTGATAAAGCAAAGTTTGCAAAGGATCCATAAATGAACTCCTGGGGAAGCCCAGGGAGCCTTTAGGAGTCCCCTGTGGGAAAGGACAGGGGTGTGCTGTGCTGTGGACAGGTCTGCTGGATGGTGGCTGGGACTGGGGATGAATCTGCGTCTGAGAACTGGCTCCAGGACAATTTTTCTAAGCAGGGACTCAGAGGGAGCAAACAAGTTTTCTCTAAGGGAGTGGGGGGAAGGGGGAGGAGTGAGTGAGGGAGGGAGGGAGGAAGGATAGAGAGGAAGGGAGAGAGAGGGATGGAGAGAGAAAGAGAGGGGGAGAGAGGGAGAGAGAGAGGGAGAGAGAGAAAGAGAGAGGGAGGGAGAGATAAAAAGGGAGGGAGAGAAGAAGAGAGAGGGAGAGAGAGGGAGAGAGGGAGAGATAGAGAGGGAAGGAGAGAAAGAGAGAGGGAGGTGGGGGATGCTTACCTCGGGCCAGGGTGTGTTTGTTGGGGGAGTGGGGTGGTGTCCATCTTCCCAGCTTTGAAATGGTCATTTCTGTGCGGGTAGTGAGGGGGTGTGGCAAAGACCCCTGAATAAACCATGTCCTTCCTCTGAGAAGACTCTCTCCTTGGGGATGATTCTTTATTTTTTTCCAGTTTTTTATTTTAATGAATCAATAGCACAGCAGTAGGGCATTTGCCTTGCACGTGGCCGACTGACCGACCCAGGTTCAATTCCTCCGCCCCTCTCAGAGAGCCTGGCAAGCTTCTGAGAGTATCTCGCCCACATGACAAAGCCTGGCAAACTTCCCGTGACGTATTCTATATGCCAAACACAGTAACAACAAATCTCACAATGAAGACATTACTGGGGGTTCGCTCAAGCAAATCGATGAACAACAGGAGGACAGTGAGAGTGAAAGTGATTTTAATGAATCATTGTGAGATACATTTACAGACTCACAGACTTTCATGATTGCGTTTCAGTCAAACAATATTCAAGTACCCACCCCTCCACCAGTGCTCATTCCCCACCTCCAGTGTTCCCAGTATCCCTCCCACCACCCCCATCCCTTCCCACCTCCTGCCTTTGTGGCAGGCACAATCCCTTTTATTGTCTCTGTCTTTTTGGGTGTTATGGCTTGCAATACAGGTAACAAGTAGCCATCATGTTTGGTCTATAGTCTACTTTCAACGTGCATCTACTATCCCCAGTGATCCCGCCAACCATCATTTATTTAGTGTTCCTCCCTCCATCCCAGCTACCGTTTTGGGGGGATTATTCTTCTGGGGAGTCCCTCTAATCTGATATGGTACCAAAGGCTTTCCCTGGTCTTCTCAGGTGGCCCCCATCACCCTGGTCATTGTTCTCATTATTCCCCTCCCTACTGTATAGATGAGGAGGAGACTCAGGGAGGTGTCCTCGCCCCCACCCCCACTGCCTTGGGCTAGAGTCAGGGGAGAAGCCCAGAGTCTAACCCTCGGTTGGCTCGTCTCTCTGCTCTCCCCCTTCCAATCCCACCTGCACTCCCAGCTGTCCACATTTTGGCCCCTCATAGCCCAGCACCATGCCTACTTTGACACACAAGGATGGAGAGGAAGCACCCCCCAGGGTTCCCTTGGTGACAGGAATGTTAAAAGGAAGGGCATTGGTTCCATCCCCAGTGGTTGCATACCTCCGAGTCATCAGGGGAGAGCAAAGCTGTGGGGCATAAACCTGAGGAAGGGAAGCAGCCTTGCTGGAAGGAAGTTGAGCAACGACTTCCTGTGCCCCCCGTGCCTGCCCAGGGTCCAAAGTGAATGTCAGCAAATGACTTTTACATACAACAAAGATGTCTGGGTACCAAATAGCCGTACTTTTGTTTCCTGTCCTGTCCCCAAGGAATGCAATGGTGAATGGGAGGACAGAGGTGGACGAGGGACAGTGGGGACATTCATTCCCTTGAGATCCAATATCCCTCACCTTTGAATGAGAGGATCTCGATTCCCAGGGAGCCTCATCTCCTACTGGTTCTTCCTGGGCAAGAACACAGCCATCACCCCCCACCAATCCCCCATGGAAGGCAAGGACGGTCCCAACAGTGTGTAGGTGTGATGTCCTCTGGCCTTCCCCACATGTAGTGGGGTTTTAATTGTTTTTTTTTTGTTTTTGCTTTTTTGGGTCACACCTGGCAATGTTCAGGGATTATTCCTGCCTCTGCACTCAGGAATCACTCCTGGTGGGGTGCTGGAGACCATATGGGATGCTGGGGATCTAATCCAGGTTGGCTGCACGCAAGGCAAATGCCCTGTCTGGGTTCGATGTTGTGGCTTGTTCAAAATATGGGCTTGTGATCCAGGCCTGGCCAGTCAGGGAATCATCTTGCTCTGTCCCTCAGAGAAGATGCAGAAAAGCAGTGGGTCTTGATTCATCTTTTACTGCAACTTTTTGGGAGAGAGGTTTCTGGGACAATAGTTTATTGGAGCCAAAGCTGGGGTGGGTATAGGTTGGAGAGGTGCCATCATGCCTTCACACGAAACTTGAGAATAAACTGTAAATATGCATGGGATCAGAGAGGTTGAGTGCTGGTCACACTTTTTGAACATACCATACCTGAAGTAAATGCTTTCTTAACTTTCGATTGCCTGAGTCAATGCAGTTCCTCTTCAGTTCACCATGATTTAAAAGAAGGTGTGATGCTAGGAAACTGTCAAGGTACACTTAACTCTGATATTCCAGAATTCTACAAGATGGTAATTTTATACCTCCCAAAATGCTAAAAAAAAAAAAAACCCAAACCTCCTCTGGTTTTGGGTCAACTGCCAGCAAAACCCTAAAACACCTCTTCTTTGGTGTCAAATTGTAATTCTCTGCTTTCATCTTCCCCTGCAGTTCCTTCTGTTTTTCATTTCTCCCGATTTCTTTCTTGGGGCTTTTGATCTGTTTTCTATTGTTATCATTCAGGCATTTCATGTCCGAACTTTCCGAGTTGGCGTAATCCAACCATAACAACATCTGGGCTCTGTGGTTGTGTCCTCATGTCAGCTGCTCTTGATGCATCAGGACTGGGTGCTTTGCTGAATTATTCCGTACCTTTGTTCCCTGGAGCTGATTTCCCTCCCAGCCTTAGCCCCAGGATTTTCCCAGGAGCTTTGCAAGGTGGGCAGGATGTCAGGAGAGCTCTCGGGGAATTTGCTCTGCTATCTCGTCAGACTTCTTTGCACACCCGGTGGTCTTTCTGCCTCGATGCTTCTGTTAGGATCTTGGGGATCGTGCTTGCAGAGACCTGGGCAGGTCTGTTCAAAGCAGGGGGACTTTGGAGTGGGGAGGGGGACCTTAGGGGCCTCAATGAATTGTGAGCAAGTCACCTGACCTCTGAACCTCTGTTTTTCCTGGAACAAAATGGGGCTGGATGACTTTAAAGTATAGGATTATCCTGGGGCTCTTATTCCATGCCATAATTTATATAAAACACCAGTACAATACAGTTTAATTGTTACCCTCTGTCGGCTGAGGACACTTTATTAGAAGGTTGCTTGTGTCCTGCCGGTTGCCCCCAGGATGACCCTGCTGAGGACCCAGAAGTCCCATTTGACAGATGAGAAAACTGAGGCCCAGGGAAGTCAGTACCTACATTGACCTCTTTTCTCTGCACATGTGGCTGACTTCTAGCACCTCCTGCAGCAGTCCTGTCATTACTAGGTCCCTCCTTCTCCTCTGCCACCATCTACATGGCCCTTTGAATGACACTGTCACCACCTGCTACCACAAACTGCAGGCTGGTCACTAAGTTCCAAGACCCATGGCCTCCCCTGGAGGTGTTAAAGTTCCACCAGGGGTAGAAGAAAGCAAATTCAAATGAGGGTCAGCAGGAGACCCAGAGATGGACACGCCTTGGAGGGAAGGACCATCTTGGGTTAGAACTGCCCTAATCCAGGACAGGGGCCAGGAAAGTGGCCAGTCTGTGGGTATCAGAAGGTCCAACACTGGCCTAGACCACATCACGGCTCTTGTCAAAGTCTGTTCTCTCTTCTTCCAGACCACTGACACCCCCTTTCCCTGGTTACTCCTCTCCTTCTTCCTTCTGATAACCACCACTTGGGCTGTATAGTCTAGAAGTGTGTGTGTGTCTCCCTGAGAGCTCATGCATGTGTTGTTTCTTTATGGACCACATTTGGGTAAGCTCATACCGCCTTTAGCTTCCCTTGTCGGGTGGATGTCCTTGAGAACGCACTCTCTCTCCACCGAGGTCGCGTTGCATTTTCTTCTCCTTTCTCTTTTTGAATAGCTGAGGAGTATTCTGTTGTGTCTCTATCCTCATCCTCACCCTGTCAACCTTGGAAGGGTGTAGGCTGTGGTTTTCTTTTCTTTTTTTCTCTTCTCTTCTCTTCTCTTCTCTTCTCTTCTCTTCTCTTCTCTTCTCTTCTCTTCTCTTCTTTTTTTCTTATTGAATCACCGTGAGATGGAGCATTATAAAACTGTTCATGATTGTGTTTCAGTGACACAGTGTTCCAACACCTATCTCTCCACCAGTGTCATTTCCCAGCACCAGTGTCCCCAGTTTTCCTCCTACCCCTTCAAGCGACCCCCCACCCCAACCTGCCTCTATGGCAGGCAATTCTCTTATCTCTCTTTCTCTTTCTCTTTCTCTCTCTCATTTTAGGCATTATGGTTTGCGGTACAGATACTGAGCAGTTGTTATGTCTATTCCTTTACCTACTTTCAACACGCAGTTCTTGTCCCAAGTGATCATTCCCAACTAGTCTTGTCATAATGGATCCTCCTCTATCTTAACTACTCTCCATCCCCCACCCCTTTGTGGTAATTCCCAACCATTGACCAGTCCTCCTGACCCATTTTTCCTGTTGGATATTAGTTTCATTTTGGGGCTTGGAGCGATAGGACAGCAGGTAAAGTTTGCCTTACACACTGCCGAATGGGCTGACCTAGGTTCAATTCCTCCACCCCTCTCGGAGAGCCCGGCAAGCTACCGAGAGTCTCTCGCCCGCATGGCAAAGCCTGGCAAGCTACCTGTGAAGTATTCGATATGCCCAAAACAGTAACAACAAGTCTCACAATGGAGACGTTACTGGGCCTGCTCAAGCAAATGGATGAACAATAGGAGGACAGTGCTACAGTGCCACAATTTTTAAAAATATACTACAAATAAATGGAGTCATTCTATATCTGTCCCTCTCCTTCTGACTTATGCCTCTGTGCATGACAAAGCTACAACAAAGCCATGGCAAGGCTGGGATCCGGATGTGTGTGTGTGACCTCTGTGAGCTATGGGCCATCTTCCTCCTTTCCAGGGTACATCTTCCAGATCTGTGTTATCCCTTGAGGCAGCCCAATTCCCTCCACAACCACTTTGCTTTATCAGGGTCACCAAGGCAGGATCTGAGCAGAGTCTGAGAGTGAACAATTGTCCCTGTCCGAAATCCATGATTCTCTAAGTGGGTAACTTGGCTTCCTAGGGGGAATTTGATAATGTCTGAAGACACTTTTTTAAAAAAAATGTTTTTTTAATTGAATCACCGTGAGATAGAGTTATAAAGCTTTCATGATTGAGTTTCAGTCATACAATGATCGAACATCCGTCCCTCCACCAGTGCGCATTTTGCAGCACCAATGTCACCAGTATCCCTCCCGCCACCCCTACCCCATCCCATTCCCTGCCTCTGTGGCAGGCACCTTCCTTCTTATTCTCTCTCTCCTTTTAAATATCATGGTTTCTGATACAGGTACTGAGAGGCCATCATGTTTGGTCCTTAGTCTACTTTCAGCACACACCTCCCATCCTGAGCAATCCCTCCAACCATCATTGACTTAGTGGTCCCTTCTCCATCCCAGCTGCCTTTCCCCCCAGCACGAGGCCAGCTTCCAAATGCAGAGAAATCCTCCTGGCCCTGTCTCTACTGTGCTTAGGTGTTAGTCTCATAGTATGTTATTTTATATTGTCTGGAGATACTTTGCCTGGCACTGCAGAGGTCATGTAGCTGGCATCTTGTGTGTGTGTGTGTGTGTGTGTGTGTGTGTGTGTGTGACTGAGGAAGCAGCTGTTTAGCCCAAAGGAGAATCTCCCCAAATGCCAACAGTCTCGAGCTGGAGACACCCCCTCCCCGAACTGCCCAGCAACCAAAGGATGACAAATGACAGAACAGTGCCAAAGAGAGGGAGAGTGTCTGTGGAATATTGACAATTGCGTTTCTGTTTCTGAATACCCTCGGGACTGGAGGTGGACTTAGATGCTTGAGTTATCTGCAGAAACGCACGCAGTCCTGTCTTCCTGGAAGCCACTTGGCAGCGTCTATCCGGGATTAGCCACTTTGATTTACCTTAGGGCTCCACGGTAACGACGGCACCTCAGAAGAAAGACTCTGCCTCCCACCACCCCTTGCTGGCCTCCCTTCCACGAGCTGTTTTGTAAGTGGGTTCTGCTCCTCTTCTGGGGGCCACACAATGGGCCCCTGCCCACAGAGGGAAGCTGCAGCCCCTGGGCATTGTGAGGCTGAGCTACCTCGTTTCCAATCCTTTGAGTCCAGTGCCAGCCTTGGCAAGAACCACTGTCCCCGGAACAAACGCTCTTCAAAGATCCAAGGCAGCTGCTTGGGAAGGATGCCCGGGGTGGCAGAGATGGGCTGCTCCGGCTGGCTTCCTGCCGTGCCGTGCTCCAGTGAACCAGAGCTCTGGTCCTGGGGCTCTCCCCTGTGCGGTCCCGTGAAAGCCAGGTCATGGGCTTCCTGAGTGAAGACGGGAGCTCGACATGCAGCACGGCGCCGTGGAGGCCTTGCTCAGGCCTCTGGCCCAGGCTCAATCTGCATTGTTCAGTACAAGACCTGGTAATCCAACGCTGGGTCTGCCAGGACCCACTCATGAGCTTGCTTTGCCTCTGGGGTCCCACCGAAAAATCTAATCTGTGACTTTGAGGGTCCTTGACTGGTCCAGGGGTAGGAGGAGGAAAAGGGGGAAGGGAGGCAAAAAAGGAAAGAAAGCACCTTGCTCTGGGGGCTAGAGGTGTGGGCAGGTATGGGTGGACCCTGGATCACTAAGGTAAGAGGTACTGATCTTGGGGATGCAGTTCCCACCACTGGGAACCATGAGCAGCCACGAATCCACGTTAGCCTTGCTGCAGTCTTGCCTTGGCCAGATATTTGGTTTGTTTTTGTTTTTTGCCTTTTGGGTCACACCCAGTGATGCTTAGGGCTTAGTCCTGCCTCTACACTCAGGAATTACTCCTGATGGTGCTTGAGGGACCATATGGGATGCCGGGAATCGAAACCGGGTCGGCTGTATGCAAGGCAAATGCCCTACCTTGGCAAGATATTTGGACTTTGGGCAAGGTCTCGGGGGAGGGTCAGAACCCTCCCCATGACCCCGGCTGCTGTCAGGGACCCAGACCCCAGGGCTCCTTGGCGGGGTGACAAAGAACTGGCTGTGGGGTTTGTTAGTGACAAAAAGTCGACTGATTCCTCACAGGCTGGGGGGGGGTGGAATCCCCTCTCTCTCTCAGTCACTCCCTTTCAGAAATGCCTGAGAACATTTTTATCTAACTTTAAAGCATCAGCGTTGCCTTGTCCCTAATTCTACTCATCAATCCCATCCTAATCAACTCGATCCATGACTTACCTTTCTCCAAGTCTCCTTCTGGTTTTCACCTGTGAAGTGTGCTTTGATGTTGTTGTGGTGGTGTCACATGTACATTTCACTCGGCTTTAATTCCTGTATTCTTTCCAAGGTTCTCTCTGGCTCTCATATTTATTACTGAGCCACTCACTGCTTAAAATACCACTGAGTTCATTACACCAACCTTTACCTCACTACCCGCCATAATTTGACATTTCTTTTGCTTTTTGAGACTCTTGTCATTACAAAGAAGTAATATATGACGAGTCCTTTTTATTTTTTTCTTCTGTTGTTTTGAATTATTTCCCTTGGGTAAATTCCAGGGAGTCGGATTACTTGGGTCAAAGGAGATGAACATTTTTTATGACTTTTGATATATATATGGGCAAATTATTTCCCACCACGGCCATATCAATTTTCATAGCCCTAAGAGATGTATGCATTTGTTTCACTGGGGGTAGGAGACAAACGTTTTCAAAGTGGAATTTATGAGTTCTCTTCCTGTTTTTTTCCCCTTCCTCCTGAGTTAAAGGGGGATAAAAGACTGTCCAGAAGTTGCTTGTTTTCAAATGTTGCTTTACTATCTCAAACCTACTGTTGTCTTCATATCTCTCATGATTCTTAGAGCTTCCAAAGTGAGGTTTTGAGGATGAGGAATTATGGATGCATCTGCAAGAAGGGAAACAACCTATTAGGAAAGATGAAGTCATGAAATTTGTTATAAGTGGATGGTCATGGAGAGTATCATGCTAAGTGAAATGAGTCAGAAAGAGAGGGAGAGACATAAAATGACTGCACTCATTTGTGGAATATAAAATAACATAATATGGAACTGACACCCAAGGAGAGTAGAGACAGGGCCAGGAATATTGCTCCAAGGTTGGAAGCCTGCCTCATGAGCTGGGAGAGAAGGCAGCTGGGATAGAGAAGGGATCACTAAGTCAATGATGGTTGGAGGGATCGCTTGGGATGGGAGATGTGTGGGAAGTAGATAAGGAACTAAATGTGATGGCTTCTCAGTATCTGTATTGCAAACTATAATGTCCAAAAGTAGAGAGAGTGTAAGAGGGAAACTGTCAGCCATCGAGATAGGGGTGGGATTGTGAGGGAGAGATACTGGAGACATTGGTGGTGGAGAATGTGCTGGTGGAGGGATGGGTGTTTGATCATTGTATGACTGAAACCCAAACATGAAAGCTTTGTAAGTGTAGCTCACAGCAATTCAATAAAAAAAAATATGTGTGTGTGTGTGGGAGCTGGGGTAGATGTTAGTGATAAACATACTGAGAAGTCAAGAAGAGCTTTAAGTTCTGGGGTGGGATTCCTGGCTGGGGGACGACTCCCCAAGAACAAGACTGGCAAAAGATCCTGTGGGTGTACAAGGTGGGGTGGGGCATGGGAACTATAGGCAAAGAGCAAAGTGACATGTAGCGTGTGACTCAGAATGAGAGGCCCCAAACCTAGCAATGGTGAGGCACCATTCTTTTCTCTGAGAAATGGGAGGAGTGGAGGACATCCCCTGTGGGCCATTAGGAGCTGTTGATGAGATGACATTTGTTCAAGGTTTGGCCCAGGGTCTCTCCTTTGGCAAGAACACAGTGTGCGAAGCTCCAGAGTGAGCCCTGCCTCACAGGTGGCACGAGGATTTGTACTGCCTGGCTCAGAGGGCAGCACAGGGCCACATGGGGAACGGCTGATGTTAAAATGTGAGCTCCACTTGCCACTCAGTGAGCAATGATTCCCACTCCCCAGAATTATTCCACAGGAGATGGACCACCCTAAGTGGGAAGGCGAACTGGCTTATTTTTTAGGGAAGTGGGATCTACCCCCTCTAAAATCATATTCCAGTTCTCTTCACCAGATGGGTGATAAGAATCTCTAATGCTGGGAACTTGGTTACCTCCTAGGAGAGGGTGCTCCCCGCGCCTCAGGTTCCGGACTAAGGTGGGCTGGGGAGGAGGGAATTTGACAGACCAGGATTCCCACCTCGACTCTGTCATCTGTTTGAGCGATTATGCACTGTGATTTCCTTTCCCAGAACCCTGGTTTCCTCATGAATAATACGGGGATAAGAAACACTTGATTTATGGGGCTGCTGGAAGGCCTAAGTGGCCAATTGTGCAATGCGCCCAGAGTACAGGGCTGAGCTCATTCACAGCTGAGCAAGCTCCAGCTACTGTCAGCCTGGCTAAGTCCACAAAGGAGGAGGCGAAGCAACACAGATAAGTTCTACCTCAAACTATGCTCTTCATCGTTTAGGAATTAATTTTCTTTCCTGGTTACATCCAAATGACTCGACGACTAAAATCCTTTGGTATTTGCGGAATCTTCTTCAAAGGAGTGCCAGAAGGGGCTTGCATAAGCCCTGATTTCCATCGGCAATGTCCAGTTGAGGCTGGACGAGGCTGAGGGAGCTGTCCGGCTTTCTGCCCTTGACCTAAGTGTGCCCCTTCTTTGCTATTCGGTGCAGATCACCAGCAATCAATTCAGCGACCATTGATTGCTCTCCCAGGGACCACCTGGGATGTATTTTCCCGAAAGTTTGCCACCTGCCGTGCCACACCTGCCCAACGGCTTAATCACCAGATACTCAGGTGCTGGGTGAAGAGCGGGGGAGGAGGAGGACAGAAATCCCCTGGAATGCCATGAAAAAAAAGGGTCTCCCCATTGGTAGTTTGGCAGCCCGGAAGACATTCCTGGCAATATTCAATCTGGTGGTGCAGTGCTTGGACCTAGGATGCCAGGGAATACCCAGGCCACCCTGGAGGTCCTTGGGGATGACCTGGTGTTGCTTCCGGGAGCTACAGCATGCAGAGCTGGGAAGCTGCATTAACTGCTGGGGTTCTTGTACACACACGGCAAGTCCTCACCCCTTTGAGCTATATTCCTTGCTTCTAGAATCTATTTTTTTTTTGGTGGGGGGAAGGGCCACACCTGGCTCTGTGCTCAGGGGTCACTCTTGGTGGGGTTCACCCTATGCAGTACTGGGAATGGAACCTGGTCCGGCCTACTGCCAGGCAAGCACCCTGTTTGCCGTGTTATCTCCCGGCAATTTATCTAAATTTAAATTATAGTTTCTATAATTTAAAATTTCCCTTAATACCATAAAATGTGGGCTGGAGCGATAGCACAGAGGGTAGGGTATTTGCCTTGCATGCAACTGACTGGGGTTTGATTCCTCTGCCCCTCTAGGAGAGCCTGGCAACAAGCTACCGAGAGTATCCTGTCCCCACGGCAGAGCCTGGCCAGCTCCCCATGGCGTATTTGATATGCCAAAAATGGTAACAAGTCTCACAATGGAGATGTTACTGGTGCCTGCTCAAGCAAATCGATGAACAACGGGAGGACAGTGCTACAGTGCTACCATGGAATGTATTTGACTCCTTGGGGCTGGAGCAATAGCACAGCGGGTTTGCCTTGCATGCAGCCAACCTGGGTTCGATTCCCAGCATCCCATATGGTCCCATAAGCACTGCCAGGGGTTACTCCTGAGTGCAGAGCCAGGAGTAACCGCTGTGCATCGCCAAGTGTGACCCCAAAAAGGCAAAAAAAATGTATTTGACTCCTTAACATGCTGTGGAATTTCTAACTCCATTTTTCGCAGTCTGTCACCCAGGCTTGGGGCCAGTGAAGTTTTCAGAGCAGCGTCTTGTGCCATGCATGAGTGGAAGCGCCTTCTCTGCACATCACTGCTTTGGATGGCGCTGGCACTGCAACCTTGAAGGATGTGCAGAGGGAAACAGCCGAGGCCTATTAGCCACACTCCTAATGAACGCTCTGGGGTCCCAGGCATCTTCCCTTTCGTCCTGGGCTCAGCTGGAGGTGTGCTCACCACCCCTTGCCTCTGAGCTCCTAAATGAGCCCTCCCCCCCAGCCCCCTCTGCCCAGACTGCTCTAATTTTATCGAAATGGGACCCGTTCCCTTTGATCCCCCCGGGTTCTTAAATCCAGTGGTTGTGTGCGTTGGAACATCAATAGGAATTGGGGTTTCAAGCTTCCTCTTTCATTATCTTTCTGAAAGATAAAAAAGAGCAAAGGGGAAAGAAAGTGTCCTGAGCTTTGAGGATGAGGCAATATATATTTTTTTATCATCCATTTTCTTTATCTCATTTCATCCCGTCCACACAGTCAGTGTGGGAGCGTCTCTGGCCACACGGGTCTCTCCCCGTGTTAAAGGTGGCTTTGTTTAAAAATAAATACGAGTCTTTTATCCCTGGTAGCATTGTCCCCCTCCCCTTCCTACTCCTGCCCTGACAACCTGGGGCCTCCTTGGGGGTGGGGAGTGAGTACGTCTGTGTGTTCTCAAGCTTTGCAGTTCTTTCTTGAGGTAAGCCTGAGCGCTTCGGGGATCAAGGCGGGGAGATGCACCCCTTCTGAGGAATGACCCTATTTTTCAAAAGAGGGACTTTCTGTTCTTGGCAGGGTGAGGAGAATAGGCTTGGTGATTAGAGTAATGAAGTATCTGACCCACGACTCCCGCATGCCTGTGGCACCCGGCCCTTTGATGTGGGCAGCCCACAGCAGAACGGAAAAGTACAGTGTCTTCTCCCGCCAGCATCCCGGGAGGAGGAGGCTTTCCAGAGAAGAACTCCAGGCTCTTGGCTCAAAAGCAAAACATCCTGGAGCCCTGCCAAGGGACCGGGGCAAGGGGACTGGGAGTGAGCACAGGTCCTGCAGGCCCAACTTTGTCCCTCGACCAGGTATGACTTGTTCAGCCCAACCTCTGCCAGCCTTCCTTGTCCTGAACCCCATGTCTTCACCCTGGGACCAACCTGCTAGGATGGGCCCGTTCCTCTATGTCCTGTTTTCTCTAGAATTCCTCCAACCTCCTCTTTCCTTCCCTAGGAGGGACCAGGGCATCTCCCAGCATCTGTGTATCAGAGAGGGCAGTGGTTCAGCTGCAGAGCAAGTGGCCCAGGATGGCTGACCCCATCCTCTGCTTCCCACAGGTAGGATACATTGCCAACTGCGATGGATGGGGAGTCCTGGAAGCTCCCCCTCCAGGAGCCAGGACCTCCTGATGGTCTGGCTCTACCATGTGGAATTGGGAAGGGAGGGTGTAGGACTTCATGGGGATATCGGAGGGTCAGCTCTGCTGTTGCCTTTACCCCAGTGGCCCAAACCTAGCCATGTGGGCCTACGAGAGCAAGGAAGGCTGGAAAATGTGGTCTTCTGTTCTCAGGGGGAAAAGGAAAGTCAGGTGATTCTTCTTCTTCATCTCCCCCTCCCTCCTCCTCCTCCTCCTCCTCCTCCTCCTCCTCCTCCTCCTCCTCCTGCCCCCCTCTCCACCTTCTCCATCTCCTTCTCCTTTTCCATATTCATCTCCATTTCTTTCTCCTTCTCTATGTCCTCCTCCTCCTCCTCCTCCTCTTTCTTTTCCTTCTCCTCTTCCTCCTTCACCTTCCCTCCTCCTCCTTTCTCCTCTTCTCCTTTCCTTCTCTTCCTCCTCCTCTTCCTTCTCCTCCTTCCTCTTCTTCCCCTTTTCTCATCCCCTGTCTTCTCCACCTTCTTTTTCCTTTTGAGTCATACCCAGCCATGTTTGGAGGCTACTCCCAGCCCAGGGTTCAGGAACCATGTGGCACAGGGGGTTGAACTGAGGCTCCTACATTCAAAGCATGTGCTTGAGCCCTTGGAGCGATCTCCCTGGCCCCCAGTTTGATGAGATCAGGCATCCCCAGGTGAGGCACCTGTTCACTCTGGTTTCCTTTTCTTTCCTTCAATTTCCATCGGTTTGTGTGATCATTTGGCAAAAGTCTGTCCTCGTGATGATTCTGTGAAGCCAGGGAGAGCTGGTGGCTGCCATGTCCTGCCTGGAACATAGCAGGCCAGGAAATCAACCAAGAGACTTGAACGAAGGAACTTCCCTCAACAGTTTTCCAAACTTCCAAACTCAGAGGCTTTCTGGAACAGACCAGAGGGGAGGGCCACAGATTCTTGGCAGATTGTCCTTCTTGCACTATAAGGAATCGTACATTTCAGATGGCAGAGTCCTACCATCTTCAGTGACAGTCATCACAGCCAATAGCAGACCTCAGTGTGGAGACTTGAACAAAAAAAATAATTTGCTAAAAGTAATTTATAAAACCAAAGGAAGTCCTAGACCCAGACTGGAGGGTAATGCAGCCTGATCCAGTGCTCCAATGACCCTTAGCACCACTGTAGGGGGGAAGTGTGGCCCCTCAGGACAATGCTGGGCAGAGCTCAGGTCATTCTGCATTGTAGCCCCTGCCTATGGCATCTGAGCCAGGCTGGAACATCCTTTACTGTGTGCAGTGCCAGATGCTCAGAGCATCCTTTACTGTGTGAAATGGAAGATTCTTGGATTCTCCTGACTGTATGTCACAGGCAGGGACTCTGATGGACTGAGTCTGCCTGAGGTGCACATTCTTGCTGCAAAGAAGGAATGGAAGACTGAAAAGGGGACTGCTAAGATGGATTCCCCCACCCCAATATAGGGAGCATGCTCAAAGGCAGTGGGTAGCTAAGAGGAAAGGGGTGCTACTGTCTATACAAGAAGCTTCAGGTCTGTTTTGGTCCTGAGATAGGCTTTGGAATGAAGTTAAGAAAATCTACAAGAACTGAACAGAGACCCCTCGAGGGACCCCGAAATGCACTAGAGGTAGGCCTTAATCTTGCATCTCCTTCAAAGATTAAAAGCATAGGATCACAGAGTTAAAGAGGGTGAAAATATAAATTTATAATTTGGGACAGGGGGTCTTCCAAGCAAGCGGGTTCAGGGGACCCAGAGCCACACCTGGAGATGCCTGTTGCTGTTGTGTGGGACTGATGGTCAGTGTTGGGCTTGTGGTATCGGAGACCACCAAGACACAGTCATGCTTAACGCTCATGTGGAGACCATGGGTGCCAGGGACCAAACCAGGATGTCGAGCATCCAAGGCATATGATCCAGCCTTCTGAACTTTCTCCTCCACCCTTCTTTTTTTTCTTTTTTTTTTTAATGAATCATGGTGAGATACAGTTACAGACTTACAAACTTCTGTGATTATGTTTTAGTCATACAATAATCGAGTACTCATCCCTCTACCAGTTCCCACTCTGCACCACCAGTGTTCCCAGTACCCCTTTCGCCACCCCCACCCCATCCCCCACCTCTGCCTCTGTAGCAGTACACTTCTTTTTATTCTCTCTCTCTCTCTCCCCCCCCTTTTATCACCCTTATTTTTAAAAAGATAAATAAATAAAATGGTGGGCTTGAGTGATAGTACAGTGGGTAGGGCATTTGCCTTACACACAGCTGACTTGGGTTTGATCCCCAGTGTCCCATATGGTCACCCAGCACTGCCAGGAATAATTCCTGACTGCAGCGCCAGGAGTAACCCCTGAGAAACACTGGGTGTGACCCAAAAGCAAAAAAAAAATGGTGGTGATTTACCATTGTTCTGAAATACTATCAGTTTGGGAGATAGAGCATCACTGTGGAACTTCTTTTAGAAGTCAGACCAGGGAGGGCTGAGTGGCAGCTTTGCAAAGAGGTGACCTGGGCTTGGCACTGCATGATCCCCTGAGTACCACTCCTGTAGCACAGAGTCTGGAGTATCCCCTGAGCACTACCAGGTGTGGTCTAAAACAAAGACGGAAACACCAACCCAACAACCCAGTTGTCGGGCTCCAATGGTGAGGATCTCAGCCCTGAACACTGGTTTTCACAAGCCCACTTTGCTTTGCCTGGGGGTATCTGTCTTTAAAGCAGGCAGCAGGGGCCGAAGACAGTCCAGGGGTTTGGGTACTGCCTTGCAGTATGAGCCCAGTGGGATCCCAGGCACTGCATTTTCCAGGATTTCTTTGATCCCAAGCACTGTCAGGAGTGATCCCTGAGCAAAGAACCAGGTCTACACCCTGAGTACCTCCAGGTGTGTCTCAAATACCAGAAAATGAAAAAAACAAACCAAACCCAGCCAGCCCCAGCCCAGGAAGCACCTGCAGCATACCGGCTTATGCTGCTTCTACCAGAAATCAGGTTAGACAAGCCTTTGGTCATTGGAGAGGGGCTGGGGAGCAGGAGACCCCCTGCTGCACAAAGCTGCCCTTCCCTACCCCCATAACTCCCTCTCTGCCTGCTTGGCAGGACAGTTTCAGGAAAGGCATATAGCCCAGCTACAGCCAGCCCCCGGGGGGGGGGGATCTTTCCAATAGTGCTCAGGGAGCAGACAAACGGGGAGTACTGATGGCCTGTCACTGGTGAGCCCTTGGCACCTCCATCCCAGCGTGCGGGGTCATTGAGATTGCCGATCCAGGGGAGACGCAGCATTTCAGGGGCCCAGCGGCAGCTAAAGCAGAGGTAAGGGTGGTGGGTGACAGCAGGGGGTGTGAGCCTCTGAGAAGGTGTCAGGTCTGGACCCCCAAGAGTCTCATCCCCGGCGGGTCCCAAACATCAGAGTCTGGAGATGGATACAAACAAGGTGTCTATTGATTTTTTCAGGCTTGTCTGGGTCTATGCAGCCTGCTCCTGGGAGAGACGGATGGGCCTATCCTTCTCTCTCTTCTCCGGAGACACCAGCTTACTCCGCTCGAACAAACATTCCCTCCATAGGATGTGGCTACCCCAGTCTGCGGTCAGTGTTGCTTTCTCTCTCTCTTTCTCTCTCTATCTCTCTCTCTTTGTCTGTCTGTCTGTCTCTCTCTCTCCCTCACTCTATCCATGAGGACATGGCCATCCACAGTGAAGAAGAGTCTTGTTGGAAATGCTCCATTCCAGCTAGAAAACCACACCCTTTCCTGCTTCTTGGGTGAATTAATCAGGATTGGCTGCCCCCGGTCCCACCCAGTAATAGTGGGACCAGAAATGGCAGGGTGAGATGTTTGGGGACAGGAAGCAGGGGTCACCAAGTTCCGGAGACTCCGGCCCACCTTTGATCTTCTCTTCCCAGGTTCTTTCCTCTCTTCCAGGCCCTCTGGCCACTGCGTGGGGTCCTCCCTTCCTCCATGGATGCTCCCAGCAGCCAGGTCCTTTAGGGGTTAAGAACATCTTTCTCTTTCCAGCTGTGACACTTGAGGAAAGGGAACCCCCGAAGCATCTCCAAGTAGACACAGTGCCTCTTTACTGACCCCACTCCCGTGTGTCCCTAGGAGGGGATTTCACTGTGCACTTCATGCTCTTGGTACTGCTTTATGTCTCCAAAGAGAAAGGGGCAGGCAGCAACTCCTGACTAAAGGATAAAGAAAATCTCGTCTTGGGGCTGGAGATATATATATATATATATATATATATATTGGGGCAGGATCTTGCCATGCAAGATCAAATCAGATTTGGCCAGCCCAGATTTGATCCCCGGCACCCCACAAGGTCCTGTGAGCTCCACCAGGAGTGATCCCTAGAGTTCAGAGCCAGGAGCAAGCCCTGAGAAACAATGTTTGTGGCCCCCAAATAAAAACCCCAACCAAACAACACAAAAATCTGATCTGATGTGATCAGATGTGAATTCACATCGATGTGAATGTTTTCTCTTTGGGGGGGTGGGGGTCGACACCCCACCTGGCTACTCCTCACTCTGCATTCAAGGGTCAGTCATGGAGGATCTCAGGGACCACTTCCGGTGATGCTCAGGGCTTGCTCCTGGCTCTGTACTCAGGAATCATTCCTGACAGTGCTTGGGGACCATATGGGGTTGCAGGGATCAAACAAAGGTCAACAACATGTCCAGGCAAGAGCCTAAAGTCTGCTCTACCTCTCCAATCCCGCGAATGTTTTCTTGGGATGAAAGATGAAACATTAGAAGCCATCCTGCATGAGGAATGCCACCACTCTCAAAGGCAAGGTATAATCTCGTCATCGGCCACGATCCAGAGTCATATGTTCTTCTCTCCCAAGAGGGAGCATAACATGACATTCACTATAACCATACCGCTGGACCCCATGCCAGGTTGTTTCATTCAGGGTGCCCCAGAGAGGGGCGGGTGAGACCCCTCCCCACCCCAAGGACCCAGACCCAGCAGCCAAAAACTTCCAGAACTCAATCACTGCATGCTCACAGCTGCTCTCCACACATTTGGGCTGAACCTTGCCCACGAGTGAACCTATTCCTGGACATCTCATACCTTACACCACATGTACTCCAAGAGTGCCACACCACATTTGATTTGATGGGGTTTAAAGTAAGAGGCAACCAATCTTAAAGGGAAACTTTTTTTACAGGTATATATAAGCACACAAAGCTCAACCTTTAACAACATGTTAGTGATCTCTTATAGAAGAGCTTAATGACCCTTGGGTAAAATTCAACAATCTTCACACTCTTTCCTCTAAGGAAACTTTTTGGTAGCATTTTCAGTGGTTTCCATAAGAAACAATACAAAATAAGTTATTTCAGTTGTGCTTTGGGGTAGGGGTTGGGGTCTAGGATGGAAACATCTGAAATAGGGTGGTGGGAAGGCGTCATGGTGGTGGGATTGGTGTTTGAATATTAAATGTAATCAAATATTGTGAACCACTTTATTAAGTTTTTTTTAAAGACAAGTACAAATTCACATGGAAGTGAGTCCACGAACTATAAGACAATAGTTCTCAAACTGGGGCCCCTGACCCAGTCTCATCAGTGCTATCTAGAAATTCGTGAGGAACAAATTCTTGGATTCCACCCCAGATCCACTGAATCAACCTCTGGGACAGTGTCCAGTAATGACCCTGAAGTTTGAATGAATCCATCACTTCTTGCATGGCCTCTGGTACTTACCTTTTCAGAGCCTTAAATTTCTTATCTAAAACATCAGAGAGAAGCGGGAGAGATAGTATGGTAGGTAGGGTGTTTATCCTGTGTGTGGCCAACCTGGGTTCTATCCCCGACATCCCATATGGTTCACCGAGTCTTTCCAGGAATGATCCCTGAGCACAGAACCGTGAGTCAGCTCTGAGCACAGCCAGAATGGCCCCAAAACAAACAAAAAAATCAGAAGAATTCCTGCTCCTCCCACCCCAGTATGGTAAGGTCCATGTGTTCTTGGTACCAAGAGTCTGATTGATACAGAGGAAGATCTTTCTGCTTGATCTTCTTTTCCTCCTGGGGCAAATGGCTCTTCTCCAGAATGACCTCCACTTTCCGTCCTACCACTCATATTCTTCCTACACATTATGATTCTTCTATGGAGAGGCGGGTTCATAGTCTCCCCCCTTAAGCCTTTGTGACAAACTCAACCAATTGACTCCACCCGCTTGGGATCCTGGCTGTCACCCCCACAATATGCCTCCGGGCACCATCTCAGTGCACCAGTGGCCCTGGCCCAGGGACTCCCAATTGAATCCCAAAATGGATTAGCGCCCTACAGAAATGTTTCTGGACCCCAACCATTTACAATCTTAGAATTCCAGAAAGCAACTGTGCAACCTCTCATGATATTCAACGTGAGAAATAGAAAATAAGTGATCTAGCATCTGCCCTTGGCAGGCAGGCTTGAATGGTGGTAGGAAAATTTGAGCAGACTATAATGCCCAAAAGTAGAAAGAGAGTATTGGGGAAATTGTCTGCCATAGAGGCAGGGTGAGGACTGGAATGTGTGGGGAGGGGGATACTGGGGACATTGGTGGTGGAAAATGTGCACTGATGGAGGGATGGGTGTTTGATTATTGTATGGCTGAATGTCAAACATGAAAGCTTTGTAACTATCTCACGGTGATTCAATAAAAATAATAAAACCAATTGACTCCATCAAAACTGGTTCCATGTGGCTGACAGGAAAGCATCAACATACCCCACCGAGTTTTCTTGGGATGTTGACACATGAGGCTCTGGAAACCCAGCCTCCATGCCAGGAGGAAGCCCAAACTAGACCAGGTGGAAAGACAAATAGAGAGGCCACGTGTGGGGCTTCAGACCAACTGCAGAGTCACACCTCCAGATGATAACATCGAATCACCCCAAGCCCTCGTGGGCGAGTCACTTCCAGCTACTCCAAGTCCTCCCATTCCAGGCAGCAGACATGGGGGTAGTGGAGGGGGAGGGCAGGGTGTACAGCCAAGCTCACCTCAGTGGGTCACATCCAAATAGGCTGTCGGAAGAATGGGACAGTTGCTTTCTGCCAGTCTGTTCTGTGGGTGGTTTGTTTGGTAGCTATACAAGATGAATATGTTCCCCACCTGTTGAACTGGGAGTTCAACCCTAAAGGGGTTAAAGACAGTGGGATGGAAATGCTGACCAGGAAGCATAGCGCCTCCTATAGGAAATTAGGGGCAATAGAAATCTGAAGAAATAATAGGCACAGACATGGAAAGGAATGTTTAGCTGTTGTTTCCCCAAGAAATATTGCCTTCTGGACGTTTTCACCAGACTTACTTGGAGCATTTGCAATGCCCAGGGCAAGAGAACAGCTCGGAGCCCACATTCTGATTGTCTAAGTAATTAGAACTTCAAAGTAGAGAAGCGAGCAAATTATTAAGAATGTTTCATCCACCTTTCATGACATATATAAATTTGGAAGGTTCTGGAAGTTCAGAATTTTGTACTCCTGGGAATTCTTTGCTGGAAGGTGGTGATATATGTCAACTGAATCTCTTGACGCAGACCCAACTTCCATTTGTTTCCTCTCTTTAGTAGCACCCTGCACTCTCTCAGGGACCCCTTCATAAAATGAGACTCTGGAGGCCATCACCTTCTCAGCATTGAGAATCAAAAGCGATAATCGTGTACTAGCATGTAGTAATTGCTCAATAAATGGGAATAATCATAATAGCACTTTGACGTTAAGTGTTTCAAGTGCTATCATGTGGAAGAAGGCTTTGATCTATTTTGTATGGCTCCAGGGTATATAATTAAGGCCAGTGGTTGGAAGTAACAGGAAAGCAGATTTTGGTTCAACTTAGAAAGATCTTTTTTTGTAGAAAGAATGCTCTGAAAACCTGCCGAAATCCATTGGGAAGGAAAAATGTATTGGATGGATGTTGGATGAGGTGGATTTAAAAGTTTACTTCTGAATCCAATTCCAGGTGACATTGTCCTTTTCTTTTGGGTTTCTCCTTGGGCTTTAACCAATTGCTTATCTTTGGCATACACACTTCACCCTGCTCTGTATCTTAGTCCTCAGTGTTCATGGAAACACGTGTCTGTAATTTATACCCCACCTGGTTTAGGTAGAAATTGAGTTCGTATCTCTCTTAGTAGGTTGAACTATTCTAACTCAAGCTACAAAAACCCAACTAGCTTAGCCCCCCAAAAGAAATTTATTGGAAGAAGATTGTAGAATAGTATTGACTCCAGGGGAGTGCTGAATGCCATCAGGCAGCAATGAAGACAGGAAATGGAACCCAAATTCAAGGACATACACTTCACGGAGACAGTACGGACCTAAGTCTTTATTATTCCTTCTCTCTCCTCACTGGCTGACCCACTGGCTCTCGCAACATCAGGGCGACCACAGGTAGACTTGCCACCCTGGTTCCAGAGGCTGACCCCAGACAGCTATGACCACCAGAAAGCCTGACTGTCTTTCTCAACTAGTCTCGCCTTTCCCTGAAGTGGGTTGTGAGGGGCCCAATCTGGAGAGACACCAAGTTACGTTTCTGTCATGACTGTGGGGAGGCCTGGTGGCAGGGCTGAAGAAGGGGAGCAGGATTGGGCTGACACAGCTACTATTCAGTCCACTAACCTTGGACCGCTCTGGCTTTGACTTTGTGAGAAGGACAGCACTAGACTTGCTGTGGACCAGACCCTCACTTTTTCTCAGCTGAGGGGGAAATGTTCTCCTACGTAGGCTTTCTTCCAAAGCTTCTTCCAGAATCTTCTGAGCTCCTCCAGGTGCTTGCCAGGCCTGTCCCCTGACCAATGAGCAGGTATCTGAGAGTTCAAGAGCCCCCAAACTGGCCCAGAATCTTCCCAGTGGTCTCCTGGGCAAGCCCGACTTATGGGCTGGGGGATGCTGAGGCCCTGGCGACAGGAGAGGCCTAGTGCCAGGTGCTGCCTGAGGTGCTGCCTTGCTCTCAGGGGTCAGGGTGAGGAGCAAGAGTTTCCCCAAAGAGCAGCCAGTGAGGCTTTACTCTCAAAAGTTTGGAACTCACTCCTTCCCTCTGAAGGTCAAATTCTCTGGAAAGTCTTTAAAGGGAATCTTGGGGATGACTCTAAGCCTCAGCAGAGCTGGCCAGGATGGGGAGTTGTACTTAACTGGTTGGAACCTGAAATTTGTCTCCCTCTTCACAATAGAAGAAACAGTTCACAGAATTCTGTGTGTGCTTGTGTCTGTATATATATGTCACTATCACTGTCCTCCCGTTGTTCATCAATTTGCTCGAGTGGGCCCAGTAACATCTCCATCGGAGACTTTATTGTTACTGTGTTTGGCATATCGAATACATCATGGGTAGCTTGCCAGGCTCTGCCGTGCGGGCGAGATACTCTCGGTAGCTTGCTGGGCTCTCCGGGAGGGGTGGAGGAATCGAACTCGGGTCGGCCATGTTGGCTGCATGCAAGGCAAACGCCCTACCTCTGTGCTATCCTCAAACCTATTATTATTAATATTAGGGCTTCCTAAACTTTTTTCCAGTTATGACTCTCTTTCTTTGGACAGATGCAACAAAGGCAAATACTGCCAGAAACACCTAGTATCCACTAAGTGGTTAATTTAAAATTACTCTGACTATTGAGCATTCAAAAACCTTTTACTGTTGCCAAATTTTGCATGACCTCCACATTCGTATATGTGACCTTATATGGGGATCATGGCCCACAGTTTAAGAGCTAAGCTGTATATTGCCATTATTATTCACCAGTTACACTGGAGTGGAAGAGAGAATTTTAGGTTATGTTAATTAGACTGAGTCAGGGAAACCATACACAAGCTTTTAAAACCAAACCAGAGAACTCAGACCATAATAAACAAGGGGAAAGAATCTGTAGGGTTTTTTTCTTCAATGAAAGGAATATTTCTGTTTATCCAGTTCATTTTTTCTAAGAATCCTTTTGGTGTAATACTTTTTATAGTAGGAAACCTTCATGCTGAGCTTGTATGCGGACGTCCTCTCCTCTGCTCTGATCCTCTCCATCCTGCAATGCAGCCCTCACACTCTGAAGATGCTTCCATTTTTAAAATATGAATGTTTTGGTTGTTGTTTGTTAATCCAGTCCTTCCATGCTACTTCTTTAGTTGGATCTTTGGCTATGATTTCTGAAATGCCTTCCTGCATGAGGGTTTCTTTCAGGAACCTAGTAAATGGCTTCTCTTAGATTTCAGTGGTCATGTCCCTCTTTGGACTTTTGAATCTATCCATAAATGTTTTATTGCTTCCTTCCCACTCCATAGCAGAATCTCCTTTGCCCCTTATTCATTGCTTCATCACTGAGATGAAATTCGTGCAATCCTTAAATATTATGCTTTTGGGGAAGTAGTTTCTTGAGTCTGCTTCTATTAGAGAGAAGTAAAGGGTTGAGGTTGGTTCTATTTGCTCCCTTCATCTCCTAGTTTTGCCTCACTTATGCTTTGCTTGGGACTCTGCGAAGAGTCCCTCACTGAATATAAATATCTTCTTTCATTCAACCAAACTCATCGTCCACCAACTTTGTGGATAGCTATTCTCTATCCAGACAGAGCTACACAAAGCAAAACACAGCTCATGAACCTCAGATGAAACCTGATGTCTATATTCTCTGTGTGTGATTTGATTTGGAAAATTCTGTAATTGCTATATGTTTGCCAAATTGTGGAGATTTTTGCAATGGATCTAATATAATAAAAAATTTTAATGGCAACTATAGGGATTCATTTTTTATTTTCTTATATTGTTCATGATGCATCATTTTATTCCATAATTACCAAATTCAACAAGCTAGTAGGGTGTATAACAGTACTGAAGGATTCTAGATAATTAAGTTCAGATTGGTCCAAATATTTAATTATACATATTCAAGCCAGAATTTTTCTCTCTTGGTAAAGTGGTAGTATGACTTCAAAAACCAAGAAATTCTACATATTTGTTTTGATTCATATTCAATATTATCAATTTATCAGATTCTGCATACCAAATGAAGAAAAATAATGCCTTACCCCAATAACAAGTGAGAACATGAAAAAATCTCCTATATTCTGCATTATGTGAAAAACATTCCTACAATAGCATCTTCACATTTGATCCCATATAGTGTTTTAAAAGTACTCATTTATTCAAAATGAAATTAGCAGACAGAAATATTATCTGATGACTATGTTTGAGTTAAGTAATTGTCTTGAAATTCAACCAGTGAACATTTGTCTTTCCTGCGCTGATTAACTATGTAATCCTGGTTGCTAATTGATCATCATCAATATTGAGTTATTTATCTTAGACCAATAGTTATTTTCTGTTAATTAGCTTTTGAATAAGTATCCTAATTTAAATTTAATCTGTATATCGTAGTGATAACACACATAGAATAAAGTATAATAACTTACATATTCATAAGCGGTACTTATGAATATACAGTGGCACTTAAGTACATTCATATTTTTTTCTGCTATTAGTACCACCATTCAAATAACTTTTTTTTTCTTCTTGGAAAGCTGAAACTATGTTTCTATTGTGCAACAGTAACCTCTTATTTCTTTCTTCCCCAGTCTCCAACAGCCATTATTCTAATTTTTCTCTTGCCTACTCTAGGCACCTCATGAGTGGAATCATAAATTATTTATCCTCTCATGGCTAACTTATTTCACTCAGCATACTGACCTTAAGATCTGCCCACCGTGCAGCGTGCTACAGAATATCCTTTATTTTACAAGAAGAAAAATGTTTATAAGTTTTACAGATACAATATTACGACACCACATTCACCACTAAAATGCCAATATCTCTTCCCCACAGCTTCTAGAACCCTGACTGCCATTCCCTTGGTAACCGCAGTTCTGTAGCAGTTTAAAGGTTTGTTTTCATTGGAAAATTTCAATTTTTTTATTTGTTTCTTTTTATACCAATATGAGTGAGTTTCTCTATAAGCTTGTCTTTCCCCTTCTGACTTAGTTCACTTAACATTACTCCCTCTGAGGTCACCCATGTAATAGCCAAATGCATGATTTCATCTTCTGTTATAGTTGAATAGCATTCCATCATGTAATGTATATCTTTTCTTCAATGTATATCTTTTTAAAAGACTAAATAATAATAGGTCATTGCATGTACATATCACTTTTGTTTGTCCATCAAAAGTGGCGGAGGTTTGGTGGTAGTTGGGGCCACATGCAGTGGGGGTCAGGGGTTACTCCTGGCTTTACTCTCAGAAACTACCCCTGGCAGTGCTTGGGTAACCATATGGGATTCTAGGGCTGGAACCCAGGTCAACCATATGCTAGGCAAACACCCTACCTGCTCTACTATCACTCTGGTCCCAAGAGAATTTTTAAATTTTTTGCATTTGGGTCTACTGAGAACGAAGCTCCTTTGAACAGGCACACAAATATCTGAGTTCCTGCCTTCAGTTGTTGTGGGTATATACAAGTGAAGTTTCTGGACCTCGTGGTATTTCTTTGTTTAATTTTTAAATTAAGTTTCGCTCCCCACCCCAAACAGAGCTCCGGCAGCTGAAGACCTCCAGAACCAGCCACAACCATGCTGAGACCCCTCTCCACACGCATGAAGGTACCGGCAGAGGAACAAAGGCATGCGGGTCCCGGGGCTGAGATCTCCAAGCCTGCTCG
>JAOXYA010000001.1:94083550-94093629 GCA_028565675.1 Sorex palustris
GAGTCTGATTAGGGGAAAAGCTGATTAACTGGTTGGGGAAGAGAGCATGGAGAAGTGGTTACAGATAAACAAAGGAATGGAAGTGATTCAGGAGCACTGTGATGGGTGTGACCTGATAAACCTAAGCTCCCTGTGGCAAGGGAGAAAGGACAAATCAGTTGTTATCCTACACAAAGCATGCACACTGCTCTTTTGGGCTCTCTCCCTGACTCCATGCCATTCATTGACATTCTAGCTATTAAAATTTCATAGTTTTCACCTTTCTTGAGGCCAAGGTACAGTTAGGCATATTTTTTTTTGTACTGTCATGAGTCAGGATGTCATAGCCTTCTTTCTTGTCTAGAACATACTCGGGGAAGCAGTGTCACGCGCCCTGATTGATATTCCTGAATTCAGATTGATGTGATGGGGGGCATGGCAGAGCTCCCTTTCTACAGGAGATCTCCTTGGAGGATGAGTGAAAAAGCCAGAGGAAACCCAGGCTCAGTGGGGCTCCAAGGTAGAGTTTTGGGGAGCAGGGTACAGGAAGTTCTCATTTTTAAAAGGGAATTCTGCAGTTTTAGCAAGTGGATCAATACGATGGGACATACTTGGTTGGTATGGAAGGAGTTTCCTCTACTGGTGTCTTTATTAATACGTGATAGGGCCTCTTTCATGGGCCAGAACAGGACATCTGGGTGTTGGCTAAACAGAGTGCTTCCTTGCTACATGTGAGAGATCAATCCCAGAGGAAAAGGAGAGGATGGCCTCAGATTGGAAGAGTAGGGAACACTGATTTCTGGGGCTCCGACATGCATGTCTACCTGGCTCCCTGGGCAGCATGGATAGATTTGAGGGACCAAACCCCATTCCTCCAAGCTGACCAACCAAAGGTCTGGGCTGAGGGGTCAGGTATGGCAGGCAAGTGCTCCAGATACCCGTCCCACCTGTGGTAGGACCTATCTGCTGCCGTATTATCACAGAATCATGAACATGGCATCTCTTACTGCATGGTTTCTTTCTTGGTTTTTGTTCTGAAGGATGCAAGCCAAAATGGATAAACTCACACAGACACACGAAGGGGAAAAAATCAAAGTCCTGGGGCCAGAAAGATGGTACAATGGGTAGGACACTTACCTAACATCTCCAGCAAGGTCCTGGGGCCAGAAAGATGGTACAATGGGTAGGACACTTGCCTAACCATCTCCAGCACCCCATATGGGGTGCCAGGAGTGATCTCCAGCCCTGCCAGGAGTGATCACTGAGCATAGAACCAAGAGTTAGCCCAGAGCACTGCCACGTGTGACCCAAAAACAAAAAGCAAAGAAAATCAGGACCCTTGTGTCTCTCGAATGGATTTTATTGGCAACCCAAACCAAAGCAAATCTGAATAAAAGTGCTTCTGTAAATTCAAATCTGTCCAGGGTTTCTACAGGGATTCCAAATAACCCCCTTTCCTCCCCCATTATCAAGTCTACATGTGGGGAGATGGCTTCTGTCCATGCTCTCATTGTCTTGTGGACTTACAGGATGCTCAGGAACTTGTGTGAGATCCCCAGGAACATGTCTTTTGTGAGTGTTCACAGCCCAACTCAAGAGGAAGGAAGCACCTCTTCTAGCTTGACTGGATGAGAAAGAAGGCTCAGAGAGATTGACAGCCTTGCCCCGAGTCACACAGCAGAGCTATGCCTTTCCTCCGCTCCCATGGGGCCTCTTAGTATTCACAGAGACGAATGGTACTCAGGTATCCAGGAGGGGAGACCATCATTTTCCTGTCTAGGGCACTCCACTAGGGAGGAACCAGAGCATCCCTTGCCAGGTACCCCCTGCTGGAGAGGAACCAGCATCCCCTGGTCATTTCCAAGAGCCAACTGGGTCCTTTCCTCCCAGAAGCTCAGGGCTCTCCCTTACAGATGCCACTAGCCTCCCAATGACCCTGACGGCATGACACTGGGAATGACTCCTTCTGATCTTGAGGTCTCTGTGGCTGGAGGGAAACTCCTGGGAGAAGCACATGTGTGCGGCCAAGATAAGGTGCACTGCCTGGTGAGGATTCTAACGATGGGGGGCAGGATATTCTTCCCCTAAACCCAAGCGTGACCCCCTTTGCCTCCTTCCAGGCTGATAAAAATGAAGCTGTGTGTTTTCGAAGAGCTCCCCCACCCCCAACCTCCAGACTGATAGCTTTGAAAGTCTTCATTCCCCTCTCGGAAACCCAACTCCCAGGCCCCCACCGTGCCTCCCCCACTAACAGGTTTCTGTGGAGCTTGAACAAATAATGAAAATAAAAAATGCCCCCAACAAGCCCCCAAAGACCTTGCCTGAGAGGGACTCTTTCATTTCCTTTTCTCTTTGGTTTTATTTGATTCCTGGAATCCAAGGAGTGCATCTGGGCTGAGATTTGTTTATTTTCCTTCCTCTCCACGCCAACACCTTCAGTAAGACACAAAGTCCTTCTCCACTGTAAGCTACTCCCCGACTTAACTACTTATTAAAAACACTAATATGCTCGGTGACTTTGATGTCTGCCGAGCAACAAAAGGAGAGAGTGACTCGGGGCCACTGTAATCCTTGATTTGTCACCAAGTTATGACACCCAGCCGAGCCGCGTGACACTGCAAATCAATCATCCGGGCGGGCGCACGGCGGGCCTTTCCCTACCTCCTGCCGAGCTTCTGCAGTTTAATTAGCTTTTTCCACACTCCCAGAAAGCTCATCTGCAGCTTCAGCAAGAAAAGAGGATGCAGGCGGGTTTGTTGCAAGTCTTAAAAAAAAATAAAAGTTTGGGTTGTGGGGGAAAAGCATCTCAAGGAGAAGCAGCAGAGACCTTTGTAGTGTTTGCTTCCTGAGATACATACACAGGCCTTGGGTCCTCTTGCCTTTGGAAAGAGGCTTTCCAAAGGGCTGAGCTGGTGGCATTTTTAAAGGACATTTTCTGCCTGGGTGAAGATCTTGGGGGTCTGATTGCTCCCTTCGACTTGGTGGATGATGCAGAGATATCTATGCTCCCCCCCCCCCCAACTGAGATTCAGGAGGTAGGAAGGAGCTCCAGGGTGGCCAAGTTTTGTAAAACTTTGCATGGGGGCTGGAGCAATAGCACAGCAGGTAGGGCATTTGCCTTGCATGCGGCTGATCTGGGTTCAATTCCCAGCATCGCAAATGTTCCCCCGAGCACCTCCAGGAGTTAATTCCTGAGTGCAGCGCCAGGAGTAACCCCTGTCCATCCGCGGGTGTGACCCAAAATGCAAACAAAACAAAAACAAAAACAAAAGAACACTTTGCATGAATTCTAAGGAGAAGTGGTGAGTTTGATGCAGGAGCCCCCAGACCCAGACCCAGGTTCTTCCACATGTCAAGAATGAAAGCGTTGAAAATACAGACGCTCAGGCTCAGAGTTGGGGATAGAAAGTTTTATTGAAAAGACGGTAGAGCAACCAATTTTAGAGAGAAATATATTTTTACAGATATATATATGTATATAAATACATATATAAGCTCACAAGACTAAACCTTTAACAACATGTTATTAATCTCTTTTAGAAGGGCTTAATGGCCCCTGGGTGAAATACAACCATCTTCACACACTTCCCTCTAAGGAAACATTTTTGGATCATTTTCAGCAGTTTATTCATAACAAACAATACAAAATAAGTTATTTTGGTTCTGCGTTGGTGGCAGTGATTGGAGTTCAGGATGGAAACATCAGAAATAAGGTGGTGTGAAGGTGAAACATTGGTGACATTAGTATTTGAATATTAAATGAAATCAAATATTGTGAAAGTTTGTATAGCACAAAAGTTTGTAAGTCTGTAACTGTACCTTATGGTGATTCATTTAAAATTTTTTTAAAAAAAGAAAGAAAAATAAGAAAAAACAAATATTGTGAACTACTTTATAAAAATAAAATAAAAATAAATATTACATTTAAAATAAATAAGAAAAAGGGGAAGACAAAGAAAGTCCCCCAGCTGGGGAGCAACTTACTATAAGACTGAGTCAAGTCTGGCTTGTTTTGTGAGGTTCAGTAGGAAAAAAAGTGGGTCTTGTGTTTTTGATAAAAGATCAGAATGTTACATGGAGTGCGGGCCTGGCATGTGGCAGGGCCTGGTCCAATCCTCCCTCACACTGCATAGTTCTCTGAGCATCGCAGGGTGCAAAGTGGAGCCCCTGAGCCTAATGGGTGGGACTGTGGGTCTCTGGGCAGACCCTCCAGGCCCAAACAGCAGCGTATCCTTAGGCCCTACATGGTATCATAAGAGCGACCCTGGCACCCCTGAGAAATGTTTGAGGACACCCCTCAGTGGAAAATCACAAAAGAGAATTATTTTTGGGACATGAGCAATAGCACAGTGGCTAGGGCACTTGCTCTGAATGTAGTCAACCTGGGTTTGATCCTTATGGTCCCCTGAGCACTGCCAGGAGTAATTCCTGAATGTGGAGCCAGGAGTAACTCTTGTCCATCACTGGGTATGACCACCAACAACCTCCCAACACACACACACACACACAGATGATTATGATTTTTTAAAAAATTCTTAGGGGCTGGAGAGATAGTACAGCGGGTAGGATATTTACCTTGCACACAGCCAACCTGGGTTGATTCCCAACATCCCATAGGGTCCCCCGAGCACCGCTGAGAGTAATTCCTGAGTGCAGAGCCAGAAGTAAGCCCTGTGCATCACCGGGTGTGACCCAAAAGGCAAAAAAAAAGAAAATAAAAATAAAATATTCTTGTTTATTTATAATAAGCACGTTGGCTCTGTAACCCCATTTTCTGCCCCATCTCTATACCCAGGGCCACGTAAAACGAAGACAAGATTGTGAGTGGCGAATGTCAGGAAGCTCACACTAGTGACAGCTCCGGGGGGAGCCTGCTGTGAGACCCAGGCTCCAATTCCTGGGGGTGTCTCAGGACCAGCCCACCAATGGCCACCAAGATCCTAAGATAAATAACAGTAATTAGAATGGAAACGTCAGGGAAATTCTTTTATAGCTCCCGTTCAGTTGTTGGTAAAACGAACACCTCTCCAGAGAAGAGTGTTCAGTTATGTTTCATTTCAGAGGAGACAAAAAAGCAAGCAGGACACGAACACAAAAGCCACAGGGACAGGAGGGAGAGGAGAGGGAAGGAGGGGCGAGGCATGGACGCATTTGAGGGAGCCCTGACAGGGGCCCCTTCCTTCAGCACTGGCTCCCTCTGGATAGCGTCGCTTTGCTCCGACCTCTCCGGAAGGGACCCGGATCTCCCCAGAAGAACCAGACCCTCCCAGCAGAGCTGACCTCCACGGGGAAGTCAGTAGCACGCAGATCATCAAATCATCTCCCCAGATCATACATCGTCTCCAGGGTTTGTCTGCTGGTTTCTTCTGGAACAGAAAGAGACTCCAGGATGAGCCCCCCACTCCCTGAGGCCAGCCAGCCCCAGGCCACACAGCCCAGCCCGGCAGGAACCAGAGATCAGCTTCTGAGGTTCCTTCAACTGGATCAGGCTGCTAAAGGGGGCATGAAGCAGATTAACCCCAGGAACAGGGGTCCTGGTCTGCCCTGCTAGCCTACACTTGCCTGGCATGTGAGAGGGCCTGGTCCAATCCTCCTAGAGGATTGGGTTGGGTGTGGCTCATGGTGGCCCCATACCTAGTGTACCCATCTGCAAATCTCTCTGTCCACAGGCCCCAGTGAAATCCTTCCTCTCCTATCCAGCTACAGAACAAATGAGACTCTTGGGGACCCCTGAGAGGCTGGAGGGAACCCCAGTGTGTGTCCTGCGACCATCGGGCCATGTGAGTCTCTTGTGAGTCAGTATTAGTCTAGAGGGTGTGTGTATGTGTGTGCGTGTGTGTGCGTGCGTGGGTGCTTGAGTGTATGTGTGTGGCGTGCCTGTGTGCATATGTGTAGTGTGTGTACATGAATATGTGTGCATGTGTGTATGCATGCATGTGCATGTGTGTATGTGTGTATGAGCTTGTATGTATGTAGGTATGGGTAATGTGTGTATGCATGTGTATGTATGTGTGTATGTGTATATGTGTGCATATGTGCATGCGTGTGGGGGAGTGCATGTCTGTGTGAGTGTGCATGCCTGTGTACATGTGTGCATGTGTGTGCACATGCATGTATGTGTGTGTGTGTGTGTGTGTGTGCTCTTCCAGGAAAGAGGCCCCGGGGTGGGGGTTTCTACTGGTTGCCTGTTGGTTATCTATCCCCATGTTCCCAGGGGCTCAAACTTCTGTCTGCACCCCGTCTTGCTATGATGCCTAGGGCTTACAGGTCCGGGAGGGGACCCCAAGTGTAGGCTAGCAGGGCAGGTCAGGACCCCTGTTCCTGGGACTAATCTGCTCTTTCATCTTCAAGAGGGATGTTTGCTGTCTGCCCAGACTTGGCAGAGTGGGGGTGGGGGGCGGTGAGGGGGGGTAGGCAGCAGTGACAGAAATGGCAGGGCCATCCCCCTACCCCTCCCCTGCCTTTGTGGATCAGCTCCTGGACATGCAGTCCCAGGCCAGGACAGTGCGGCAGAGGACTGGGGGGGGGGTAGGTGGGGGTGGAGGGGAGCACCTCACTGGCCCCATCCCCCCATGTGCCCACCGTGCCTGACACAGCCCTTCAGCGGCTCAGCTCAGCCTCACCAGACACTTCAAAGACTCCCACCGATGTCCCCGTGAAGGCCACTCAGCACTAGGGGGTCAGCTTCAAAGACAGAGCATAAGCGGGGGCTGCCCCTTCGGAGAGGCCGCTGCTCCAGGCTGAGTGTCTGCAGCAAGGCACCCCCTTTGAAGTGCGGGTCCTTGTTCCTCCGTCTGCAGCCCTGCCCCACCCCTGGCTGAGGGTGGGGTTCAGTGTGCACCCCGGAAAGAAAAGGCTGGCCCTGGGCGACAGGCGGCCACCGTGCTGTGATTTCCACTCCCCAGCCTGGAGGATGCTCCAAAGCCCAGCTGGGGACACTGAGACACTGAACCCCTCCCCGCCCCTAGGCCCCACCCCTGCTCCCGCTCCTCTGGCCCTTGCCAGATCAAGCTTACTCAGGCAGGGACAATACGTGTCCTTAATCTCTCTCCACCAAATGTCACAGCTCCTCCTCTGAAGGCAAGTGACAGTCCAAATGCCACCCCCCACCTTGCAAACGCCCCCCGCCCGGGATTCGCACCAGCAGGTGACAAGCACTGGTGGCCCCGGAGTGACTCCAAGCAGGTGGGAACCCCTTCTCCAGAGCCTGCCATGCGCCCTGTTTGTCTTGGGGCAATGCTGGGAACCACGGTCACAGCTGGAGCGAGCGTGGTTCCCTTCTGGTGGTTGGGGGTGTGGCGGACATTCCCACTGGACCCCAGGACACAGGCTCCTCCTGCTTCTCTCCTTCCTTTCAGTGACTCCTGGCCCCAACACAAACACATAAATAATTCCACACTCATGTGTACTAACACACCCACACATGCACACACAGACACACACGTGCACACACAGATGCACACACATGCATGAAGATGCAGTCTCTTCCACATAGCCATCCACAACCTGTGTACTTCTGGACAAACACAGCCTTCCACTCTCACGCATGCACACACGTACACACAAACACAGACACACACTTGTTTGCACAGGGATCAGGCTGCAAAAAACATGGCAGACTGGCGGGGAGATCTGGCCAGGTAGCAAGCAACTCTGCCTTTCGGAGTGTAGAGACCAGAGAGATGAGAGCAGAGAGGTGTCTGGGTGAAGAGAGAACCCAAGGAGTATGGACGACCTCCTTCCAGGGACTTTTTATGAGGAGAGGCACGTGGGAGTGGGAAAAGTGAGGCTCAGTGAGACCTGGTCAGGACCGGAAACAGATGTGGAGAGCAGGTCCACGGAGCCAGCACAAAGCCAGACTCGTGAGCTCCTCTTTCAGAGGTTCTGGTGTGGATAGATCATTTCCCCAGTGCCCGGAAGATGTGCAAGCACCTTTCCTGCCAAGATTACAGAGGGGCAGGGAAAGGGAAGCCCTTACAGGCTGCTGATTTAGCATGAGCAAAGGACTCCTGCAAAGCAGAGAAAGGCCATGGTCGATAAACACACACAGAGACAGTCAAGAGCAGACCACAGCACCTTGACCAATGTGCAGACAGCAGCTCACTTACCTCTAATAAGGAGGAAGACTCCATATAAACAGACACGCCACATCACCCACTGTTAGAGAGATGCAAAGCAGGAGACCTTCATATATCTCAGATATTGACTGCTTGTTAGAAAAAGCATTTGCAAATAGGTTATTCCACTTGTAGATTTCATTGCTTCTTTAGAGGCATAACTTGGTTTTTTGTTTGTTTGTTTGTTTTTAACTTAGTATGGTATCCTCAACCTCCCCCCACCCCAAGGGCATGGTATTTTGAAAAAAAAATTTTTTTTGTTTGCTTAATTGTTCTAGTTTAGGTCACATGTTTCTAATAATGCTAATGTTTGTGGTTTTGAGGTACACAGTCGCCACACCTCAGCACCAGCCATGTGTCCAAGACATGAGGCTGTGTCCTTATGTTACTTCCCGTCCACCTCTTCGTTCTTCTACCTCCTCCCCTCCTCGCTTTGTCATCCAAAGCCAAGCGTTTGTCATCATCTGATGCTGTCTCTTCCCTTGTTTTGTTTTTGTTTTTCTACATACCACAGATGAATGAGATCATCTGGTATTTGTTCTTCTTCCTCTGACTTATTTCACTTAACATGATGCTCTCCAGTTTTATCCAAGTTGCAGTGAACTGCAAGATTTCATCTTTTCTAACAACTGCGACATACCACAATGTCTTCATCCTCTTACCTGTCGTCATACGTTTGGGTTGTTTTCATACCAAAAAGCTTAACTGAGTTTTGGAGTTTGTTCCTGCTTTTGTTCCTTATGTGCCTAGTGTCATAATCAAGAATTTATGATCAAACCCAATGTCATGAAGTTTTCTCTATGATTTCTTAGGAGTTTTAATCATTTGGGGGCTTATATTTTTAAATCAAGCTTAATTTTTGTGTAAGGTAAGGGCCAAGCCTCAAGGAATTTATTTTTGTATATCCTATAAGTAAGAATTCATATTAATTAATTAAGCTTTTTTAATTTAACATTTTATTGAAAATATCATCCTTTTTACATTATTCGATAGTAAATTATGTTTACAATACGTCATATTTTAATGTATACAGGCTTCTGTGTCACTTTCCAGAGTGTTGTGTTAGTTTGACTAGAGTGTTCTGTTAATGAGATATCTAGTATCTCACCACTACCACTGTCGCACTGTAGCACTGTCCTCCCATTGATTTGCTCGAGCGGGCCCAGTAACGTCTCCATTGTGAGACTTGTTACTGTGTTTGGCTTTTCAAATACATCACAGGGAGCTTTCCAGGCTTTGCCGTGAGGGCGGGATACTCTTGGTTGCTTGCTGGGCTCTCCAAGAGGGATGGAGGAATCAAACCTGGGTCGGCTGGGCCAGCTGTGTGCAAGGCAAATGCCCTACCACTGTGCTGTTGCTCTAGTGGAGCGAAAAACTGTATATGTAGCTGCATTCACTCTACCTTGCTGTTTCAGAACTGCCGTGAGTGCATTGGTGCTGAGTTTTAACTTTATTTATTTATTTATTTATTTATTATTGAATCATTGTGAGACCCACAGTGACAAGGCTGTTTGTTATTGGATTTCAATCATACAGTGTTCCAACACCCATCCACCCACCAGTGGAATTTCCCAGCACTAGTGTCCCCAGTTTCCCTCCCACCCTCAAATCTCCCCATATCCCCTCCCCCACCCCAGTCTGCCTCTATTCTCTATGATAGGAACCTGCCCTCCCCCCCTCACAGTCTCCATGGACTAGGATACTAAGATGCCTCATCCACACCAGCGGGGCTGGCAGATTACATGCTCACTCTCTGAGGGGGACCTTGACCATCTCAGGACCAAGATTTAGCCAGATATATATACATGTCATAATTATAGCAATTAGTATTTTCATGTCTGGTCACTTGATCACTTAATCACTTGATACCCCGTTACTCATCGATTTACTGGAGCGGGTGCCAGTGACGTCTCCATTCATCCCTGTTGTGTGCTAGCGTAGCCCAATGGCATCTGCTCGTTCTAGGAACATGCAGAGCCTCAA
>JAOXYA010000001.1:94104095-94123101 GCA_028565675.1 Sorex palustris
TGTATCACTGAAATAAAATTATTTCTACTTTCTGTATCATTGTATCACTGTCATCCCACTGATCATCGAATTACTCGAGTGGGTGCCAGTAACATCTTTATTCCTCTCAGGCGTGAGATTTTAGCAGCCTCTTCTTATTCATCTTTTCCCAACGATTGGAGGTTCTTTCAGGATCAGGGCGATGAGACCTGTTGTCATTACTGTATTTGGCATATCAAATACGCCACAGGGAGCTTATCTAAATAAATAAAAATTACTATTAGGAAAAAATAATAAATTAAGATTAACACCAAGCTTACAGTGAGATAAAATCCACTTTTCATAGTGTTTCTTTTAAGCTTCTTTATTGTTTAGAAATAAGTCCTTCTAAAATAAAGGCGAACAATGAAAGATAACAAAGTTATGTTTTTTTTTTTACTATGAACTCAGAAGAGTAAGTAGGGCAGAAAAAAGCAAGATGCAAAATTCCCATCTTGTCTTATTTTAGGAGGAGGTGAGACACGCTATATATTGCTCATGTTCCAGGACTAGAAACATAGTGTAGCAGTGAAAGTGTTATCCTCGTATATGATCAATTCCAAATCAATCCCCAAATCCCAATCCCTGGGACACTATCAGGGATGAGTCTTCAAGCACCATAAGAAGTGTGCCTGAGCACAGAGCCAGGCGTAAGCTCTGAGCACTTCTGGGTGAGGCCCCCTCCCCCCAAAATTTTATATCCCTTGTTCAAATACATTGTTAGACAATAAGATAAGTCCTATAGTAGTATTGTGTACAATTTGCACAGCAGGTAACAAACAAAACAGCTTTTTTTTCTTTTTGGGTCACACCCAGTGATGCACAGGGGTTACTCCTGGCTCTACACTCAGGAGTTACTCCTGATGTGCTCAGGGGACCATATGGGATGCTGGGAATTGAACCCGGGTCAGTCACGTGCAAGGAAAACACCCTACCTGCTGTGCTATCATTCTAGCTCCCCAAAGAAAACAGTTTAGAAATGTCAAGAACTCTTGGAAAGAATAAGGACAAATTTAAATAAGTAAAAAATCAAAGAGGATGTCAGAGACCAAATGTTTTCATTTTGCGTGTGTGGGGGGGGAGAGGGTGAAGTAACAATGCAAAAAGTAGGTCACAAAAAAAAAAGTAGGTCACTTGCCTAATATACAATGGACCTGGGTTTAACCCTGGTACCACATATGGTTCATGAAGTCAGGAGTGATCCCCGAACACAGTCAGGAGTAAGTCCAGACTACCACCAAACATGACCAAAAAGCGGAAGAAAACAAGTTTCCATTTCCCTGGTAAATGACAACAGATAAATTTCCTAATCCAAAAACAAAGTATCTTAGATTAGTTTTTCTGTTAGCAAAGTTCAGGTATAATTTTTTTCAAGGGATACATCTTACATAAAATGATTCATAATAATTAAATATAAAGGGATAGGAAAAGATATAGTAAGCAAATACTAATAATAGAAAGCAGGAATGTCAACACTATATTAAGTTAAGCCCAAGAGAATTAAACAAGTCCAGTAGCATTATATAACTCACAACAAAGATATAAACTCAGTACATTTAACGCTTACCTATCAAACTATACTATAAAAATTGGCTTGAAATCCAAGAACCAATCGACAAACTTGATTTCACAATGAGAAAAAAATAATTCTCGCTCAGAAATTGATAGCAGAATTACATAGACACACACACACACACACAGGATTTTTAAAGAGAAATATTGTGAAGCTTGATTTCATAAATATACGGAAAATCATGTAAGAAAAGAAGTAGAACAAATATCCTTTCAAACACTCATCTGTCATTTATAACATTAATATATTAAATGCCAAATAATAGTCTCAAAAGATTTTTTAAGTATTAGAAATCATAAATTGTATCCTACAGTTATGATATAGTACTACTATTTACAACAAAAATAATCAAATTAAAATCTAATCAAGGGAAATTTTTAACACATTTTGTTGATTAGCCTTATAGAGGGCACCATGTATGAACATTTATGGGCATTTGGGATTTCTGGAAAGCAAGAAAGAATTGAAAGTTAGTGAACTAAATATATATTCTAAAAGCTAAAGGACAAGTGAGACAGTATTCTACCTGAACCCCCCAAAAAGAAAAAGGAATAAAACTGGAAAAATATTTTTAAAGAATTTTAGACATGTAAAAACACATAGTGCTCTTTTCCTTAATCTAAATTCTTTCACTCAGTTCAATTATTATGATTTTCATGTATCGCTGTTTATCAGTAGTTCATGCCTTTGTAGAATGGTTTTCTATTATGTAACTTTATTATAGTTCAGGGGCATTTATGCTGTTTCCAGTTACGGGCTATACAAATAAAGTTATTGTAAACATTCTTGCAAAAGTTTTTGTAGGAAATTCACAGTCACTTTCCTCTGATATTTACATAATACTGAAATGACTGAATCATATGGTAATGCTTTAAAACACTTCAAACCATTTTCCAAGATGTACCTAGCTGTACAGGTTTGCTATTCCACTAGAAATATATGAGATTTTCAGTTGCTCCCTACGTGTACCAATATATAATATGACCCCTATTTTCTTTTTTGCTATTTTGTTGCTTTACTTTTTAATTGAGGGAACATTACAACATTAGTAGTTTCAGATACGTAATTGAAAATGAACAATGTGTATATGTTATTAACTTCCTCACTGAAAATCCACACTTATTTTTCACAATACATTTGTCCTCTTCATCCTTGTCCAAATCACACTGTGTTTGGTCTTTTCCTACCATTTTTTTCTCATAGCATCTGAATGTCTAGTACATCCATTTGGCAAATGGCAGGCTTTTCATTTTTTATGGCTAAGTAGTATTCCATTGTGCCCATGTACCATTTATACTTCATTCGTTTATTGGTTGATTGGAAGATCATTTCAAGGTCTTGGCAACTGTAAATAATGCTGGATGGGTGTTCTTAAAATGTGGCCATTTTAATAAATGTGTAGTTATTCCTCACTGATTTTAATTTGTGTTTGCCTATTAATTAACTATTGTGGGGGGATTCATATATCTTCCTTAGTAAAATATCTCTTCAAATATTTTGCTTAGTTTTATTTGACTTTTTTATTATTTTAATTTTGAACATTATTGACATACTCTAGATTTAAGTCCTTTATCAGATATATACTTTATATATAAAAAGTATTTTTTTAAAAACCTGTCCTTTGGGGGCCAGAGAGATAGTACAGTGTGTAAGCCACTGCTTTGCATGTCGTTGGCCCGAGTTTGATCCCTGGCACCACACGTAGTCTCCTGAGCACTGCCAGGAAGCATTCCTGAGAACAGAGCATGTGGCCAAATGTCCACCCTCCAAATTTTTCTTTTATGGACTGTGCTTTCATTGTCATTACTAAGAAATGTTTGCCTAATCTGTGATCACAACAGCTTTATCCTGTATTTTTTTCTCTAGAAATTTAATAGTGTTAAGTTTTTGTTTGGTTAGTTGGTTTGGTGTCAAACCCAACATGCTCAGGGCTTACACTCCGGGATTACTCCCATATGGATGCCGAAGACCTAACTCAGTTCTGCTATGTGCAAAGCAAGTACCCTACCAGCTGTAGTCTCTCTCCAGCCCCTAAAGTGTTAGGTTTTGATTTTAGATTAACAATCCAGTTTGCACTCATCTTTTTGCATGGTATAAGTCATGGAATAATTTAATGTTCTCTCTCTGTCTCTCTCTCTCTCTCTCTCTCTCTCTGTCTCTGTCTCTCTGCATACCAATGTCTGATTGTTCTAGCACCATTTATTGAAAAGATTGTTTTTCTCCACTGCATTGCAATTTTCACTTTTGTAAAGAATGATTGTAAAGAATGAGCTGCCTGGATAACACCATCTATTTTTGGCTTGTCTCTTCTGTTCTCTTGATCTGCTTGTCTTTTTGTACACTGATACCTCACTGCCTTGTTGCTGCATCCTTATATTGGCCTATGGGGGAGGTGGAAAGAATGTGCAAGCCTGAAACTTTCTGTGAAGGAGAACTTCAGGTGCTAACTTAGAGAAATGTTAGATGAAGCTATTCGGGTTAATGTCAACACCCCCACATGGCCTAGAAGTTAGAACTGCCCAAGGGGGATCTTTGATGAAGTTGATCCCAATGCCGATTCCCACCCCCACCCCCGACATACACACACACACACACACACACACACACACATGTTCGCAAGCACGCACGCACACACACATCTGTGAGACCCAACCAGGGATCACGGAGCACTCTGCAGCTCCCTAACCCCAAAATAAACCATCCCAGAGTATACCAGGGAAAGGGAGGTCAAGTTACAAAGCAAAAGGGGGATACTTGGGCTTCTCCACATGCATGGATACTTGAGGGGAATGGTCCTCTGTGCCTGCTTGCAGCTCTGCCTTATGTGAAAAGATCCTGTATGTTAGCATGACTCAAATCCCTGAGAACCAGCTGCTCAGAGAGGCTGGAGGGACAGGTCAAGGGTCAGGCACTTTTGTATGCAGCTGACCCCACCTTGAGTCCTGGCACTGCATGCAATCTCCTGATCCGACCCTCCCCCACCCCATCTCGCCAGGCGTGATCCCTGAGCATAGCTGGGTATGGCCCTAAACAAAAATAAACAACAATGAAACCAAGCCACCTAGAGTTACTAAGAATTGGGTTGGGGGTGGACATGAGCTTCGTGTTCCCTTTCTGGGGTTATTCATTCACACAGCTGCAGGCTCTGATAATCAACAGCCTCAGTATAGGGAGATGAGGACAAAGGCGGAAGCTCCCATGTGGGGATACCTCAGAAAATCGAGGTCTGCAAGCTTTGCAGGAGGGTTGGAGGCCAGATTATAGCATATTCAGAGGGTTCCCATAAAACTTGCTTATCACCTCCAGGTTTGCTTCAACTCCATCAGTGAGAAGGTATATGTCTGACCCTGTGAAACAAACCCGGGGACTCTGCTGAGACCAGGGGAGCAGAGTCAGGCCAAACTTGCTGCTAGGGTACAGCTCACAGCACCTCACCCTGCCATCACATCCCCAATGGGAGTGAGTTTTCTGCTATCACCTTCCTTCCCTTTCTGGTCATTGTCAAATTCAAGGTCTCCAGCTTGGTGAAGCCTGTGCCTTTGGCTAAGGCGCTGGGCACCCTACATGGCAGTACTGCTGGCATCTTATTTGGTATCTAGCGCAGTACTGGGGATCAACCCAAGGCCCCCGAGAGGAGCCAAAGCACAGAACTACCCCAGCACCCCAGAAAGATGGACCTGTAAGCAAGCATCCTTGTTACAGAATGCCTAGCAAGGGAATCTGCCTCTGGCTTGGCATATGAACAAGAGCCAGGAGTGATCCTTGCAGAGGACAGAGGTCTGTAGGGTCAGTTCTGCTGGTCTGAATTTACTCCAGCCCATCAGCACTATGATCCCTTAAATCAGGATTCACATCCCGGAACTGGCTGGTTTATGACCCATGACTACTCCTGACTTTTCACATGATGGAGGGAAAAAATTGAAGCAAAGACTGGAGAGATAGTACAGTGAGTATGGCACTTGTCTTGCATGTGGCCAACCTGGATTCAATCCCTAACACCACATATGGTCCCTTGAGCCTACTGAATAATTAATCTCTGAGCACAGGCCAGGAGTATGCCCTGAGTGCTCTGGGTGGGACCTAAACACCTCCACGCTCCCAAATAAGCATTTGTCATAGAGGGAGAGATAGTACAATAGTTAAGGCACAATGATTTCTATGTGGCATCACAAAATCTCCCGAGCACCACAGGGTGCAACCTCAAGGCCCCCCAAATATTGCTGAGAGTGGTCCTCAATGCCCCTGGGCACCACCAGAGTGTCCATGTAATCTCTGCTACTGCCAGACCCAAGCAATACTGCATTCTCAGTCCCTTGAAAGGAGCCATCAGCCTGGTTGGCCAAATATTGTTGGGAGAGGGCATGCCAACAGGGGGCCAATGCAGAACACTGACATTAGTTAACTGGCGATGAAGATGCTGGGTGTTGGCAGCCACTGGTAAGATCTGCTGTGACGGGACTGGAGCAATGATACAATGGGTAGGGAGTTTACCTTGCACATAGCCGACCCGGGTTTAATTCCCAGCATCCCATATGGTCCCCCGAGCACCGCCAGGAGTAATTCCTGAGTGCATGAGCCAGGAGTAATCCCTGTGCATTGCCAGGTGTGACCTGAAAATTAAAAAAAAAAAGTCTGCTGTGGTCAAAATAGCTTGAGTGTGAACCCCTGTAAACAGAAGCTCGCTCAGAAAGTACAAGATGGAAGCAACCGAGGGCCCATAGAGAAAATAGAAAAATGAAATGTCTAAACATTCTGTGTGTTACCATTCTGCCATATGCAGGATGAACATTCTGAAATGTCCATGATGGAGATGAACACAGACAGCATCAAACAAAAGAGGGAAAAAGTCAGACCCCAGGGCCAGAGCGATAGTGCAGTGGGTAGGGCATTTGCCCTGCACATGGCCACCCTGGATTCAATCCTCAGCCCATTCAATCCCATATGGTCCCCTCAGCACCACCAGGTGTGATTCCTGAGTGCAGAGTCAGGAGTAATCCCTGAGCATCACCGGGTGTGACCCAAAACAAAACAAAAAGTCAGACCCCCCCCCCCCAAGCGACAAACCCAGTATGACACCGCACCCATGAAGACTCTAGAGCAGTCAGCAGTTTTGCATGAGAACTCAGAGAAGTTGTTGGAAGGGACCCAAGTCTGCTCGACCCCACAATGACACCGTGGACCTCGACAGCGGTGATTGCTGCACAGCAAAGTGCATGTCTGCAAAGGAACTGCGCTCTATGCTTTAAATCAGTGAAGATGACAAAGATTTATGCAAAAAAAAATGAAAGCAATGAAACATAGGCTGCTACTGGAAAATATTGTGTTGAGTGATGTAAGCCAGAAGAAGAAAGGCAAACACAGGGTGATCCCAATTACCTGTGGGATATAGAGTACTGGATGAGGAAATGTATTATAGAAAATGGGGATGCCTAGATCACCCTTGACTGCAGTATTTAGAGAGGAGGATAGAGAAGAAAAGAAATCAAGGAGTGAGAAGAGAACTGGAAGTAACGAGTGAACAGGCATCTGGGCTCATTTCTACTGGTGATATGGGTGAGGGGTAGAGCCATAGACCCGATACACAGACCCAACAACACTGACGACATGAGATCTAAGCCACAACCACTGAACTTTATTATGTGCCCGCCAAGTTGACAGGCAGTGGGATGGGGCAGCAGTTGGGGGTGGGAAGGACACTGATGGATGGAAGTTGGTACTGGTACTCAGATTGGTGTTGAAATATTATATGCCCAAAACTCAACTCTCAATAACTTTGTAAACCACAGCTCTTTAATTAATATTTTAAAATAGCGCTGCACTGTAGCACTGTCCATTGTTCATTGATTTGCTCGAGCGGGCACCAATAATGTCTCACAACAAATTGTGAGACTTGTTGTTACTGTTTTTGGCATATTGAATACATCATGGGTAGCTTGCCATGCTTTGCTCTGCGGGTGAGATACTCTCAGTAGCTTGCCAGGCTCTCTGAGAGGGGCAGAGGAATCGACCCCGGACCCACCGTGTGTAAGGCAAATGCCCTACCCACTGTGCTATTGCTTCAGCCCTCAATTCCCAGTATTTCTTGTAACACACTATTATTGAGACATGAGTGGGTGGGAAGGAGGGGAGGGAGAGAATAAAAATTAGTTGGAGGGCAGGAGAGAGAGCAGAGGTTAAAGTTCAGGGCCCGCATGGAGCTGACCCTGGCTGAGTCCCAGGATAATGCAGGGTAAAAAAAAAAAGAAGAAGAAAGGAAAAGAAAAGAAAAAAAAGAGAGTGCTTCTGCTTTGGAGGATGGCGCTGAACTAACTCTCAAATCTAGGCGCACCCAGCAGGAACCTCTCCCAAGGGGGAGAGGATTGTGGGCAGAGGGAGATGGAAAGGATCCCGTGGTGAGTGGGATATAGGAGCAGAAGGCAGTGGGAGACGGAGTGGCTATATCCCCACTCAGGACAATGACTGGGGATCTGATCAGATGATGGTGGTTATGGGTTGACTTCTGGAACCTTTCTCTTGTTCTAAGTCTTTTGCATTGACTGCCACGTGTGTGTGTGTGTGTGTGTGTGTGTGTGTGTGTGTGTTGGGAGGACAGTGTGGGTGTTTGAGGATGTCACAGAAACTTGGATCCTCTTCCCAGGGTTGGTGCTTCTCATTCCCAGTCCAGGATCAAAGCCAGCCTCCCCTTCACAGGAACTCTTTGTTTATGTCCTTGATTTCCTGGTGACCTACTTTCTGGTCCCCAAGCTCTACTCCTGCTCTCTCCACCGCCCCTTCCTCCCTCTCCTGCTGGGTAACCAGGGGAAGGAGGCCCGACAGCCCCATCCAGATGGTGGCTTCTGTCTCCACATGTTGCTGGGAGCCTGGCCTGCCCCATGGCCCCTGGACCTCTCTACCGACCGTGGGCGCTGGGGACCCTTTGTTCTTCCCACCCTGCCAAAAGGAGGGAACTTCTTGGCTGGAGGAGTCAATCCCAAGCCAGGTGTGCCCTCGCGTCTTCTGGGTCATGTTTTTTTTATTATTATTATTAGAAGCAGAGACACATATGGTCACTGAAGAAGTGTAGAGAGCAGTGAACATTACAAACTTAAAATGATGCCCCACCCAACGAGAGCATCTTAGGCATGGTTTCTCATCTTCAATATGTTTACATCTAAATTTAATGTATTTGAATATGCATGTAGATACATGGTCCTGAATCTCTTTGCAGTGTCAAAACTGCATGTTTGATGGCAGCTCCCCACCCCACCCGCACACAGGCTCTGCCATGTGGCTTGAGAATGTCACAGGCTCTGGCCTCTAGTGTTGTGTCTGACTCTCAGCCATGATCACACAATGACAAGATTGCCAAAGGAACCCTTTCTCGGAGCTGCATGAAGACACAACTGCATCATCCATGCAAAGCACGCATAAATAATGGTAGTGAACACAGCATGATGAGGTTGCAAGCTGTTCATGATTTCCTTTTTCGGTTCAAGGAAAATTATAAGCCTCTCTCCTGGCCATGAAGCACTCTTCCCCACATTCCATTAAAAAAAGTGCCTAATATTCAGCTGGAATAGAGAAAGAATCACTAAGTCAGTGATGGTTGGAGGAATAGTTCTGGATGGGAGATGTGTGCTGAAAGTAGATAAAGGAGCAAGTGTGATAACCTCTATCTGTATTGTAAACCATAATGCCCAGAGAGAGAGTATGGGGTAAATTGCCTGCCACAGAGACCGTGGGAGGGTTAGGATGGAGTGGTGGATACTGGGGACATCATTGGTCGTGGAAAATGTGCACTGGTGGAGGAGTAGGTGTTTGATCATTGTATGACTGAAACTTAAACATGAAAGCTTTTTAACTGTATCTCACAGTGATTCAATAAAAATATTTTTAAAAATTGCCTAGTATTCTAGCCTGAATATTCCATGTCTCTGGATTACTTCATCTGGGGTCCACCAGGAGGACTTCCAGTGCACCAGAGATTGAAGAAAATTTAAGTTTTTGCATTCTTCTCTTATAAAATATGAGCCTGGGTTTTCAGGAAGAGATGGGGAGGAAGTGCCTCCCAAAGAAGGAGAAAGAAGACAGGAAATGAGGGGAAGAACAGGTTCCAAGCTTCTGAGATAATCTTTGGGGTCCAATACAGAACTCGCATGATGAGACTTGGAGGGAAGTGAGTTTCTTTTGGGAGAGTCGTAGCTGTCACCATCCTTCTTTCAGTGGGAGGCATGGGGGCAACAATGTGACAAGACATGGGCACTTAGCTTCTCTTCTACAGAATGAGCAGCAATGACCATTGGGAGTGCATAGACTCTGTCATATAGAATTCTATCACTGTTCCCTCACCCATTCGTTTACTGAGGCTCTACAGTGGTATATTAATACACTTCTGTACACTTCTGCTATAAAGTAGACACTTTATAGTGTCTTCTGCTATAAAGTAGACACTGTAGCACTGTCCTACCATTGTTCATCGATTTGCTCCAGCAGGCCCAGTAACCGTCTCCATTGTGAGACTTGTTACTGTGTTTGGCATATCGAATACACCACAGGGAGCTTGCCAGGCTTTGCTGTGCGGACGAGATACTCTCAGTAGCTTTGCTGGGCTCTCCAAGAGGGGCGGAAGAATCAAACTCAGGTCGGCCATGTGCAAGGCAAACGTCCTACTCACTGTGCTATCACTCCAGCCCTGCTATAAAGTATCCCCAAATATAGTAGCTTAAACTATCACAGACATGTATTGTCTCTCATGATTCCTCTGGGTCAACAATTCAGACACGGCTTGGTTGAGTGGCCCCAGTTCAAGGTCTCTCAGGAAGTTGTTGTCTGAAAACGTCAGCTGAGGCTGAAGTTTTCTGAAGGCTTGACAGAATCTGGAGGATCTGGTTCCAAGGGGCTCATCCGTTCTCCTATTCCTTGTCATGTTGACTTCTCCATGGTTCTGTTTGCGTATCATCACAATAGGGTGGCTGGTGGTGGCTGATGTTCAAGTGTGAACAGAGAGAGAGAGAGAGTGAGAGAGAGAGAGAGAGAGGAAGGAAGGAAGGAAGGAAGGAAGGAAGGAAGGAAGGAAGGAAGGAAGAAAGAAAGAAAGAATATTTCTTATCACCTACCTCAAGTCACCCCCTTCCTGCCGTATCCACAGCGGATCTTGGGAGCCTTCATGGGTGCTTGAGAGGGATGAGCAGGGTTCAAAGATTGGAAGACTGAGATTACTGGAAGCCCCCTCTGGACTGGCCAAAGCATTAAGGATAGAAATTGAACCAAGCATTCATGCAATTAGGAAAATAAATGTGGTGTGAATGCAGGCATGGTGAGGATGTGGTCTACTGAAGGTCACTTTCAACAGTGTGAAGGTCACACTGTAAGGTCATCTGACCTGTCCAAAGAGGACAGATCTAAGCCTGGAGAGAGCCTGAGCTCCCTGTGAGCTGACCTTGCTGCTCTGCTAGCCAAGGTTGCCCCCGATGGCCAGAGTTATGGTGTGGGTCAGAAGCTACTGCAAGCAAGTCCTCTCAGGACAGGCTATCCTCCCTCCAGAGAGTTGGCATGAAGTGCTGTGAATCAAAGAAAACCAGGAAGTGGGTCTTGTACTCAGGCTTCCTGCCTTCCCTCGAGGTCACCTCCCCTCTTGTACTGGGAGATGCTGGTCCCGTTCCCAAGAGCAGCCTTTGATCTACAGAGGAACTCAGATTCATCTTGGGCTTTGGGAATTCCCCGCTTCCTTTGGTGGCAATGAACTGTCCACATCCCGCAGTCACTGGAAGACAGTTGACCTCTCATAATGGTGTTCTCCAGCTTGCCCTCCTCACATCCCCAAGGACCTCCAAATGGCAAACCTGGTCTGGTGGGACAGCGGAGTCTCTTCCCCACATGCTAGATAGAACTTGGAGGGGAAAGAGCTCGTATTTCAAGAACTTTAGAGAAAAAGCACACCCATCCAGTGGTAGGCTGCTAAGGGGGCAGGAAGGCCTAGTAGGAGAGCAGTCGAGGAAGGTGAGTTCGCCACTGGTATACAAGGACGAGACACGTATGGATACCAACTACCCACATGGTTCTGTCATAGGATACCTCCCCTCAGCAGAAAACCCACAGCTCCAGGGCTATGAGAGAAGAGTGACAACTAGGGAGACTGGGTATATGGTGGCACACAGGCTCTCCAACGGCCTTATTCTATCTCCCCTTGTGGCCACTAAGGGGATGAGGCTGAAGGGAGTGGCTGAATGGTGCTGGTATTATACAAGAAAGAAAGTCTAAAAATTACCCTCATAAGACCCCATTCACACCTCACATTCAGTGGGCAGTAGAGCTGTTGTTTTTCCTTTTTTTCTCTGAGAACTGGGGCTGGGGACATGATGGCCCCAGAGATGAGCTCCAGCTGAATGTGTTCCTGAGGACAGGGTCCAGACACTGGCTGGTGGACAGGCCTTGGCAGCAAGTGGCTGCCTGCTCATGCCAGCTGGACATCAGAGAAAGAAAGAAAGAGGATGGGGATCTGGAGACTGGCCTCTGCAGGAGGTCTGGGGAGGCACCAGTCCCCCCACCCCAACCCTGGGGACCACTTTGGGCCAGTATTTGAGAAAGAAGCTATCCCAAGGACATCACAGCGCAGAGACTTCTGTGGAACAGGCAGAGTAGAACGAGCAAAGGGGCAAAGAAATGGGGACCAGGAAGAACATACATGTCCAATTCTGTCAATGAAACTCTTGAGGGCTCTGTGTCAGGTATACAGGATCTTTACTGCCATGACGAGGGGGGTTGTAGCCCCTGTGATGGTGGTGTTACAAAGGGCAAAGATGATTCTGAGGGCATATTTATTATTGGAGAATGTAAACAGAGCATGACCCACATAGAAACAGTCTGGGGCAGGAAGCCTACCTCAAGTCCCTTATCTGTGCCTTATCAGAACAGTGACTCTGAACAAGCCACAGTGCCCATGATGGGAATACACTTTCTGAATGTTTGCAACAAAAACCATTTCCAGGGGAGTTTGTTTCAGAACACGTGATTCAATTGGAGATCCACATTACCCACCAAGAAGGGATCCAGTATTTCTACTCATTGACTCAATATTCAGCTTCACTTCCCTCATTCATATCATTCCTCCAAGTTTTAACCTGCCGTTATAGTCAATGCCATCTACCATGACTTATCCTTTGAAAGCATCAACTTCGAAGGATTTTAAGGCTCAGATTTCTCCTAATTTGGTCTTTCTGGTGACCCCTCTCCCCAAACACTGCCCATCTCCATCATTCCATGTTTCTTTGACTGCTGTTCCCTTCAGCCCAAAGTCTCAGAGATTTACTGGGAGTGGAGGGCATTTCTTACGTACCTAGACCCTCTCTGCGTTCCCTCATTACTTTCAAGGCCACCCCTGAAAGGCCAAATTCGGCTAAAATTCCCTCTATTCTAACCCAGATGCTTCCCCAGTTCCATCTTTAGGCTAGAGGATTGTCTTTCTGGAAAGCTCTTCCTTTTCTCAGAGCTACATTTGAAAGGGGTTGAACATGTTGACCTAACTCCTAATTGCTTCTTCTGTAGGCGTTAAGAGAGACATAGGAACAAGCCTAAGGTCCCATCCCTATAAGCCCCCAGTAGGTGTTGGAACCCAGCATTCCTGTATCTCGAAACCTTCCCTTCCTTGACGCAAAACCAGCCTGACATCCTTAGCCTTTCTTCATCTGGCTCTTTTCCCATCCTTTCACCATGCCTGTCGGCATCCTCCAAAGGCACTTCAGTTTCTCCACGCCCCTCCTCAGGGTTCCCAGAATTGAAGGCGGTGTGCCAGATGTGGTTGGCCTCGACGGCGAGGCTCTGTTCCTTTTGATGCTGTCTCAGATTGCCCTTGCTTTTTTGGCAACTATATCCCATTGTTGCTCCATCTAGATCTGCAAGCAATTCAAACTCTCAGCAGAACTTCCCTCCCCAACATGTGCTCTGCGGCAGCCCTCTGTATGTGATCTCTCAAGAATCTCAGCGCTCCTTCTCATGTGCTGCATCAGGCCTCATCCTAGTCTGGCTCTTCAGGATCCAAAGTCTGTGGTCCAGAAGTCCTGTTGGCTTGGGGTCAACAGCCAATTGGATCTGCATGCTTTCCTGACCTTGATCCAAGTCATTGATAAAAATGTGGGATCGAACAGAACCCATGACAAAGCCCGGTGCTACTAGAAATGTTTCTTAGAGTCAGAGGTTACACACTGGCCGTTTGATTGCCAAATGCAGGCGCAGATCTGCAGATGTGTTTTGTTTGGCCTATTGGGTATTTTCTCTTTAACTTTGAATCACGAGCCAACATCTGGCCTTCTAGCTTCCCCTGAAAGATTGATGATCTCTCAGCACTGGGTCCACAATCCAACATGGCAACAGCGAGCTGGTGTGGCCAGAGCAGCTGTGTGTGGAGGTGTAAATTGTGGACAGTACGTCCCACTGGACTTGTAGCATAATTTTGGCCAATGGGACCCTTTATTTTGTCTCCATTTTGTCTCTCTCCCAACTATTACCTACTGTCAAGAGCTGGCCCATGCCTGTTCATTGATGATATCTGTCTCACGCCTGGAGGCATTGAGTTAGAAGCTCCCATTCCCTCTTTGTCAGCTCCTTTGGAGTATGATCTGTCAACTAGTTGTAAATCCACTTAATGATACTATCTCCCAGCCCATGCTGTCTCTCTGGAATTTGATAAGAGATCTTGTTAAGTTACTGTACAAAACTCAAATATCAGAGCTCATTGCACCTCCTTGCCCTACCAGATTATTAGGATCGTGGGAGATGAAATGGAAGTTAGTTCGCTGTCTTGGATCAGAAACAAGTTTTGTTTTTGTTTAACATAATCAAGCAACTTTAATCACGTTAATCAACAGTGAAATTATAATTACTTCAAAAGGCCCATATTTTTTCCTGGTTCAAATTCTCCTTCCTTGTAAGGTGTTGATGGTTGGGCTGACTTCTGAATATTCTCTCCAATGACAGAATAAGTTTCCTGTTGTTCAAGAATGACCCTCACATTGAATTTAAGGTTTGTCCAAATGAGTTGAAAAGTAGGTGGTTTTTGTTGTCGATCATCAGCAATATAGTGAAGCCAATAGTGACATTCAGGGCGTCCGATGCTTCTCTCCACATCCCAGAATGTGTCTTTAACCATTCATTTCTGTAGTAAATATAAGTCATTGGTGACATCCAAAACACTTCTAGTCTTCATTTGTACATTTATTGTACAAATGTATTTGTTTCCAGTTTTGTCTTCACCAACAAATGTGCCAACCCTCACATCCTTTGCTCCGATGAAAATACTCAATGCACTCCCTGTTATTAGTGTCACCTGCATTTCAACCTGAGTCGTGTAAAAGTGTAATTCCTATCTTTTCTGTTAGGGGGTACCCTTTCTGGAAAAGCCCATGTTCTTTCTTGAGTGTGTAACTCCCTCTCCTCTCTCTCACTCTTTCTCTCTCTCTCTCTCTCTCATTCTCTCTACCGCTCTCTTTCTCTTCTCCCTGTCTTTCTCCCCATTTTATAGTCCCTAAATAAAACTATTTTTTACTTCTTTAGCAAAAATTAAAACAAAAAGGGTCCTTGGGGGAGAAATGTGAATACACCAGTGATGGGTGTAGTGTTGGGATGATGTGTGTGTAAAACCATTATCAACAATATTGTAAACCACGGAATATCAATCATGTTTTAAAAAACAGAAAGGACATCTAACCACTTAATAAAGAAAAAGGAGAAAGAAAGAGTTTGGCTAGCTGGAGAGGCCACTGGAGCTGGCAACCTGCAGTGATTGGTCCCCCATGTAGGATGGCTCAACTCACAAATTCCCTACTTAATGAAGGGACAAAGGGGATATCCATCCAGTAGAAAGTGCATTTTGAATGTTGGGTCATGATCTTTCCCTGGCTCAGGACATGCAAGACAATCCTCTCTGGTGATGACGGACAGGTGGTGGTGGGCAGTGAGTGGAAGGCAGTGTGGGGGGCAAGGAGTGGCTGTTCCCAGTCAGTTGATGATCCTAGAGATAAACAACCCCAGAGACTATGTAAACAGTCTTTTCCAGATTGCTTTTAACCCTAAGTAAAGCCATTTAATGCATTTCATGAGATACTCAACACTTACTTATAAAATAGGCTTTGTGTGAGATGATTCTCCCCAACTGTTAACTGAACTAACTACTCAGATCCTATTGAAGTTAGGCTAGGCTCAGCTCCCAAGCTAGGTAGGTCTGGTATAACGCATTTGCTTGCAAAAGGCAGATATTGGCATGCAATCTCGCTTAAAACGTCTCCGAAATGACAGTGGGTTTATCAGAAGGCAAGCCCACTGTGAGTCAAGTAACAATACAATCCATCCTTGAAAACAAAGTTTTTAGAATTTAACCTAAAATTGGTCATAAGACTTTCAAACAAGCATGCAAGAAGTTGCCCTCTTCTCCTTTTAGCTAGCTAGGAATGCATTTCACCCAGCATTTGTTTGGGGATGCTTTTCACAAATGTTCTTGTGAGGATGTCTGGAGTGTGAGGATGGCTCTCCAGGCCAAGAGGTGAATCAGTCTGGAATTAGTAATTTCCACCTAGAGCTTCAAATCCCTACTCACCAAGATCCTTTCTCTGTTCAGTCCAACTAGTCAGACATGTCACCCACCGCTATCCGGACAGAGAATCCAAGATGAGGGATTTCATGGGCCTTTCTCCAGCACTACATTCAATTAAAATTCAATTAAAAAAGCAGCTCTAACCTTTACTTGATCACATTCATGTTCTGTTGTTTTTATTGAATCACTGTGAGATACAGTTACAAAGCTTTCGTGTTTGAGTTTCCGTCATAAAATGATCAAACATTCATCCCTCCACTGGAGCACATTTCCCACCACCAATGTCCCAGTATCTGCCACCCATCCCAACCTTCCCCTGGCCTCTATGGCAGACAATTTCCCCCATACACTCTCTCTACTTCCGGACATTATGGTTTGCAATATAGATACCAAGAGGCTCTTACGTTTGGTCCTTTATCTACTTTCAGCACATATCTCCCATCCCAAACAACACCTGCAACCATTATTGAGTGTTCCCTTTGTTTTAACTATCACTTAAAACAGAAAAATCTTTTTCTATTGTGGAGGCAGTTAGCTAGATGTTCTCCAACAACTTGTGCCTCATTTTCATGGGACGGGGTTATTATACCTGGCAAGGGCTTCCCTGCCAAGAACTTCACTTCCCAGCCTCCCAGGCCACAGGGTGGTACCCCATGACTAGTTTTGCCAATGCGGTGTAGACAATTCATGCCTCACTTCCGGGTTAAGCTGCTTTGGGTCTGAGTGGTACCTTTTGCCTCCTCTTTCTATCTTCCAGCTCTTGCATAAAGGAGAAAACCCGGAGGAAGCAACCTGGGTCCCTGTCTCACCCAGTGAAAGGTTGCCTGCTCATCAGGGCTCCCTGGCTGGATTATTTCTGGAGTGAGAGAGTATCCTTTATTACGCTGCACCTCCAAAACGTGATGGTCTGTGGGTTGGGCTGGCAAGTCTGGTCCCTAGGGCCCTTCTCAATGTTCCAAAGTCTTAGCTGCCTAACATTCTGCTTTTAATTGCAGGCTCCACTGGTATCTTTGTCCTTGTGAACCCCTTTCTATCTTTGGTTTGTAGATTGTCCTTTTAGAACATCAGCCCTTTGAAATCCCTTTTGTGGGGGGTTTCCTGGTCTCTTCAAACTCACCCCTCCCTTTGCTTCCTCATTGGGCCTCTTTGAAACTGCATGATCAAAACGACAATTTTACGAGCTTCGAACTCTTTTGAGGCTTGCTTCTGGCACTGCTGTGGCTGTGGAATTTTCTGTGGTGAGACATCACATCTACCGCTGACTCTCCCAACACCACTCAGCCCCTTGGAGCCTTTGGGGTTGGTGGGAAGAACCACGCAGGGAAGAACCACGCAGGAGAGAGAGTGTGGAAGTCAGGGCGCGTGTCTTGTGTGTGGCAACCCTGGACCCAGTTAGATTGCTAGCACCACATGCTCCCGCTGGGGGATCCCTGGGGCCCCCACGCACTTCAGAATGTGACCCCCCAGAGCACCCCCACACCCACAAGGCCTGAGTGGCATCACATGGCCTTGAAGCACCTGCCTGGTTGGACAAGGGTCACCAAGTGGGGCCCCTGGGCCTCATGAACACCACCTGAGAAAACCCCCTAAAAAGGAAGGGACAAAGGAAGGAGGGAGGAAGGGAGGGGGAGGGAAGGGGAGAGGAGGCAGAAGGGAAAGAAGGGAGAGAGGGAAGAAAGGAAGGAGGGAAGAAAGAGGTAGGAAAAGAAGGAGGGAGGGAGGGAGGGAGGGAGGGAGGAAGGAAGGAAGGAAGGAAGGAAGGGAGGAAGGAAGGAAGGAAGGAGCAAAGGGAGGAGGGAGGGAGGAAGAACAAGGAATCATGCAGGAGATTGAGGCTGAGTTCAGCTAGCACCGGATGCTAAGCAACCAGCAAATGTTCAATGACTCAAACAGCATAAATATAAAAGTGAAACAGGCATGCATAATTGGGAACAGACTGTCCTCTGATTCAGGGACCCGGTCTCTCTCATTGATGGCTCTGCTGTCTTCAGCACCTGGCCTTCCAGATGTTTCCATGGGCAAGCTGGGTATCCACGGCTTGGGCGCCCCAAGGAGTGTGGGGGGGAGCCAGAATATGACTCACTGGCTCAGTTTCTGCCCTGCAAGCAGGAGGCCAAGATTCAGGCGTGAGCACAGTGACAGACTCTGAGAGGGTTCTTGGCAGCTCTGCACTCTGGGGTCCTCGATGGCTGGTTTCCATCATAGCACCGGGACTCAAGGCTGAGAACTCCCCACCAACACACACCCACATAACATACACATACATACATACATACACTCCCCCAGCAATGCAGCTGAATGTGTCAGCACCACCACCAAGCACACACACGCACACACACACACACACCCTGCATCACTACAATAGCCCGAGAAGAGGGAAAGGCTGATGCAGGGGAAGGATCCGGGAATGTCATCTGGCTGGGGCCCAGGGAAAAAGGCAGCTGGTTTCCGGCCTTGGGAGGTCAGTTCCTTCTGCTGTGGAAACAACGTCTGTCTTGCTGTGGGCATTAACAGCTCTTGTCCTTGGTTGGGTCATTCTGAACACGTCTGTCGAGCGTCTGTCCAGCACACACTGTGCCAAAGAAGGGTCATCTGTGACCATCCCCCTAATCCCAGCAATCATGGGTGCGTCTCTGCACACGTGTTTGCCCATCCTTGGGGTTACCCTGTTGGGATCACTGAAAGCCTTGCTCCTTCTCTGATTCTGACTCCATGACCTGCCTCTAGCACTAGGTACTTTTTTTTAAAATTTAATTATATATTTTTATTATTTATTTTTTTTGGCCGGCTGCGATAGCACAGCGGTAGGGCGTTTGCCTTGCACGCAGCCAACATGGCCGACCCGAGTTCGA
>JAOXYA010000001.1:94144292-94164125 GCA_028565675.1 Sorex palustris
CGCCACGTCTGATCTGAGGTCGCGCTTCGGAAGGCGGGCCGCGGGAAAGGGGGGGGCGCTCCGCCGCCGACGCCGCCCCAATCAAAGTTCATCCCTGGAGATACACACGGGAGACGGGGGGAAGCTGTTGCATTGCACGGTAGGAAAAGGCAGGACTAGAGGAGGGTCTGCAGAGCTGAGGGGGGCAGGGCAGGGGCCCAGAGGGTGAGTCCTTGGGATGTTGGTGGAGGGAAGAGGACAGGCGAGGGCACGGTGTCGGGACAAGGCATCCACAGGACTCAATCATGAAAAGCATCCTGTTTCGATGCCTCCATAAAAATGGAAGAAGGATAAGAAAGATGCATCATTGAAGCCGGGAATCCTGGGTCACTAGAGCCATTCAGCAAGACCTTCCTCATCTGGAATCATCTCCCCGTGTTGCTGTCAGATGCTGGATGCGGGTATTCTGGTCCATGACACCCAGAAGAAACTGGGGGGAGATGAACACGTGACACAAGGCTGGAGCTGGAATCCCATGGTGGCCCTCCGTCACCTTTATAATGTGACGTTGTTTTTCTGTGGAGTCTCAGTCTCAAGGAGGGAACAGCCAGGACAGTAGGGGTGAGATCAGGTCACAGGAACAGAAAGCCTGGCATAGGTCACAGGTAACTGCCCCAGAGCCAGGGGTGGGTTTTAGGAACCTTGGGGTGAAAGTCCAGACGAGAACAAATTGGGGCTAGCCTGGCTTGTGCCCAGACTTGTTTGGGGCTCATGTCTGTGGCGGGGCTGGACCCTAATTTTCCCAAGAGGAATAGCTGAGAATCTTTGGCCTGAGCATCACCCAGCTGCCACCACTTTGACCATTTCTGTGTCTCCTCCCTGGCCACCTCCCCGCCTAGCAGACTCACTGAGGATGGGCAGCACACACATATTAGGCCAGCAGTGAAGGGCTCATGGTGGAGCAGAGTCGGGGGAAGGGTGAACCAGGACTTGGGCAGGTCTTAGCCTTCCCCTTGTGCACGATCCAACTGACTTTAAGGAGAACAAGACAACTCAGTCTCCAGGACAACAAGAGGACTCTCTTGCCATGAGAGCAAGACAACTACATGAGAACAAGACAACTAACTCCATGAGAACAAGACAACTAAATTTCCTTGAGAACAAGACAACTAAATTTTCATGGGAACAAGATAACCAACTCCATGAGAACAAGACAACTAAATTTCCCTGGAAATGAGACAACTAAATTTCCCTGGGAACAAGACAACTAACTCTCCGTTGACCCCAACTCTCTGTTGACCCCGGGCTCCCATTGGCACCTTTTGGGGAAGAGGTTCAGATTTCAAATATCAATCAGTCAAACTTCCCAGAAGTTGAGACTCCCTGCTTCTGCCCAGTAGACCACGGAACACTTCCCTTACAGCTATCAGCCTGTGTCACCCAGCCTGTCAGGGGCCACAAGTCCTCCTGCTGGGGATGGGGAGGGGGGTGTGGAGAGGGGCGTGGTCCCATCCCTGCCCTCCCCAAGTGGAAGGGACAGTAGCCCTGGTGGCAAACACCTTTCCCATCCTGCCCCATCACTGCTCAGACAGGCTGATGATTCTGGGAGCACAGTGACTGGGTCCCGCTGGTGCCCCTACTGGACTCCCCACCAAACCTTTGCTCCAGACCCATCACCTGGAAGGAACTGACCTGCCTGACCAGAGCAGGCTGATGGGAAGCGGATCCTGGCTTCATCCGAAGCCCTACTGGCTGCCTTTCGCCCGAAATAGATCACCTTCTAATTGTCCTATTGAATTTCATCTGGTTTCCATGGGGCCATGGTTTTGATTTGTCACGGTTGTTTTGAATTTTATTCTTGGCTTTCTGAGTGTGAACCGCCCCCCACCAAATTCAGCATCATGTGAGGACTGGATGAGTCAGCCTCGGCCCTTTTGCCTTTTGTTTAAGTCATTAGCAGAGAGAGGCCAGTGGCGGGGGCATCCCCTTGTGGTGGGGAGTGGGGCTTTTTTAAGGAGAAGGGCCCTGTCCTGATTAGGAAATAAAGAAAGTTTTGGAGGGAGGGCTGGGAGGAACTGTAAAAATAACTACTTTTCAGAGAGTATTTGCAAAAGGAAAGATCCACAGAAGAAGAAAATTAAAATAATTGTCACCCCAACATACAGATGTAAGTTTGGCATTTGCTATGGAATTTTCTAGTAAAAAAAAAGAAAGATATATATATATAGACAGATAGATATAAACATTCATCAATATTGATTAAATGCTACAGGGCAGGAGAGATAATGCAGTAGGGAGGGCACTTGTCTTGCACGCAGCAAACCTGGGTTCCATTCCCCAGCATCCTATATAGTTCCCCGAGCACCACCAGGAATAATCCCTGAGCATTTGTTGAGCGTGCCAGATTTGTGGACCAGATCATCCAGCCTAACGGGGTCTCATGCCTAACTTCAACACAGGCATTCCAAAATCAAAAGCCTTTATAAGAAATTATAATAGGCTCACACAGATGAGACCCAAACATATTACGTGTGTATGGACTGGATGAGATTCTCCAAAGCACAGAGAGGGTTGCATTGGTAATCCTTTTGGGAAATGCTCTTCACTCTACAGACTTCTAGAAAAAATTCCCACATGAACACAAACTTGTAGAGAGACGCTGAGAAGTTCCATCTCTAAAAAAATTTAAAAAATTTTTAAAAATCCCCTCATTTTCTCATTTCTTTTCTAAGTCCGCATTCCCCAAATTTAATTATCCACAAGAACCTTGTTTCTAGAAGCACCTCTTACTGCTCTTTGGAGGAACATCTGCAGCCATGCTGTTATAGATTAAGTCCTGGCATCAGGATGAAGAGTAATAACTTTTAAAAGCACTTGACTTCGAGTCAGGAGACCAGATCTCTCCTCAGCCCTTTAATGGGTTTATGACCTGGGCTGAGTTACTTTTGTCTGGTTTTAGCAGAATGCTCGGGTTCCCCTGGCAACACCAGCCAGCCATGTTTTTTCCTTCAAGGGAAGATGAATGAAAATTAAATTGGTCTGGGATAATGGATTCCTTATAGCGTCATTCGGTCATTCCCTCCTGCCTCATTTACTTAGCACCCAGCTTAACTTACGGGATCCTTGCACTGCTCTCGGGGAAGAGGTTAGACTCACTTGCCCAGGGGGGATCACATAAGCAGCGGGGAAAATCAGGATGGGAGCCCAACAGCCTTGTCCCTGGGGCTGAGCACAGCTGCCCCCACCCCCCCCCTGCCTGCTGCGTTCCCCCAGACGTACCGGGCTTTGGCCCACAGACTCTGTCTCCACTTCCCTCCTTAGGGCGCCCCCCCCATCCTCTGGGAGTACCCCTCCATGCACCAGTGCTGCAGAGAGTTCTCCCAGCCTCCCTGCAGATTCCGCCTGGCTGTTTCCAATAGACTTTGCCTCCAGTTGTCCAACTGGGTCTTTCTTGGCCACGAGACTGCACAGCTGGGGAGAGGGGCTGGGAGCACTTTCCTATATTACTGGCTCCCTCTTTTTGCCCTTAATAAGGGGTGGGAGGAGGGTACCCAGAGGACACACAGTTTGCACCAGCATTTCCTACCTGCCTCACCGACCTAGTAAGAAACAGTCCCCATGTACTAAGTACTTCCTGTGTAGCAAGCACCTTCCACCTGGGCTCTCATCAAAATGTCCCCGCGTGACTCTTGTTCTTAGCGCTTTCACAGGGGAAAGTCATGGAAACAGAGAGGGTGAGGTGTTTGCCTAAAGCCACACAGCTTTGCAAGGTGCAAACCCACATCAAACCCTTTTTCCAGAGGCTGTACCCGACTGTACCCATTTCTTCCTTCCCGCCTCTCCCCTTCCTACCCATCTCCGAACTGAGAAATGGGGGTGGGGGGAAGAAGTCCAATTCCGACTTCATTTCTTCTGGTCACCACCACAGCACTTCCTCCCGCCCTGCATGCCTGATCTTGCCTGCCCAACCTCTGAGCCTCCACCCCCCACCCCCAGTCCCTAAAACATCTCCTCCTTCTGCCACGCCTTCCTGAGGGAGTACCAGAGCATCCCTGCTCTAGGAAAGTGATGCCACTGAGGAAGGCGGCCTCTCTGCCCGTGTGAAAGGAACGGCGGGGGACAGCGACACCTACTGGCAGCTCGGGGACACGCACAGCCGCACCGGCCCTGGACCGCAGCATCCTGGAAGCCAGAGAGAGGACCGACCCCCAGAGATTCCTCACCTCTTCCACCTTGCAGTGAGGGGAAAAGTCAAAGGTCAGGGCTGTCGAGGCAGAGTCGCTTCGAGGTAGATCCCCAAAGCCAGCCAAGTTCTCCCCACCCCGCTCCCCGCCCCCCCCCCAGCTTCCCAGTGCAGCTGAATATTTTCTGGCTCTGGAAGCATGCCCCGAAGGCTGCCCAATAAACCACCGACCTGGATGCCTTGCTTAGAGTTGGGTTTGTTTTTGTTTTTGTTTTTTTCTTTTTGGGTCACACCCGGAAATGCACAGGGCTTACTCCTGGCTCTGCACTCAGGAATTACTCCTGGCAGTGCTCGGGGGACCATATGGCATGCTGGAAATCGAACCCAAGTCGGCCGCATGCAAGGCTAATGCACTACCTGTTGTACTATCGCTCCAACCCAAGTTGGGGTTTTAAGAAAGAGCAAGGAGCTTCCGTCAGATCCCCACCAACCTCCAAGGTTGAAGGGACACCCCCAATAGTAAGGTCTCCTGTTCACTGGGTTATCTGAGTGAGTTTATACACAGAAGGTGAGTCAACGAAACTGTACAAATTGCTCAAGAAAGGAGGGTCTAAGACCATGGAAAGCTAAGGAGGCAGTAGGAGCATTTTCCTCACTGATGGGTGCAATCCCCCCATGAATGGGTGCAGACAGGCTCTCTCAGGGTTAGGAAGAAAGACAATGGTGTATAAGCTCTGAGGGCTTCTCAGAGGAGGTGGGGTTTTGTTTTTTAAAAGTCTTACAGAGAGGCTAGAGAGATAATGCAGAATATTCATCACTTGCCTTGCACACAGCTGATCTAGGTTGGATCTCTGGCACCCATAAAGTCCCCTGAGCCCAACCAGGAGTGACCCCTGTGCGCAGAGCCAGGAGGAAACCCTAAATACAGTCAGGACAGCCAACATTATTTTAATTTAAAAATTTTTAATAAAAAAATTAAAAGGTCTTGGGGCCAGAGCGAGAGTACAGCAGGTAGGGTGCTTGCCTTGCATGCAGCAGACCCGGGTTTGATACTTGACATCCCATGATCCTCCGCATCCCACCAGAAGTAATTTCTGAGCACAGAGTGAGGAGTAACCCCTGAGCATAACCAGGTGTGGAAAAAAAAAAAGATAAATAAATAAAAGGTCTTACAGATAGTTGGATAAAGAAGGTACGGTACAGGTGCAGGATGAAAAACCACTCCGATATACCCTTGTCCTCCCCCACCAAGAAAAATAAGGTGAAATCCTGCCATTCACAGTAATCTGGATGGAGCTAGAAGGAATTCTGCTCCATGAAATAACCCAGCGGGAGAAAGGCTAGCGCTGAGTGATTCCTCCCAAATGTGTTATGCAGAGAAACGCAACCGACGAGTGGACAAAGCCGAAGCTAACCTAGAACCCAGCATCCTTCTGCTACTCCGTGGACACGTGGGGGGTGTCCGGGCTCAGCTATGAGGATCACAGCAGGGTATGTTATCATCCCCCCGCTCTCCGAACCATCCCCCTGCGGAAACGGGGCCAGTGTGGGCAGAGCCGTGCTGAGCTCGCTCACCTGGTCACTGCTGGCTCTTCAAAGCAAGTATTTGGCACCTGCTTCCAACTGGGCCCATCCACACGTCCAGTGCTCGGGAACCTCAGGGATTAGAAGATTCTAAACGAGGCAGCTCTTGGCCAGCCTGGAGGACATTGTTCCTAGAACTCAGCGTGTTGGGGCTGGAGCACAGCAGGTAGGGCGTTTGCTGTGCGTGCGGCCGATCCGGGTTCGATTGCCAGCATCCCATAGGGTCCCCGGAGCACTGCCAGGGGTAAATCCTGAGTGCAGAGCCAGGAGTAACACTTGTGCATTGCCAGGTGTGACCCCAAAGGGCAAAAATTAAAAAAAAGAACCCAGTGTGTTTCTGTTACCCAGTGGACATGTGGGGGTTGTCTGGGCACAGCCATGAGGGTCACATCAGGGAACAGAGACCAGGGCTGATGGTCACCATCTTGAAATGTACTTCCAAGCACCTGACCCCCTGCCACTCAAAGAAAGATCCGGCATCAAATGTCGATCCACAAGGCAAGGCCCAGAACACAGGGAGGGGGCAGTGCATGGTGCCAGCTGCCAGGGGTGCCCACTGCAGGTTCCCCGGCACCCAGGCGTCGCCTCTGACGACACAGTCTTCCAGGCGCCAGACTCAGAACTTCCTGCTGTCCTGATAGGGAGCCCTGGCTACACCCTGGGCCACTCAGATAAGCCAGGCTTTGTTTGCAGTGACCATAGCCCTGCAAGTACGCTCCCTCTGCCGCACCCAAACCTCAGCATGCAACACTGTGTCTCCTGGCTCCTGCTCAGAACCCCCGTGCCACACCACGGACCGTGGTATGAACAGCCAGCCCTAGCCCGGTGTAGTGCACAACCTGTGCAACTGGGCATGGACAACCAAAGGATTGTGTTTCATCATCACCATGGCTTCTAGTTTTTCCCTTGGCCATAACTGTGTTGAGAAATCACAGAGGAAAGCAACTGAGACTTCTCCCTGTGGCCAGGAGAAAATATGGCTCTCTTTTCAAAGTGGGGGTCACAACCAGAAATGGAAAAAGAACCTAAATTTGGGGCTGGAGCAACAGCACAGTGGGGAGGGCGTTTTGCCTTGCACGCAGCCGACCCGGGTTCGATTCCCAGCATCCCATATGGTTCCCAGAGCACCACCAGGAGTAATTCCTGAGTGCATGATCCAAAAGTAACCCCTGTGCATCGCTGGGTGTGAGCCAAAAAGAGGAAAGAGAGAGAGAGAGAGAGAGAGAGAGAGAGAGAGAGAGAGAGAGAGAGAACCTAAATTTCTGTGCAGGGCTCCTGCTCTGGAAACAGAGACCTGGGAGTTTACGTGGTGGCAGCCTTCCGTTCCTTCCCTTCCTTCGCTCTTTCCTTCCCTTGCTACAACTATTTACTGAGGCGCAGAGTTGTGTGTTCATCAGGAGTTGGTCTGGCTCAGCAGGCAGGAAAGGGCAGAAGGAGCCTTCCAGTCACGCCCAGGTCTCTGCTGGAAGTCTGAGAGAAGCTTAGGTCTCCCATGGGACCGGCTCACTTGATAGTGGCAGCAATATAATTTTTTTAATTTGTCATTTAAAAAAATCGGGGGCTGGAGCAATAGCACAGCAGGTAGAGCATTTGCCTTACACTTCGCCAACCCGGGTTCAATTCCCAGCATCCCATATGGCCCCCTGAGCACCACCGGGAGTAATTTCTGAGTGCAAAGCCAGGAGTAACCCCTGAGCATTGCTGGGTGTGATCCAAAAAGGAAAAAAAAAGTCTACGAGGGTGATTCTGTGTTCAAGGAGGAATATTCACAGACAGCCCGAAGACATGCACAGAAGCTGCCCCCACGCTGGCCCTCCCGCTTCTCAACTTGCCAACCCTGTTGCTTGAGGTGATTTCCTTGAATGCTGCGTGTCTCAGTTTTCCTGTTTCTCAAATGGTATAATAACACCTGCTTCCAGGGCCAAAGAGAGAGTCCGGAACTGACTTAAAGCTCTTGCATTGCACTGGGCTGGCCCTGCTCCAACCCCAGGCACCCCATAGGACCCCGCTAACACCTCTGGGAGAGACTCCGGGGTTGAGCCTTGAGCACCACCGGGAGTGGCCCAAAAAGCCACAGGTTCTGTGACTCTCTGGGAGGCCCCAGTGCCAGGTGGCAGGGGTGGAGAAGGTGGAAGGAGGTCGGCAGAGAGGAGGCGCTAGGGGGCAGAGGCTTCTCCGTGACCCTGGCTGTGCAGAAATATCACTCCATCCACTGTGTGGGTGGGCAGGAGGGTTGGGGGTGGAGCTGGGGGGTGGAAACACACATTAGAGTCTGTCACAGAGGATGGGCGGCTCTGCCCTGCTCTCTCCCGCCTCTCTCCCCCCCCTCAAAGTTCCCTTCGTGAGAGGCTGGATACCCCCAGGGAATGTCTCCTGTGCTGTCTCTGGCCTCGGTGGATTGGGAACTGGAGGCCTGGGTTCCGCCTACGCCTGGAAGACCCCAGGAAGAGAGAGATGATGACCAGAGGGAGGAGGAAGGGGAGGGGGAGGGCTGAGAGAAAACCCGTACGAGAACAGAACTGCCAGGACCTGTGTGGGGCTATGAACATCCTGCCTGCAGTGGGGTCCACGGGAGAAGGTGAAAGAACATGAAACAGGGCCCAGAGGGGTGTTCCGGAGTCCCGGGTGGGGCCGGTAGATTCCGAGATGCCCCATGCCAACATCCCGCCAACTGGTGGTTGGAAAGTTCAGAAATGTTTTCTGGTCGAAGTCTGCAAGCTGGGGGGTATGGGGGTTACAAACAGGTAGTTGGAAGGGCCCACGGGTTAAAATCAGGTTCTCGGGGCCAGAGAGATAGTGCAGTAGGTGGTGCATTTGCCTTGCACACAACCCAACCGGGTTTCATCCCCTGACCATCTCCAGGAGTGATCCCTGAGCACAGAGGTATGACCAAGACCTGAGCACTAATGGTTGTGCCCCCAAGACACTCCCCATCCCCCAATTTAAAAATCTGGTTTTGGTCTGTGCTTTTCCCCAACGCTGCGGGTACTTGGTGTCCTGGCACTACTTGAGGGTCCCACCTCTGCCCCTTCCCCAGCTTGGAGTTCTCCCCAAGCGTTTCTGCATTGATTCTGACAAGGAATCCATCCACCTGGAGCCAGAGACTTTTCTTGCTGCCTGTCCGGCCTCTTCTGAATGTCAGCCCTGTAAGAAGGACATGTGCTGAGGGTGTGGAGAAGGCACAATGCCAAGAGAGCAGCGTAGCCCGGCAGGAGGGAATGGCCCTGGCAAAAGCCTGGGAGTGGAAAGAAAACCAGACTGGGAGAGGCCCCAGAGAGTAGGAGAGACAACACAAACCATAAGGCACTTGCCTTGCATATGGCCAACCCTGTCCACTCCTTTGCACCTCATGTAGTCCTCTGAGCACTATGGCGGGAGCATTTGAGAGCACTTCCTTGGAAGCACTTTCACACAATTATGAGTATGAGCCCTAAACCCAGCCCCAGTTTTGAATAAATACAAATAAACTAGCTGGGGAGATCCGAAGAACTTTGGGGATCAGAAACAGCTACGGTGAGGCTAGAGACAGCACGGGGTTGGTGGTGGGATGAGTCAGGAGCTTTGGAGAACATGGAAGACAAGGCCTCGTCCTGAGCTAGGAAGCACCTCGCATCAGCTCTAGAAAGTTCCATGGCTCCAGCCAGAAGGAGGAGGGTTCAGGGGGTTGTGGGTGGGGTGAGTTCACCTGGAAAGGCTGCAAAATGGATTTGAGCTGAGTGAGAGCTTGACCAGGCTGTGGACTGGCCAAGAAACTGATGGTCACACAGTCCTCAGAGCCGGTGAACACGCGCACTGGCCCCACAAACGCTCAAGCTGGCTCCAACAGAGGCGCCATATCGGAGTTGGAAATGGCGCAGGGTGGTGCGGTGGGCATCTGAGCACAGACCCACCCCAAGTTGGGGAGAGTGTGCTGCTGGCCCTGGCAGAAGCCCGACGGTCTCTGGTGGCCTCTGAAGCTGGACCAGCCTACGCCAAGCACGCCCTCCAGCCCCTCATTCCAGACTGGCCTCGAAGGAGCCCCAACCTCTGGGCAACACCTGCCATCTTCTCTGAGGATGGCACTTCCGTGAGCAAGGCACAGAGGAACCGCTGTTCTTGGTCCCCGGGAACAGCTGGGGGGGAACCCCTGCCCCCTGTCCCCGCTGCCCACCCCCACCAGCCCTCCTCCCCCACTCTGCCTCTCTCCTCAGAGGTGGGAGCTGAGAGCCAGAGAGAATGCGGGGTCGGGAACTCAGGGAAGGAATGTCAAATATGAGCGGGTTCTGCTGGCTCGGTTTAAGATGTGGGTGGCTGGGAGCTGCAGGGGATTTAAGATGAAAAGAGTCTGCAGAGAGACTTCGTCAAGGTCAGTGACAGAAGGGTCCAGGCGCATCACGGACCTCCTGCCAAGAATCCCAGAGGCCCAGGGCCCCCGTCTCTGGGATCCAAGGTTGGAGCGAGTCCCATGGCGTCCCCCTGGCAGGGGCAAATTCCAGCTTTACCCAGAGTTTCCTCTGCTAGAATCCAAAGCTGAGGGACACTCCAGCTTGGGTTTGCTGGCGTCGGGGTGGAGGGGAGTGATGATTTCTTAAAAAATGTCTGTGTCCAGCAAAGACAGAGCAAGGTTCCAGCTTCCCCTGCACAAACTGTGTGGGCGCCAGGACTGGGCTGAACTTTTCCAAGTCCATCTCTTCCCCTGTAAAGAAAGATCTGTGGCAAGGGTTATAGTACAGCCGGAACAGTGCTCACCTTGCATGCGGCTGACCCGGGTTCAGTCCCCAGCATCCTATATGGTCCTCTAAGCACGACCAGGAGTAATTCCTAAGAGTAGAGCCAGGAATAACCCCTAGAATCACTGTGTGTGACCCGAAAACAAAAGCAAAAAAGGAAGGAGAGACAGAGAAAGAAAGAAAGAAAGAAAGAAAGAAAGAAAGAAAGAAAGAAAGAAAGATTTGTAACTGTACCCCATGGTGACTCACTAATAAAAAAATAAGGAAAGAAAGAAAGAAAGAAAGAAAGAAAGAAAGAAAGAAGGACGGAAGGAAGGAAGGAAGGAAGGAAGGAAGGAAAGAAAGAAGCTGATTTGCGACACGGAACACACAGCGTAGCATCTATGGTCAATTCTTCTAGCCTTTCCCCTGTTCAGCATCAGGACTTGTCAGCATCAGGACCAGCCGAAGCCCATGTAGACATGGAGCCCAGATTAGAGTGAGGCTTTCACAACCCTGGAGCCCCAAGCAAAGCTTCCAGAAGGATCCAGCCTTCCAGCACTGCGTGAGCATGAAAGCCCAGGCTAATGAGCCCCCACACCTGTGGGCAACGGGGAATGGCCCAGCCAGGCACAGAGGTCAAGGTGTGTGTGGTGTCAGGGGGGAGCCCGTGAGATGAAGCTAGATGACCGGAAGTGAATCCCTCCTCCTCACCTGTCCTTGCTCACCACCACTGCTCTCCCCCGCCCCAGCTTCCTCTGCAGGACCAAGGTGAGCAGGAAGTGGGGTGTGGCCACCAAGGTGGGTCCAGCACAAGGGGTGGCTAACAGGCAGAGCAGTTCAATTTCCTGAAGGCAGGTGGGCAGAAAACGGAAACAGGAGCCCAGGTTGGCAGGGGCTGAGGCTGTCTCCTGCAGGACTTCCACACTGTAGGGGTGAATGAGAAACTGTCAGACCCATAGGTGTCTGACCTCTGCAATGCTGAGCAGGGCTAAAGCATTCTCACGCAGTCCTGGGTCATGAGGGCCAGCGAAGGGCATCTGTGAAAAGATGGGGTGGAATGTTATTTAATGATGTCAGCGTTTTAGGGTTGTTTGTTTGTTTGTTTGTTTGTTTGTTTGTAGGGCCATCGAAGAAAAATCTCAAATCAGATAATTTTTTTTTTTGCTTTTTGGGTCACACCCAGCGATGCACAGGGGTTACTCCTGACTCATGCACTCATGAATTACTCCTGGTGGTGCTTGGGAGACCGTGGGGGATGCTGGGAATAGACCTCGGGTTGGTCGCATACAAGACCCTACCCGCTTGTACTATCGCTCCAACCCCAAATCAGATCATCTTTAAAGAGAGACCCAAATAGAGCCAGGCAGGAGAAAAAAATCACAAAATGCAAAAGCCTGGACAGCGGGAGGAGGCTAAGGGTGACTGAAATGCAGAGAACATAGTGGGGAGGGCACCCAACCTCACAGGGAACCTGCGGGCAGTGTCACAGAAAGTCTCTGGACCACATGAAGTTTAACTTCATTCTCAGAGGACCCAGCCAATCCTCATTTTGTGGTTCTTGTTTTGTTTGATTTCTCTTTTGGGGGCCATGCCTGGTGGTGCTCAGGGCTTACTCCCAGTTTTGTGCTCAGGGATCACTCCTGGTGGTGCCTTGGGGACCCTATGGGGATGCCAGGGATCAAACCCAGGCTTGCGTGAATAAGGCAAGCCCTTGAACCCCTGTGCTATCTGTCTTGCCATGTCAATTATTTGGAGGGGGGGCATGCTGTTCTAAGCAGTGCTCAGGGATCACTCCCCTGATTCTTGGACAGCCAGGCCCCAGGACGTGGCACTGCTCAGGCCATGTAGAGCCAAGAACCATGAAGATTATTCCTGACGGTACCAGGGGTAACACGGAGTGGCAGGAAAGGACTCCGGGAGTGTCCCTCGAGCTGTCACCCTGACCTCTCCCCCGACCCATCCAGCACACTTTGTTTTGTTGCTTTTTGAATCACCCCCAGCGATGCTCAGGGGTTATTCCTGGCTCTGCACTCAGGAATTACTCCTGATGATGCTTGAGAGACCATATGGGATGCTGGGAATCGAACCTGGCCGGGTGGGCCGTGTGCAAGGCAAACGCCCTACCCGCTGTACTACCAAAACCCTTGTTTTAGTTTTTAACCCACATGCAGCTATGCTCAGGGCTGACTGCTGGTTCTGCGCTCAAGAATCACTCTTGATGTGCTTGGGAGACAAATGGGGTGCCAGGAATTAAACCCATCAGCCGCATGCAAGACACAGGTCCTACCTGCTGTAACGCCCCCTTTGCCCATTGCATTTTTTTCTGTGTATTTTTTTTAAATTTTTTTTTTATTAGTGAAACACCGTGAGGTACATTTATAGACTTACAAATTTTTGTGCTTGGGTTTCAGTTATACAATGATCAAGTACCCATCCCTCCACCAGCACCCATCCTCCACCACCACGGGTCCCATCATCCCTCCCACCCCCCATACCCCCATCCCACCCTGCCTCTGCATTTTTTTAATAGCATTTACAGAGAGACTTCTTCAAGGTTAGTGACAGGAGGGTTCAGGCACATCGCGGGCCTCCTGCCAAGAATCCCAGAGGCTCAGGGGCTCGTTTCTGGGAGCTGAGGTTGGAGTGAGTGAACTGGACTTCTGGGAGGTGGCGGGCCTGGTGCCCAGCACCTTACCTGGCCCCAGGGATTTCTCCGCTGCTTCCGTTTTACAGATGAGCACACTGAGGCAGAGAAACTCTGAGCTGACCAGCCAGGAAACCAGCCTCAGAAGTCACTGACTTAATTCCTTCTGGCTCTAGCTCCTCCAGCTCTCCACACTTGTCAGCATCAGGACCAGCCAAGGCCCGTGTAGACATGGAACCCAGATTGGAGCGAGGCTTTCACAGCCCTGGAGCCCCAAGCAAAGCTTCCAGAAGGATCCAGCCTTCTGGCACTGCATGAGCATGAAACCCCGGGATAATGAGCCCCCACACCTGTGGGCAATGGGGAACGGCCCAGCCAGGCATAGAGGTCAAGGTGTGTGTGGTGCCAGGGGGGAACCCGTGAGTTGAAGCTAGATGATCGGAAGTGAATCCTTCCTCCTCACCTGTCCTTGCTCACCACCACTGCTCTCCCCTGCCCCAGCGGCTTCCTCTGCAGGACCAAGGTGAGCAGGGAGTGGGGTGTGGCCACCAAGGTGGGTCCAGCACGAGGCAGGGTGGGCAGGGACCCCTACGTCCAGTTGTGCTGTGGTCAAGTCAAAGAAGCAAGTGCACTCAGGACGTGGCTGGAAGCCGTGGTGACTGTGGCCCCCTGTGTTTGCTGCCCTGTGCCTCTGGAACGCTGTGTCCTGGGGCTGCTCCCTAAGGTCATTTCCTGAAGATGCCAAGGCCAGTGCTGGGGCCAGGTGGGAGGCGCTGCTGGGGGCATGAGTCAAGGGGTCCTGGCACTAGGCTCTTAGAGCATCGTTTCCTGCCAGGAGAGTGGAGTGTGTGAGTGTGTGTGTGTAAAAGAAATAAAGAAAGAGAGAGAGAGAGAGAGAGAGAGAGAGAGAGAAAGAAAGAAAGAAAGAAAGAAAGAAAGAAAGAAAGAAAAAGAAAACAAATGTTTTCAGTTGATGGGTGAGTTGAGCACTCGTGTTCACGATTAACTACAGTGCAGGAGTTAAAGGTTAATTTGAAGGCACTTCTCTTGCACATGCTGAGCCCAACCCATCCCGAATCCTCGGGTCACCCCCCCCCCCGCCTCAGCAGAGTGGGGAGAAAGCCCCAGGACCACCTGGTGTGGCCCAACCCCCCATCCCCACAAGATACTAAAAGAAATGATATCAGAATGAAATCATCCTGACTAAATGATGCTAGAGAAATGAAAACATTTTTATGCATTATAAAGCATCAACACACCTGGAATTTTCCAGAAAATTCAATGTTCTAAAATCCTACTCATCCATGTCCACAAACGCCCTTAAATCACAAGGCCCAGACTGGGTTCACCAATTCCTTACTCCAAAGCCACGGCCATCTGGGCTTTTGAAGGGCTTTATTTTGCTTCTCGGTTTTGGCTTTTCTTCGAGGGTATATATAAATGAACTGTAGGGGGCTAGAGCTATAGTACGTTTGCCTTGTACGCAGCTGACCTGGATTCGATTCCCAGCATCCCATTTGGTCCCCCAGTACTGCCAGGAGTAATTCCTGAGTGCAGAGCCAGGAGGAAACTCTGACCATCGCCAGATGTGACCCAAAAAGAAAAAAAAAAGTCTCTGCTCTGTAATGTGAGGCTACAAGTTGACCAGCACATGCACTGGATGTGATCTTGGCAGCTCTGCAAGCAATTTCTAGTTACCCCACAGCCAGCTATGTGCAAGCACAATAAAGGATGTGATGCACAGGGAGCCCTGAAGAGAAATGAACTGCAATGCCGGCTACCAACCCCACTGCTGAGGGGGCAGAGCGCTGACTTAACCAGACTTGGCACAGCGTCCCGGTCACTGAGGACAAGGCCACAAGATGCCATGGCATGCATGAGCAGCTGAGAGATTTCCTCATGCCCAGAGATTCAGATCCCAAGATACAGGGATTTACTTGCCCATGCCAACCCCCGCACTGTGCGGGCCCCGGGAGCTAGGCCGGGCAAGCCTGGGCCTGGCCGACTCCATCCTGGTCACAGCGCCAAGGCCGCGACCCAGCCTTGGAGAACAGAATCCCACACCTGTCCAGCACCTCAAGGACGCTCTCACCCTTTCTGACACTCGCCGGCAGGGTCTTCCGGCGACAGTGAGTTTTCAAAACTCTTAAAACCTAGCTTTGGGGGTCCTGGGGGACAGCTCAGAGGGGAGTGTGCAGGTCTGTGGGCGGGGGGCCTGCTTTGGTCCCTGGCACACCAGAAGCAAACCCTCCCCCCCACAGCGTCCCCACGAGGAGCCCCCCGGATGTAGCCAGAGCAAAAACAAGTCAGTGCTGGGTAGTCCCAGCATGGCACAGGCTGGCATGTGCCCTTGTTAAAGTGTCCCTGGCCCCACAGCGGGCCCCAGCTATGCCAGGACAGACACCAGCCTGAGCCCGGGCAGCTTCCTGCCCTCTCTGCCACCTGGGAGGGTCAAGTGCAGTCAGGACACAGCGAGTGGCCAGCCAGCTCCCAGAGAGGTGGGCTCTGGGCAGAGCGAATGCTGGCACATGTCTGTGACTCTGACCGGGCCGGGGGCAGAGTGGGCCGGGCAGATCCAGCAGCTCTCCCCCAGCCACAGAACGGCCCCCTGTATCCTCCTGGAATCTGCTGTTTTTCTGGATGGTTTCTGTTCAAGGGTCCTCCCCAGGGTTGCCCACAGGAAGGAGGACGCTGCACTGATCCCCCAGGTGAGAGGCCGGTTCCTCATCCCCAAGGCGGCCAGGACCAGAGTCCTCCCCTGTCACGCCACCTCCTGAGCCTCAAGGAAGCTGAAATACAGCCCCCCACCCCCACCCCAATGCCAGTCTCCCAGCCTGGGCACTCAGAGGCAGCAAGCACAACTGCTTCCGGGTCAACCAACAGCCACCTCCTTTGGGACATGCCCAGGGCACAAGGTCTTTTTGTGACTTTCAAAACCCCTCACAGTCAGACTCATGCCCCAAGGCACAGCAGCTTCACAGTGTCATGGCTAATCTTGGAAAAGACACCAAGCCGATAAAACTCACTCACGGGCGGGCACGTGGTCAGCAGGATGCGAACTCCGGCAGCCCCTCGGGAAGTGGGAGCACCGAGAATCACCCTAGGTCCAGAGATCCCAGAGCTCCTGGCCGCCGCTGCATCCCACACTACGACAGCCCAGTAGGAGCCCAGAAGATTCGAAGGGAAAGCAGTACGAGAGGAAAAACCAAGCCCCGAACCCTGTGAACCCTCATGCAGGACTTCAGTACTCCGCCATGAGACAGAACGAGTCTCACAAACCTGTGACTATTTTATTTTTTGATAACTCCACTTCCCATATTGTTGTATTAAGCAATATAAAATAAATTATTTTGTGCGTGCCAAGGAGACAGGCTTGGGGGTGGGGCAGGTGACTGGACACTGGTGGAGGGACTCATAGGGACACTGAGTGCCCGAAAAAGATGTATTGTGAACAGCATCTAAACCGCGGTGCTTAAATAAAGCTTTAAATAAACCCCCACTCATGTTCGTTTGATGCGCTTACAGTGTGGCAGCCCCCCCCCCCCCGTCAGACCCCCGTCCACAGAGGCAGGAAACAAAACACACTGGCAGGGGCAGGGCTGGACAACAGGCCACTGTGTCCTTCTGCCCTCTGGCAGCTGAGCCTTTCCCGGGATTTGCCCACAGGGCCCAGGAGCACTCACGGTCCTGATCACCCAGGGCTGAACTCTGGGTCCTTAGCGAGAAGCGGCCAGAGGCTGGCAGAGGTTTACAAGCCTGTTCCGTCAGTCCGGGGGACCCTGCGCGCTTATAAATGACACCTCGCCGGCCTTAAACTCCCAGGGGCCGCTCGCTCCCCCCTCCTTCCCAGGACTCTGGCTGCTAACGGGTGCCCGTAAAACCAGCCCTGATGATTTTATCACCACCCTGGTGTGGACCCAGGTAAGGGGCGGTGCCTTCCACCGTGGCTAAATCTCCAGGCGCGAGGAATGCTTCCCCCGACCCCCTCCCCGGCCATCCAGATGTTGCTCCCCGCCACAGCACCTGAGACACCAAGCAGGGAGATTCAAGGTCTGTTCCGTCTGTTCCGCTGTCTGCCCATGGGCCCACTGGAAGGGTCTAATGGTCACAGCTGTCCACGCGGGGTGAGGTACACTTGGGATGGGAGGGATGATGCACAGGAAGGGGGAGGGGCTGGGAGCAGGGCCAGCGGAGACGAACCGAGGACCCTGCAGTGGGCACCAGCAGTCCGGCTGTCCCACCCGCGGGCAGGCACCGGACACAGCTCACAGGGCCACCCTGGAAAGCCCCGACTCCCACCCGGGGTGCTTGGATACAGGCGACTGGGTCTGGCTGTAACTGGAGGAAGCGCCATGGGGCGGGGAAGGGTCTCAAAATACTCGGCAGGGCCTAAGCAATAATACAGCGGGTAGGGCATCTGCCTTGCATGAGCCAATCCAGGTTTGATCCCCAGCAGCTCCTAGGGTTCCCCAAGCACCGCCAGGAGTAATTCCTGAGTGCATAGCCAGGAGTCACCCCTGAACATCACTGGGTGTGACTCAAAAGCAAAAATGAATGAATAAATCAATAAACAAAAAACAAAATACTCTGGCAACTGTATTTCTCCTGAGGAGAAGGGAATGATCTCAAACCATACAAACTAAACAGACTCTCAATTTTATTGATTGATTCATTTTTTTTTGGGGGGGTGAGTCACATGCGGCAATGCTCAGGGGTTACTCCTGGCTCTGCACTCAGGAATTACTCCTGGTGGTGCTCAGGGGACCATAGAAGATGCTGGGATGGAACTCTGGTCGGCTATATGCAAGGCAAATGCCCTATTTGCTGTGCTATGGCTCAAGCCCCCTCTCAACTTAAAGAAGCAGTCAGCTCATAAATAATGAATTGTTTGTGGGGAAAACTATGTTCTGAGTATCCTTTTTTAAAAAAACAGAAACAGGAAAATAACTCTTAAATGTTAAACATATTAAAGATACTTCAACATAGAAACTTTGTTTTGTTTTGTTCTGGGGTCAGACCTGGTGATTCTCTGGGGTTATTCCTGGCTCGGCACTCAGGGATCACTCCTGACGGTGCTCAGGGGACAAACGGGGATGCTGGGCACCGAACCCGGGTCAGACACACACCCTGCCTTCTGTACATGCTCTCCAGCCCCTTAATATAGCACATTCCTAACACACTTTTAAGTTTGTAAAAAGTCAAAATCGAAACAAATTTCCATATAAATAGCTTTTTTTAAAAAAAAATTCAAAAACCAACAAAAACTGAAGTTAAAACCCAAGTGTACAAACTTTTCCTTGTTAAGACAAAACGGTTTTCTAGCATCATTTGTCACTGGCTTAGAAGTGGTGAAAACTAAACCAGCTGCCAAAAATTATTTACTTTGCAGCACCAATGACCAAGGATGTAACATCCACTAAATGACCTGCAGGGAAAATGCAGTTTAATTTATTCTGCATGTTTTGGATTTCAGTTTTTTTTTTAAAAAAAAATCTCATTACCATACTCAACTTTTTCCCATGCATTTCATCTCAGTAAGAAAACAGAGGCAGGGGACCCGAGAGAGAGGACAGCGGGGAGGGCACCTGCCTTGCACGCAGCCCACCCAGATTCAAACGCAGGAGGAGGAGAGACAGGCACATTCAAGATTTCTCAGTCAGGAATGAATGAGAGATTCAAATCTCTGTGGAAGTTCATCATGAATACTCTCCTTTCCGTGGCGCAGGATGGAAAACTGGGATCAGGAGCTGGAGAGATAGGACAGCGGGTCGGGTACTTGCCTTGCACGCTGCCAACCTGGGTTGGATTCCCAGCATCCCATATGGTCCCAAAGCTAGGAGTGACTTCTGAGCACAGAGCCAGGAATAACCTGAGCATCACAGGGTGTGATCCAAAAATGAGAGAGAGAGAGAGAGAGAGAGAGAGGAGAGAGAGAGAGGAAAAACTGGGACCCTGCCAACACTTTTCTATATTCTCACAGATGCCTCAATGTCCCTTAGCCCCTGGCCTTTTTGACTCCACCAGCATCAGCGGAGGGCGGTGGATGAGGTGAAGCTTCGAGTCCACAGGCTGAGCGAGGCAGATAAGCTCTCGGTGGCTTAGAGGATCCCACAAACGCTGTGAGCACCGGGCACAGGGAGGGGGCCTGGGAACGGCCCCCGCTCTTTGTAACCAAAGCCCTGGAATGTCATCTGTCTTACATTACGTCCACCTGGGACGCTGCCCCAGCGGCCAGCACGGGCAGCCGAGTGGGGCTGGAAAACTCTTCTGGTAATTGACATTGAAACTGTTTGAAGTTCCTCATTAAGGTCCCCTAAGAAATTCACTGCAGATGTCGGGGGAATGACGGCTTGTTCTCGGAGAAATGCAGTCACCTGAAGGCTCCATCCAGAGAAGCCCAAATACCACAGCGCAGCAAGGAGCCCCGAGGGAGGGGAGGGGTCGGCCTGCCTGTCCCCAGGCTGAGGCCATTCCTTTTCTTGCCCTAGCCGGGATCCCAGTGTGTCCTGAATGCCATTTTCTTTTTCAAAAGCCAGGGTTGGTACAGCAGGTAGGGCGCTTGCTTGCCTTGCACGAACTGACCTGGGTTTGACTCCCCAGCACCCCACAGGGTCCCCGGAGCTCTGCCAGGAGTGATCCCTGAGCACAGAGCCAGGAGTAAGTCCTGAGCACAGCTGGGTGCGGCCTCCAAACTACAAGAACCAAACTTTAAAATGTGCGTGTCAAGGATGCAGGTGAGGGGTGGGTGGGAG
>JAOXYA010000001.1:94169611-94182494 GCA_028565675.1 Sorex palustris
TACTAGATAGTTTTGCCATTGCCATTTCAGTTAATCTTTTAAAAAATGATTTCTTCATCTTTATGTCACAGATGATAAAACTTATGGTTGGCAGTTAATGGACTTTCCAGGTCTATTCAGCTATAACGTGGTAAATTTGAGATACAGAAGGTGACCGAATTGCTCATAGTCTCAATAATTATAAAGGCATTACCCAAAAGAAAAGTAATATCTAATAGATACCATATGCCAACACTGTGTTAGGTAATTTATATGTATCTATTTAAACATAAAAAATCCATAAGAAAAATAAGATGATGAATTCCATTTTACAGATCAAAATATAAGTACAGGACAGTGACTCGAATTGTCCCAAGCCTTATGATAATAAGTAGCGCAGCTGGAAGGAAGCCACATGCTTTGCCCTCTGCTGCCTTGTGAAGCCTCTACCATCTGTGTGAGCTTGAGTGACAATTTATAACATATTCTAAACTCATTCCCTTCCTATAAAGACAAAACTCTTAGTTCTGGTTCTCTGAACTACACAATGCCAGAGCAACACATACAGTAAGAAACAGGAACATCGCTTAATCGACGACACAAAAGACTGCACATTTTTCAGTATATAGTGAAGGAATCTCATCCCCTGTGATATTTAGCAGTAAATATCCCACTGTATAGTTGGATACTTTCAGGTCCCAAACACAGCAAAGATGATGACTTCACTCTCTGTTTCTTCCTTGGGAACACAGTCTCCTCTTTAAACTTGAACATGAAGTCATCGCAGTAGCCCGCCACTCTCAACCCCCGGCTCACTACTTGTGAATTTGTAGAATCTCTGTCTTGCATGACCTGGAATAACAACAACTCAGCACCTGCTCTAAAGTGTTAAAGCGCCCAATGTTCTCACCAGAAGGAAATTTGCAGAATTCAGACATGTCACCTAAGATGAAAAGTAGATTTGATAAGATTTTATGTACAAAGTTTTGGGGATCAGCAATATTTTATTAGATTGTGGACAGCTACAATTTCAACAACAAAGGAAAGCAGTCAGTGAAATACCATTGTGAGTGCAATATGGCGTCTGAATAGGTGAGAGTGAGCCCATAATGCATATATTTCTTATAAGATTATGCCAGTCCCTCATGCTGATTATACCATATTACCCATAAAGAAATGTTTTCTTTTCATTGTGTATGTTCATTAATTGTGTTTGTCCTCCAGTTAAGTAATGTAACATTTATTTAGTATTTATCATATGCCAGGGATTTTTCACTTAACAGAAATACTACTTTGAGCAAGATAAAGTCTGTCTTCACAAACCCAACATACTAGAGAAAAAAAGATGAGAGTTTCTCAAGTACCACATACATTAATAATTCTGTAATTGACATTGAAACAAAAAACTTTGTGGGTAATAGAGGAAGAATGCATAAATTCACTTTTGAAAGTTTAAAGGAAACAGGAATTAAGATGTTTTACAATATGTGCATGTAAACATAAAGAATTCATACTGAAATTTGAGAAAGTTGGTTAGTTTATTATATCTGAAATTAATTGTACCAAATGCAAGTCTAAGGAGTCGAAAGGAAATGTGCCTCCTATTGACTAGTAGTAAGGAATATAGACTTAATCTATGAATTTTCGGGCATTATACCATTTTTTGAGTTTTGACATATAAATGAAGAGTAATAAAATAGGAAAGTCCTACTGTTGGTCATTGTGAAAAGAGGCATGAAACGTGGGTATAACAGGAGCTTCTCATGTTTTACTCTGTACCCTCTGAGTTTACATTATTATAGCAAGAATGTACTAAATGTATTGCATATGTATGTACCATAATCAAATAAATAGCACTATCCTCCCGTTGTTCATTGATTTGCTCAAGTGGGCCCAGTAACGGGCCTTGTGAGACTTATTACTGTGTTTGGCATATGGAATATGTCATGGGTAGCTTACCAGGCTTTACCATGCGGGTGAGATACTCTCAATTGCTTGCTGGGCTCTCCGAGAGGGGCGGAGGAATCGAACCCAGGTCATTTGGGTCAGCTGCATGAAAGGCAAATGCCCTAAACACTGTGCTATTGCTCCAGCCCAATCAAATAAATATTGAATATAATATTTAAATGAAAGCAAGAAATAGAGAGATCATAGAATTTAACAGGCTTCTTGAAAAAATGAAGATAGATTATCACTGTCACTGTCCTCCCGTTGTTCATCGATTTGCTCGAGCAGGCCCAGTAACGTCTCCATTGGAGACTTTTGTTGTTACTGTGTTTGGCATATCGAATACATCACGGGGAGCTTGCCAGGCTCTGCCGTGCGGGAGAGATATTCTTGGTAGCTTGCCAGGCTCTCTGAGAGGGGTGGAGGAATCAAACTGGGTTGGCCATATTGGCTGCGTGCAAGGCAAACGCCCTACCGCTGTGCTATCACTCCAGCCCATCACACACACACCCCCTTGTGATCATTTCCAGCCTTTGACCAGTCCTCTGGCCTTGGATATTAGTTTCATACTGTTTTTTTAATATTTCCCACAAATAAATGCAGTCATTCTATATCTGTCCCTCTCCTTCAGACTCAAATTTCACTCAGCAATGATACTCTCCAAGTCCATTCATTTATAGGCAAATTTCATCACCTCGTTATTTCTAACAGCTGGGTAGTATTCCACTGTGTAGATGTACCATAGTTTCTTTATCCATTCATCTGTTCTGGGGCACTTGGGTTATTTCCAGATTCTGGCTATTATGAATAGTAGTGCTGTAATGAACATAGAAGTGCAGATGATGTTTCTGCTGTGTGTTTTTGTAACCCCAAGGTATATTCCCAGAAGTGGTAAGTGGTATTTCTGGGTCAAATAAGAGCTCAATTTCTAGTTTTTTGAGGAATGCCCATATTATTTTCCAAAAATGCTGAACGAGTTGGCATTCCCACAAGTAATGAATGGTGGTACCTTTCTCCCCACATCTGCGTCAGCACTGGTTGTTCTTGTTCATTTGGATGTAGGACACATCTGCATGACTCACCTCTCAGATTTCTTCTTCAAGATGCCTTCCATGATTCTTTATGTCCTCCCAGCTTCCACACCTGCCTGCGCCCTGCACTGAGGTTACCTGCAGAAGCTGCCTCCTCTCCAAATGTCACTTCCATACCCTTTCTCACATCAGGAACAGGATGCTGGTCCCCCCCCCCCCCAGAAGGCTTATCCTAGACCCTCGTTGGCCAGATCTAGTCACATGCCCACCCATAAGCCAACCCCTCGATATGGGACTCCATTTGTCTTGATCCAATCATGTCTTATCTCTTGAAATTAGAAGGGTTTCACCTGTAATGATAATGTTGACATTAGGGGGGAGGGGGAGCTTCTGTTATTACATAATATATTTAGTTATAGATACAGACTTATCTTCCCCATTGGAGTTTTTCAAGAAAGAATTTTTATTTATCTCTCTATTCTCTGCACCAGACCCAGAGCCTGAGGTCCTCAGGACTTCCTGCTTCCTGCCCAGCGTGCTTCAAATCAGCCCCACTTTCACTCACCCTGGTTTGAGTTAGATTCTATAACCCGCAACCAAGAATCCCAGAAAGTACATCTCTCTGTCAATGCTTGGCCTTCTCACTGCATTCTCTGGAAGTCAGTACATCAGTTTTATTCATCACTCTCTAAGCCCAAATGCCTGGAATAGTGCCTGAGTCATTGTAAGTGTTTCATAAATATTTATGGAAAGAATGAATAGGACAGATGATTTCAAATACCAGTTCTACCATCTCATAAGATGTAAATTACAGGAGCCATTGAAAGAGTCCCATCTTCAATCTCCTCTTTAAAATGAAAGCACCCTCTGTTTCCCTCCTGTGCTTGTTATTAGGAATGAGATAAGTATATGTGAAATGCCTCCAAGCCTACAATTATTTCTCCGAGGCACAAAAATCATTTCTGCTCATGTCTTTCTCTCTGTGAGTCCAGCTGACCTCATTGGAACTGAAGTACCAATGACTCATGATGATTTGAGTGAACTAGAGAGGCAATTCTGAGCTTCCGCCCTGCCCACCACCCCTTCCAGCAGCCCCTGCAAGTGTATTTTGCATATGTGTTTTGCATAAGATGGTGCAGATTCAGCTAGCCAATGTACGCAGTTGACTGATCAGGTCAGTGGCTCTTAAATCGACTTGAAGTAAGAATTCTGTTTGTTCATCTACAGTGGCTGTCCGACCTGACTGGATCACTGAAAAGTAAGGGCCACAGCAAAATGGAAAGGGACATGATGAATAAGGTTGGGGGTAGACATGTAAAGATGATATTAGAAGCCACAGACACTACTAAGACTATAGAAGCTTTAATATGGTAGACTCTGGGAAGAAAGATATTCTAATCTCACTTAGCTAATATTCTGGAAACTTATTATCCAAACAGAAGATGCTTCTGGTTCAGAGGTAAAAATAGGATTCAACCACTCTGTTGCCTGATGGGAGTTGCGATGGAAATGCTTATCAAATACTCTAGTGTTGAAAACCCTCAACTTTGGTTATGTTGTAAGATGTTTCCATCTCTTTGGGGCAGGGTTATGGAACCATTAAAGCATTCCTAAATGTGTTATGTGCCCTTATTAGCCACATGAACCTGGGTAACCTGAACTTGCCCTTATTCCATTCAACTTAAAAGAATCTACAATGTGTTTGTTGCACTCCCTCTAACAAGTGATTCCTTAGGGCAGGAGGATAATGTCTTAGCTCAAAAGAAAGAGTGTTTGTGTACTTTTTAGGTGTTAAAGAATATTAATTGGTAGATACTCTTCTGAGTAAGAAAATCACAAAGATAAGATGTCACAATATACAACTATCTACAGAATGAGAATTGTACCATATACAAAGGATTCTCACCATTAGGCTTTAAAATGGTATGTCTATTAAACAGGACTTAAATAGAACATTCCATGCCAATAAACATGCCAAGGGGTATTCATCTATTCAACTTCCTTAAGGCAATGACATAGCACTATAGACCTGCCAAAATAGAAAACAGAGAGACAAAGCAACTCAAATCTCTTATGCAGTCTGGACAGGATCTTAACACGGCACCATTTGGTTCTTTGGAGAACCATTTGTTGACTAATAAGCAGAAATCCTGTGCTTCACGATTAAGAAATTATACTCCTAGTGTGTGCTCCAAAGAAATGTATTTGGATGCTCACTAAATACCAATCTCATGCCCATCCGTGGGTCAATGGGGAGATTCTACTGTATATCTCATGAGAAGTAATAGCCATGCTCCATAAAGACAGAAAAGGATTTGCCAATGAGCAGAAACAAATTTAATTTGAGTATCATGAGGGAATCTCATGAGTACACTGAAGGAATGATTCGCTTAAAGAATGTTCAGAAACATTAAACATGACATAAACATAAAAAGGCAATTGAAAGTGTCAGGACAGGAGAGACAACTCAAAGGGCTGAACACAGGCTTTGTGTGCAAGCGGCCCCCAGGTTTGATTCCTGGGATCTTATGTATCCCAAGCCCCAACAGAAATGACCCCTAAGCATCCAGCCAGGAATAGATCCTAAGTATCACCAGTTGCAGTGAAAAATAATCAATTAATAGTTAAATAATTAATTAAATTTAGTTCATTAAAGTGTTAGGCATTGGGGGTGGTGGTGGTTCCCTTTATTAAAAGCAGAAGTGATTGAAAAAGGATACAGGATTGGGGTTTTTAGACATGTCTGTTTCTGCATCTGGGCACTGATGTCAGGGCATTCCTCCTTTGTGCTGCTTCATTGGGCTCTACCCATGTTTTGTACGATTCACTCCATCAAGCTTCAGTGAAAATGTACCTTTCAAAAAAAAAAAAACCGGCCAGTTCAGAAATAGCGCTGAGAAAGATCAGTGCCGGGGCCACGCATGTGCCTTTGTCTTTTAATAACAGTCCGACTCTTTCAAACCCGGTGCTTTCATTGTGGCATCAATATAATTCATCGTGGCAACTTTCCCTTTCAGGCGGCACACGCAGCTGTGGTCATGGGCCCCATGCTGGTCAGCCCTTTGTGCAGAAGCTTCTGTTCACTGGCCAGGCTCGTTCTGCTCAGCACCTGTGCTCGCCAGGAGCCTCTGACTCCAGCCCAGAGGCGGGGGCTGAACTGGGTTGAGCAGAAGCAAACCTCTCCTGACTGACAACACCCAGGACTCAGAGTCCCACGGTGGCACCGAAAGATCACTGACTTCTTTGAGTCCTGTTGTCCTCTCCGGGAAGGCGTCAGCTCCTAGCCCATTGTTGGTTGTGAGGTTCGGCTGGGGACCCCTAAGTTGCCAACCTCATGCCCTGCCACTCCCACATCCTTAGTAAATGTAAATGTTCATTAGTGTTATTACTAGCAAGACCTGAAATAATATTGTTTGTAAAATTTTTCCAAAAGAAGGACCATTCTAGGGGGTGGAGTGATAGCACGGTGGGTAGGATGTTTGCCTTATGCACAGCTGATCAGGTTTTGATTCCCAGCATCCCATTTGGTCCCCCAAGCACCACCAGGAGAGAGAGACTCTTGAGTGCAGAGCCAGGAGTAACCCCTATGCATCGCTGGGTGTGACCCCCCCAAAACAAACAAACAAACAAACAAAGAAGAAGGACCATTCTACTACAAAAAAAAAATGAAATGGAGAGGGCCAGGTGTAGTTTGGAGGTGGAACATGAGGCCTGTGAAGTCTTAGTTCCATCCTGGGCACTGTCCCACATGCCAGGTGCCACCCCTGGCCATCACAGGAATATGGTCAATGACCACAAAAGTGATGGAAGGGGGGATAATTCAAAATAAAGGGGCAGGAGAGATAGGACAGCATGTAAGGCGCTCACCTTACATGTGGTCAACCTAGTTCTCTAGCACCCCAGAGGGTCCCCCAACCCCCAGCAAGAGTGATCCATGAGAACATAATCAGGAGAAAGCCCTGAGCACAGCCGGATGTGGCCTCAAAACAAGAAACAAACAAACAAACAAACAGAAAGAAAACACAAAATAATTAGGACACAACCATCACTGAATGATGAGCAGTCCTCGTGTGGTCATCACCCCAGGAATAAAAGGACTGGACAACAAGCCCTGCTCACAGCTGCTGGCCACCTGCTCACTGTCCAGAGCTTCCCTTCTGTGGGCAGGAATGAACCTCATGGAGCCATGCCTCTGCTGTCCCTTATAGTCAAGTCTTGCATATGGAAGAAGAGGAGGAGGAGGGAGGGGAGGACTCAGGGCTAGGGAATCAGGCTTGTGAGTTCAGTTACACATCCAAACACTATGTCTCCTCCCCCTGTTGCCCTTCATTCCCTCTGGAAGTGCTTCAGGTCCATCCCTCCACCTCTGGGTCCCCTGGAGCATGGGGACAGGTCAGATGTCCCATGGGGACTGCCCGGAGGCCCATCAGAATCCTTCCCTCGATGAGGTCCAGGACCCTCCAAAATTGGCCTCAGAACCTTTCTGGAAGGCTCATAAAAGACTGGGTTCAGGTTTTATCTCACACCCCTCCATCAGGGACCATCTCAGCTGCTGTCCTCCAAGCCCCATCAAATGCTAACCCTCTCCTGTCTATCCTGTCTATTCTGGGTGTGGCCACCAGAAAACTTCATCCGGCCTTCGGCTGTCTCAGCCCAGAGACAGCTCTTCCCAGAGGCTGCAAGCACCCCAGAGCTGAACTTTGATAAGGAGGAGAGTGGGTTGGGAGGAACGCAGAAAGGGGTAAGAGGAAATGCAGATGCCAAAATAGCCCTTCATGTTTTCCAAGACTCGTCCCCACAGCCTGCAGCCTGCAGGCATGGGTGCGCACACATTGGCATGTATACACACACACACACACACACACACACACACACACACACCATCTTCTTGAACTATGGACCCTAAACAAAGGGAATAAACTAAGTTCAATTTCTTGAGTGTAAAAGTCATGGTAATGCCTCACAATTGTTGGAAGATTGAAGAAGACAATATATGTAAAGATATAAAGCAGTCAGCAAATAACTTTTAACCTAGGAAGAGGAGGAGGAGAAGAAGAAGAAGGAGGAGGAAGAGGAGGAGGAGGAGGAGGAGGAGGAGGAGGAGGACACCACAATGCCAGTTTCTTCTGGTTAAATTTTTTTTTTCAAATGAAAGACTGAGTTCCATGATGCATTCATTTTCTAAAGTCTTCTGATGAATAACTTCACTGAGGCTCCATGGCACTGTGCCCGGAGCCCCTTGGCTGGGTGGGGGACCCCTGTCTCTCTCTTTGCACCTTGACTGCAAAGGGCTCCCAGCTGCTCTGTTCCCCAACGCCTTGATGGTTACAGAAATCCGGAAGGGCCTGGGGAATGAGTTCGCCCCCTAGGGCAGACCCCCTGCCAATGACTAGCTAGTATAGCTATTGAGGAGCAGTGGTTGGTAGGGGGTTGGTAGGGGGTACTCCTGGCCTCAAGGTGGGACAATCCAGGGGGTTCCATTCAAGCTGCAAACCCCACCCCTCTCAGGCTGGAATAAAGACCAAACTGCCAATGAGCGACATCCTGCTGCCTTTCCCTTTATTAATGGCTTTTCTCCTAAAACCTAACCCTCCCCCAGATCTCCCCCCGCAAAAGAAGAATAATGTCTCTCTGTAACTTCAGTGATGACCTGAGTCTGACACTTCAACCAAATTGGGGGCTGATTGATGGGCCGGGGTTCTGCAGAGCAGCCTGACTCCTGACCTCTGCATGCCCCCCCCACCGCAAACCCAGGATCACAGAACACAGCGGCAAGCCAGCCAGTGTCAAAGCTGGCCACACAGAGGCCAGTACCCTTCACCCCAGAGGGCAGAGAACAGACCTCAGGGGCTTCTGAAGGGGAAAGCCAAGGTGGGTGAGAGCAAGTTCAGAGCCTGGTCAAGGTCAGTCATGGCCTTTCACAAGGACACTCATTGGTAAGCACCTGGGCTGCGCTCTCTCTCTCTCTCTCTCTCTCTCTCTCTCTCTCTCTCTCTCTCTCTCTCTCATGACTGAGTATCCACCCTGGGCAGCCCTGAGCCCAAAACCCCACTGGAAATGGTGACAAAACTTTGATGTTCTCTTCATTCAGCAGGATCTGCTGGAGTTCAAAGTGGAGAACAGAGGCCGTCCTTTGCTTTTAAATGATTAGCTCCCTCCGTTTTCTGTAATGATCTCGTTTGACTGAAGTGTGCAGTTTATTAACTACATAAAGACGACATTATCAGAGCGGAGAAAGGCCGTGGCTCGGTTTGCCTTTCAGCCTCACGGTGGGGGTTCTAGGTACTTTGATCTCCATCAATGCTAAATGTCTTTGTGAGATAGAGCACGGGGCTGAAATTATCTTTGGCATGGTGGCGGCATCAATTATTCAAGTCCTTTTCCTCATGAATTAAAGTGTTCTTCAACTTCTAGCCCACTTGTGGGGTTGGGTCATGGTGGTGGTTGTTTTTTTTTAATTTTCTTTCTCTCTTTCTTTCTCCCCCTTTCATTGTTGGCTTTTCCCAGTCAGGAAAGGCTCTTGGAATAAATCCCCAAGCGTTTCCTAATTATCTTCCTTTTGACCTTTGAAAAGCCACATCCTTGCCACCTCCTCCTTCTTCCTCAGGCCTCTCCCCACCCCTCCCAGCCCTGATCTTCTCTGAGGTGACTCAGAGAACTTTACCAGAGAAAAGTGAGGGCATTGTTACCACTTGGCCTAGAGTCAGAAAGGTCAGCAAAGGCCAGCAAAGCAGCCCCTGGACAAGAAGAGTTAGTCAGTAGGGGCATCCACAGACTTTCAGACACCAGGCCTGTTGGCTCCAGCTTCTCATGGCACTTCCCAAACAAGAGTTTGATGATCTAATAGCCCTTGTGCTGAAAGCCAACTCTCCTGAACATGGCAGCCCTCACTCAAGGCTGCGGACAGAAATTCATGAGGCGGGTCATCAAATCTTAAATAGATCCTGTCCAGAAACCATAGATGTGCATTTGACACATGAGGAGAGTAGGATTTCTGGAAACATTTGCTTCAGGTGAGTGGCCTGCGTTTCCATAGATCATGATCACCCCTCTGTTGCCACAGAGGCCTGAGATTAGGATTTAAGACAGGTTGCTTATCTCAGGAGTGATTCCAGATAGCCTCTGGACTCAACGGCTACTCTTCTGAATTTCCAGACGGCCAACCCCTCAGATTTTGAACTCACCTGCTTGTGCTATCACAAGTCGATTACTTTAAAAGTCAATCCACATATCCCTTTCGCTCAATCTCTCTCACAGTATCTCTCAATCTCTCTCAATATCTCTCTCCTTCTCAATATCTCTCCCAATCTCTCTCTCCCTCTCTCAATATCTCTCTTAATATCTCTCTGTCTCAATCTCTCTCTCTCTTTCTCTCTCTCTCTCACTCATCTCTGACCCAATCATAGATTAATAGCAATCAGATTCTCACTTTGTGTTTGCTTTCCCCCCTCACCCCTTGATCCCCAGAGACTTTCGTTTCATCTCCTTTTCATATGCAAAATCAATCCCTCCTCCCTGGTCCCTCACCTGAGGGGCCTAAGGCATGTTTTGAAGATGCTGGAAATAAGAACTTTGACCATGCCTAGTTTGACCTCAAGGACTGGATACAAAGGACAGGCAGGTAGGCCCGCTTGGAGGCTAGAGAGGGAAGGAGTATCCATAAAGTCTTCTAGAGAAGTCCTTGCCCAAGAGGAGTCTGGGGAAAGCAAAGAGTGTTTCCGAGAGTCATAAAATTTGCTTATAAATGGATAGATATGGAGAGTATCATGCTGAGTGAAATGAGTCAGAAAGAGAGGGACAGACATATAAGGACCGCACTCATTTCTGGAGTATAAAACAACATAATATGAGACTGACTCCTAAGGATAGTAGATACATGGGGTAGAAAGATTGTTCCATAGCTGGAAGCCTGCCTCATGAGCAAAGTGGAGAAGGCAGATGGAATAAAGAAGGGATCACTAAGAAAATGAAGGTTTGAGGAACCAGTGGGGATGGGACATGTGTGCTGGAAGTAGATAAAGGACCACACATAATAACCTCACAGTGTCTGTATTGCAAACTATAATGCCCCAAAGTAGAGAGAGAGTACGGGGAATGTTATCTGCCATGGAGGCAGGGAGAGGGTGAAAAAGGGGGGGGTAGGGAGGTATACTGGGGATATTGGTGGTGGGGAATGTGCACTGGTGGAGGGACAGGTCTTTGATCATTGTTTGATTGTAACCCAGACATGAAAGCTTGTAACTATCACACAGCGATTCAATAAAATTAAAAAAAAATAACTAACAGTGACAAAATGAATAAAACTTGGGAATTTGAAATAAGCTTTCTGTTTGTGTTGAATAATATTAGCAAATAACGCAAAACACTTTCAAACCTAATTTCTAATTTCCATGGAGTGAACAACTCACTTTTTTTTCATTTTTAAAATTCATGAAAAAATCAAAATAACACTACACCATGATATGAAATATTTCTAATACAATGAGAAATATGTATATGTGGATTTATAGAATGGTATTAAAGGAGAGTTGTACAGGTTGGAACTCCAGATTCCTTCTCTCATATGATTGAAACATGATACTCCAAGCATAGCTCTTTAGATTCCTCTTTGGGAGACCCAAATAGTGTTCTCATCCTGTTTTTGTAAGGCCCAGGTCTATGAGGCGTAGGCAGGAAAAACAGTGGAACCGAAGAGATGTGCGGAGCCAGATTTTTTTCGTCCTCTTGAAGGTGTCCTATTTCTTCGACGCTCTTGAAGGTGTCCCAAGCCGCTCTTTTCCTCCTGAGCAAGTCAGGTGCCACGTTATTCATCATGTTGATTTGTCGACCTAGATACACATAACTGTTGCATTCAGAGATGGTCGTTCTGTTGAGAGTCAGGAATGAGACTGTTTCTCATAAACATTGTCTTTGTGAGATTCAGCTGGAGTCCGACCTTTCCACAATCACCATTGAAATCAGCTGATATTTGTGCTGCTTGGCTAATGTTTGGTGTTATTAGAACGATGTCATCAGCAAAGCGGAGGTGGTGTACTTGCTGACCATCTATCTTCATTCCCACTCCTTCCCATTCCAGATGTCACATGGCATTCTATAGAGTGGGACTGAAGAGTTTTGGTGAAATGGTATCACCCTGCCGAACCCCTCTCTTGACATCAATGATCACTTCTTTATAGAATGGTGAGATCCTGGTAGTGAATCCATAATACAGCTCCCGGAGGATCCTGATGTATTGAGTTTGAATACCCTGATTGGCTACAGCTTCAATGACCGCTTCAGTCTCAACAGAATCAAAGGCCTTCTTTAAATCAATGAATATTAGATAGAGCGGTATCTTGAACTCCCGAGAAACCTCAATGAGCTTAGTTATCGTGTGGATATGGTCAATCGTGCTGAATCCTTTGTGAAACCCAACTTTCTCGCATGGTTGTCCTTCATCTAATGTTCTGCCAATCCTGTTCAGAATGACTCGAGTGAGCAGCTTGTAGATGACAGACAATAGGCAGATCAGGCGATAGTTGCCAATGTTTTGAATGTCTCCCTTCTTGTACAGTAGTACAGTCCTGCTGAATGCAAGGTTCCATCTAATGGAAAACCAGCAGGACTGTGTGACGAGCCGAGCCAGTGTATTGATGAATACAGATGGCAGATTCTTCAGGTATTCAGGTCTGATCTTGTCTGGGCCAGGTGCTGTTCATTTCTTTACCGACGAAATGGCATGTCGGATTTCGGAAGGGAGTACTTTGGGAATGACATATCCATCCTGCAGAATTTGATATGTGGGCAGGTGGACATGGCTATCAAAGAGATCTGAGTAGAATTCATGGATATTCTTCTCCATTGCCCTTCTGGATTTGCTCGAGCGGGCCCAGTAACATCTCCATTGGAGACTTTGTTGTTACTGTGTCTGGCATATCGAATACTCT
>JAOXYA010000001.1:94182594-94210136 GCA_028565675.1 Sorex palustris
GGCTGAGATCTCCAAGCCTGCACGGTTTGGGACTGGACCTGCCAGTAGCTAGACAGTTACACCCACCAACTGCCGTGCAACCCCAACAATGGCCAGGATCCAGAGATCATCACACTCAGCTCCCGGAAGCGTGCGGCTGCCGCGACATTTTATCATCTCATTTTTACTTTGGACAAACTGGCAGGGTACCAAATGTAGCCTGCCCACACGGCAAAGTCTGGCAAACTCCCCGTGGCGTACCCAATATGCCAAATACCAGGAACAATGATGGGTCTCATTCTCCTAAAGATCCTTGAATATAATCTCAGGGCTAGAATGAAGGAGACGTTACTGGGGCCTGCTCGAGGCAATCGACGAACAACAGGATGGTTGTGAGACACCATGAGGTACAGTTGTAGACTTGTAAATTTTTGTGCTTGGGTTTCAGTTATACAATGACCCAGTACCCATCCCTCCACCAGTGCCCATTTCCCACCACCACGGATCCCAGTACCCTTCCCACCCCCCATCCCCCCCATCTCTGTGGCAGGGCACTCCCTTTTGTTCTCTCTCTCCTATTGGGTGTTTCAAGCCTCACTGTAAAATGAATAGATCACCCGAAGTTAAAAACCGACAAAGGAAAAATTGCACAGCCCAGATAAATGCCAATCACAGATCCCGCGAGGGCTGATGACTGAAAATGGATAAAAAAATCCCATACAACTCTATAAAAAAAAAGGAAAAGACTTATTTTGGGGGAGGGGCGGATTTGGGCCACTCTCACTCAATGACGAGCAGGGCTTACTCCCGGAGGTCCCGTTTTTTGTTTTTCTGGGGGAAACTAACCGAAGGGCTTGAATGAACGTCTTCTCCAAGGAAAATATACAAACACAGGGAAAGAAATGACATTATTCACCAGGGGAATAAAGAATAAAAAGCGGGGCTGGAGCGATCACACAGCAGGGAGGGCGTTGGCCTTGCACGCAGCCAACATGGCCGACCCGGGTTCGATTCCCAGCATCCCATAGGGTCTCCCCGAGCTCCGCCAGGAGTGACTCCTGAGTGCATGAGCCAGGAGGAACCCCTACGCATCGCCGGGTCGGACCCAAAAAGAAAGAAAAAAAGGAAAAAGAAAAAAGAATAAAAAGCACAAACGAGGTAGCATCCCACAAGGTGTCTCTCTCAGGGGATAGAGAGATCCAGACGCTGAGACGGTCGCTCACGGCCGGCAGGCGACGACGCGAAACGTTGGAGCCACGAAGCTAACCCCCGGGAGAGACCCCAGACACCGGGGCTGGCCCCCGTCACCCCTCCCCCACCATCACTTTCCATTCTGCGCCCTTTAGCTTTGGGCCACACGGGGGGGGGGGGCAGCGCTCAGGGGCCGCTCGGGGCTGAGGGTCGCCCCCAATTCTCATCCCTGACCCAGCCTCCCTCCGAGTCTCCTGCCCGGCCCCGGAGCCCCACTCCGAGCGCGCCCCCGACCCCGGTCGGGGGGCTCCGTGACCCCTCTCCCCCCGCCCGCCGCCTCACGCGAGCCTCAGACCCGCAGCCGGCGCCGCCATGGTGGGGGGAGCGAGACCGGGAGGTTCTGGAACGCCGGCCACCAGCCCCCGGCCCCGCCGCCCCGGGAAGCCTCCGCGACCCTCCCCCAGGACCGCCTCCCCCGCCCGCACCCGCACCCGCACCCGCACCCGCGGCCGTCACACCTGAGTCGAGTCGCTGCTGCTGCTTTCCCCACCCTCGCCCCCGCCCGCGTCCCCGTCGCCGCCACACGCGAGGCATCCGGTCCGTGCAGCCGCCTCAGCGAAACTGGAACACCACACCACGCGCAGCCGCGGCGCCTGCCGGGTAGAACAACGGCCGCCCGTGGCCCGCCCCCGACAGGTGGGGCCCGCTGCCATTGGCAAATGCAAACGAGGCGGCGCCGTGATTGGCCCACTATTTGGGCGCCAAGGCGGCGGGCCTCACGTGGTAAATGATGCGACGCTGTGATTGGTCCGCTGTTTGGGCGCCAAGGCGGGCCTCACGTGGTGAATGATGCCATGCTGTGATTGGCCCGCTGTTTGGGCGCCAAGGCGGCAGGCCTCATGTGGCAAACAATGCCATGCTGTGATTGGCCTGCTGTTTGGGCGCGCGGCAGGCCTCACGTGGTGAACGACGCTGCGCTGTGATTGGCCCGCTGTTTGGCAGGGCCTCACGTGGCGCCTGGCCCACCGCCTCATGCTACTGGAACAGGACGCGGCCGCGGGATGTGGCCATGGGGAGCCGCGCTGCCCGCTGCCCAACCTCGCGGCCAGACTTGCCTTCGGGCCCCGGCCGCCCTCGAGGAATTGGCGAGAGCGCCAGGATGGACGGGGGCGCCCCCAAACCCAGCCATCGGAACGGACCCTGGGGGGCTGCGGGCAGAGCTCAGGGGCACTGACCACCCTCCGCATTCTAACCCGCGGCCGGGTGCGCGCCCTTGACCCCCGCGCTGCCCCAACCCGGGCTCTGAAATTGGCGCCCTGGTGGCCGGAGAGATGGGACTGGGGCGGGGTCCCGAGCTGCCCTTCTTGGGGCTGACCCCGGCTTGATCCCTGACACCCCAGGAGCGAGCCCTGAGCCGGGAGGCCCCCAACGCAACGAGAAAGTTAAATTAGCATTTCTTTCACTGTGGAATATTTTTTTCTATTAAATTTTGAGTTTTTAATTGGATTGTATTAAAATTGTTTTGTCTTGATTTCGGAGTTTCTTGCCTGTCCAGCCCTCTTGGTTGGTTTGGAGCCCTTAGTGCTCATGGTGTGAAACGGTATAGAACCAAGCCACCAAAGTTTTAAAGAATTTTGTTAAAGCCACCGATTTTCCATAGGATAAAAAAAAAGCCCTCTTTAAAATTATATCCCTCAGGGACTGGAGCGATAGCACAGCGGGCAGGGCGTTTGCCTTGCACGCAGCTGACCCGGGTTGGATTCCCAGCATTCCCATATGGTCCCCCAAGCACTGCCAGGAGTAATTCCTGAGTGTATGAACCAGGAGTAACCACTGTGCATCACTGGATGTGACACAAAAAGAAAAAAATTATATTTCAGGGGCCGGAGAGATAATACAGCAGGTAGGGCATTTTCCTTCCACACGGCTGACCAGGGTTTGATCCCCGACATCCCATATGGTCCCCCAAGCACCACCAGGAGTAATTCCTGAGTGCAAAGCCAGGAATAACCCCTGAGCATTGCTGGGTGTGACCCAAAAAGCAAAAAATAAAAATTATATCCCATTTCAAGAGTTCTTTTTCTTTTAGTTTTAAATGAGTCCTTTAATATGTGATAGAAAATCACAATCACAACCATCCTGTTATTTGTTGATTGCCTTGAGCAGGCCCCAGTAACGTCTCTTTCGTCCTAGCCCTGAGATTTTTTTAAAAAAGTGCCATATTCAAGGCTCTTTCAGAGTTAGGAGAATGAGAACCTTCATTGTTACTGGTATTTGGCATATTGGGTACGCCACGAGGAGTTTTCCAGACTATAGACTATAGTATCCCAGAGTATAGACTGCTTTATTCTGAATCTCACTGGAGAGGTCGGGAGATAGTGTAAGAGCTAGGGAGTGCGCCTTGCAGGTAGGTCCCCAACCCGGCCCCATCCCTGGTCCCACAGGACCTCCCAACCCTGCCAGATGTGGCTATGGAGACCTCTGGGCACCTCTGGAGTGACTGAGTGGCCCCTAGCACCTTAGGACCTAAACAGCACAGCACTGAACTTTTTGGAGGCACCTCCAAGCCCCTGAATACCACTTGGAAGCCCCCCAGTAAATAAATCATGGCTCCCATTTTTAGATCAGGTTTGCAAACCAATGAATTCATGCACACACCCCTTTACCTTATGAGGCACTTCTGGCCTCTTTCCTCACCCCAAGGGTGGCAGCAGGCATAGATGTGCAGGTTCTTGTTCCCACGTGACCAACGGTGAAAGTGAAGGTGAGCAAAAGGTCAAATCCAGTCAAAAATTTTATTTAGGGAAAGGCAAGGGAGGGAGGAGTAATGTAAGTATGCTCCCTGGCTATGCCAAGGGAGGTCTGAGGGCAGGAACTGGAATGGCTGAAGCCTTCCCCTTTGATAACAAAGGTGGGTGGGCAAGCATTTCTTTATTGTGCTCTCGCGATGGGGGCCATTAAAAAAGGGCAGAGAATGCTGAAATGATTATTTACCCAGGATCTCAGTCACCCAGGTTATCAGCCACCACCTTGGCCTCCCTTTTTTGACCTTCCATACCAGGTGATTTTTGTTTTTGTCAGGACCATACCCCTAATTTCACTTGGCCTGTTCCCCTTCTGTCTCGATTGCTAAATGACTGAGTCCTTAGCTCAGGAGTCTAAGAAGTGGGTTTTGGAGACTCAAAACTAGATGCTCTTTTAGCAAGAAGCCCCCATGGTGTCCCTGGGTGGTCAGCAAGTCCGCGGCAGAACCTCGCAGTTGCCCACCATTCCTCTGAGAAGCGCAGAGAAAAGACTCACCAGGGACCCAATCTGGTACGTCATCAGACTGAAAATAAAGGAAGGGCTCTTGACTCTTCGCTAAATTCTCAACGCTGTGGAGTGGGAGGGGTGGAGGGATAATGGTTTTTTTTTTTTATTTCCCTCTAATGACTTTGCAGTTCGCCTTAAAAACATTTCAGGCTGGAGTGATAGTATACAACCCATAGCAGGGAGGACGTTTGCCTTGCATACCTGAGTTTGATCTTGGTATCCAGAGCGCTTCCAGGAGTAATTCCTGAATGCAGAGCCAGGAGTAACCCCTGAGCACTGCTGGGTGTGACACCACCCCCCGCCCCGAGCACTGGTTCCCCCAAGCACTTCCAGAAGTAATTCCTGAATGCAGAACCCAAGAGTAACCCCTGAGCATTGCTGGGTGTGTACCCCCCCAAAAAAAATGTTTCGACCACTGTGTAACCCTTCCTCTCAATATCTGATCTGACTACAATCCCAGCACGATCCTCTGTGGCAACACTTCAGAGGTTTGACATAAAACAGTGGCCCGGGGTACAGGCCTGTCAACACAGCCTATCCCCTTATGCTGCAGGATTTCTCAGGCCTGGCCCTGATACTCAGGGAGAAATCCTCTTTCTGGGAGGTGGGGTGTCTGTCCTGTGCAGGAAGGGCTATGCACCCTCAACCCTGGTCTCTGTCCACTAGAGGTCAGCAGATCCCTGGTCCCCACTCTGCATCATCAGATGCGTGTTCAAGCCTTCAGTGTCCCCAGATGAGAGAACCTCTGTGCTGGGTGCCTTGCGTGAGGCCCAGGCTCTTGCCCACAGAGCATCAGCACAGCCTGGTGTACAGCGTGCAGCTCAGCAAGTATGGTAGCGTGGAAGACTGAATAAAGCAAGGAGGGCCACACTCAGGTCACAAACCTATGGCCACCCCACCAGGAGTCATCCCTGAGCACTGTCGGGTGTGGCCCCCAAAACAGAACAGAAAATAAAACAGAAAGAAACCTCCTGAAGAGCCCGCCGGATTGGTGTAAATGCAATGGACTGAAAATGCATTTTTCAGATCTGCGGCAGGAACCACAGACAGGGCCACTGACACAGTCAGGCCCGGGGGACAGGCTTCCTGACCAAAGGCTTACCATGATGAGGCTGCAACTGATGTAGCAACATAGGGACAAGAGGAGACAGGCAGGGGAAGGTAAGAAAAAAATGGCCCTAGCAGGAAACATTCCTGGGAAGGGCCCAAGAGGGACCCAGGATCTACACCCAACATGTGTGCAAGAGATACCCCTTTCAAACATCCTGCTTTTTGTCTTAAGCCCAATGCAGATTGCTTGGCTAGCATCCTACTACAAAGCATATAAAAAAGAGAAGGTTGCCCACATTTCCTGGGCTTCCTCCTCACGGAGACCCCGTTACCCATTACCCCATATTCCCCAACCTTCCCTTTCTTTCCTCAACGTTTTCCACAGGATTCAGCCACTTTGTCTCACTCCTCTGCTTTCTTTCTTGACTGGCTGAGGGTGAGAAGGGGAGTATGCTGTCACAACTTCCCTGCAAGCGCCCCTTTGGCTGAAGAACCCCCCAGCAGCCAATCTCAAGCTTGCTTGGAGCAGCCATTGAAACACTAGTTACCAACTTCTCTTTCCCCAGGGGTTACCCCGCACCACCCTCGGTGGTGCTCCAACCCCTTTGTCTTGCTCCCTGGATTTCCTGGGTTCCTAGCCCTGAGCCTGCTTCTTGGTGGATCTGAACCACACACAAGATGCCTTTCTCTAACTCCAGCATGATGCCTCAGCCTGAAGCATGTCTCAATCCCATCGTCACCTGGTACACACCCATAAGTCTAGTCTTGGAGGAGGTTCTTAGAAGTGATTAGTGTCCCTCGGTCCAGAAAAACCAAAGAAGCCCTCAACTTAACTTATATGAATGAAAATTCAAAGTCATCAAGCGCAAAAGCTCACAAGTCATCAACAACAGCAGACACACGGCTGTCCCTTTGCAAGAGACTTTTAGAAGTTAACCTTTTATTGGTTTTAAGGCAGCAAGTCAAGTCTTCTGGTTCACATGCCTTTCTTCTGCTGAGGGAGGGGAGGTCAGGAGGAAGGGGAAGGGTCGGGAGCCCAGTCAGAACACTCTTCCCTATCATCCATCTCGTCTTGCTTCTCTGGCCCCCAAATAGAAACTTAATGCACTTTGGTTTGAGAGCAAGCATATCCTATGGCCCCATGCAGCAGAGTCTGCCAGGAGCAACTTCCTGTGGAGGCCCCCGACTCAGCCTGCTTTCCCCTCCGCCATGCTCTCCCAGGGGCAGATGACCTCCTTCTCCATGGCCTGGTCCCCTGATTCTCCCGTGCCGGTATCTTCCGAGTCCACCAGACACGTCCCACTGTCCATAGGCACATCCATTTTGATCTGGAAAAAACTTCAGGCACAAAGAAAGGCAAGTGGGGTGGGAGCAGGAGGACCAGCAACCCCCCCCCTCGAGCCCCCTTGCAGAGGGATTCCAATGAGGGTGTATAAGGCTAAGGAAGCAAACATCAGCACAGTGGTCCATTTTATTGGTTAATTGTGCAGCTCAAGGGCACTCAGAAGATGCTCTTGCTTCTTTATCAAAGGGCTTGAGTTTGTATGGTTTTGACGAGCTCAGGGAGTGCCTTTACTTTCCAGTACCCCGCCCTCCACCCTTTAAGCTGATGACGTGGCATCCCTAAGAAAAGAGACTTTTTAAAGCCCCATGCCTCCGTGGGAAGCTGACAGTGGCTGCAAAGCTGAAAGCTACCATTGTCCATGGCTGGTTGGGAGGAATCCGTGGACATGCCTGAACTCTGACCTCTCCTCCCCAACAGTCACAGGCATAGAGGTGTGATCACCTCTGGGCCCACCTGTGTCTCAAAAATATTGCTGGAGTGGGAGAGGGCAGTGATTATATAGCAGGTAGGTGCTTGCTTTGTATGTATCTACCAGGGCTTGATCCCTGGCACCCCATACAGTTCCCTGAGCACCTCCATGAATGAGCCCTGAGCATAGAGCCAGGAGTAACCCCTGAGTGTGGCCCAAAACACACACACATACACACACACACACACACACACACACACACACACATAGATACACACATATATGGGTGTGTGTGTGTATATATATATATATATATATAGAGAGAGAGAGAGAGAGAGAGAGAGAGAGATATACATATATGCATACATACATCACCACAGACACTCATGGCAACCTAAGACCTCAGCAGGTGCCTTCCTTCTCTGAGACAGGGTGGGTGAGGCCCAGAAACAAGTGAATTGGTGCAGGGATAACTCCCCCCGCCCATACCCCCACAGTTGTCTTTTCCCAAACCAAATAAAGGTGGGGATGGTGTTCTGTTTAGCACTATGCACAGCTTTCCTTTCTGCCACCTGTTTGAGGGGTCACCCAGCCCCTCTTAGAGCCTTTGCTCTGGACCCAGAGAGCCACCTCGGGACCCAGAGGTGTCCGGGTAGAACTTGCAGCCCCACCGAAATGGGCTTGAGAGGGGTCACCTCTGGAGAGAGCTGGGCCCTGTTGTTTTCCAGCAAGAACTAGAGGAGGATTCCCCAGATGCAACCCATAGACACACGTGCCCATTCCATGTGCATGCACCCCGCTCCCGGGGGGCCGCTGCATACACCCATACCCCCACTCCGTCGCACGCACCCCCACCCGGGTGCCCGCTGCATGCACCCACACCCGGGTGCCCGAGCACGCACCCCATGCGCACACGCGCGCGCCTGGCACCGTGCACCCTGCCCCTTACTTGGGCACTCTCCTGGACTTGAGCCGGGGCAGCTGCTGGCCCGCTTCCCCCAGGGGCTGCACCTTCCCGTGGGACACGGCCGGGCACTTGGGCGAGAGCCGGGCGAAGACGGGGGAGGCCAGGCAGCCACGGCGCAGGAAGCGGCCGAAGGTCAGGGCCATGCGCGCCCGGGACGGGCCCCGCGCCTGGGTCCGAGCGCGCGCGCCGCCGCCCGCCGCGACGTCGCTGTTCTCGCCGGCCTCCCCTTTCTGCTCGGCGCCCCCTGAGCCCTCCAGGGCCCCCCGGATGGGCGAGGGGCACACGGTGCTGCTGGGCCTCCGCATGAAGCGCGCGGGCGACGGGAAGGGGCGCCGCGGGGAGCGGCAGGACGGCGACAGCGGGGACGGCGAGGGCGGCGCGCAGGTGCCCGTGTACACCGTCAGGTGCGGGCTGGGCGCCGTGTACTGGCCGGGCTGCGGAGAGGGAGAGAGCGCCGTGAGACGGGGCATCCCTGGACCCGCTGGGGTCTCCTGGACCCGCGGATGAGCCTGCCCCAGACCCCCTGGGGCCCGCACGAGGCCCCTGCCGGTGGCCTGTCCCCAAACCTGGTGAAGGTCCCATCCCACGTCTCCCGTGTGCTGCCAGGCCCCAGGGGATGGGGTACCAGGCTGCACTGCCCAACCCCCCACAGGGATCCTCAGAAGTCACTCCTGGTCGGACCCCTCTAACCCATGCCACCTCGCCCCACGGGAACCCCACTGTCCAGCCTGGGCCTTCAGACACATGGCAGGAGGCCCAGCCCCACCTGGATCCTGCCTGTGACCCTCGGCACTGACCTTGGGACTTGGGACGGTCCAGCCCTGCAGCATCTACTCCTGACCTTCACAGGCCAGGTGTGGGCCTCAGTGCCCTAGAAGAGAAGCTCCCTGACTCCTACTCTCCCTCTCCAGGGCCCCTGAAGCACAGGAGCCCAACAGTCAGAACTCATGGCAGAGAAGGGTGGGGGTTGGCCAGAGAGGGGGTTATGGTCCCACCTCCTCCCGGCAGACTGCCAGGGCTTCACCCTGCAAGTCATTTGCCACCTCCCCAAGGCCACCCACAACACTAACAGAGCCCAGGGTTGGGGGGAGAATGAACCCTCTAGGAAAGGGGGAGCCTCACCACATCTGAGAGCTGAAAATAGCTTCAGAGAAAAGCAGACTCCCTCACAAGTGCCACAGTCACCCTGCTGTGCCCGGTGGGCAGTGCTGGGCACAGGGCAGGGGCTGCCTCTTCTCTGGGGCACGGCCTGGCAGGCTTCCAGAGCACTCTGTCTGTGCCCAGGCACCACCTTTGGGGGCACAGAGGGCTGGGCAGGGGCGGGGGGTGGCAGAGGAGCACCCTTCTCTCCCACCAGCTCCATGAGGGCCAGGTGAGATTCCAGTTCGGAGTCACTGACCCCCCACCCCACCCCAGCGGGGGCCCAGGGCCTTGGGGACCTTCCATGGATCACCAGGATTATGCCATCAACACAGAGGACAATGCGACCAGTGAGGGCCTGCATGGCGCACCCCATCTGGAGCACCCCACGGGGGCACCTCTCAGAGCCGTCTGACAGATGAGAAGTCCAGAGGTTCAGTCACTTCATCAAGGACACTGGGTGGGGGAGATAACCCCTCACCCCCCAAGGCTCACCAACTCTGCCTGTGAAACCCTGCATGGGCACGGCTGCATCGGAACTGCACTCCTCATGTTAGCTCAGCGGCATGGGAACCGCACGGGGTGTGCGTCACTGCCACAGACCCTGCTGCACCCCAGACCAACAGGAGGGAAAACCCCAGAGGGCTACCCTTGCCTCAGCAGACCACTCAGGGCAATCACCCATGCCCCGGTTGGACTACTCCACCTGCTAAAGCCCTGATTTCCACAGTCCCTTCTAGAAGGATATATTCCTGCACTTAGGATAGTCTGCCAGGAAGAGTAGCGAGTAGGGGAACAGCTGGGCCCTGGTGAAGGGCTGGAGGGGACAGATGTAAGAGGGGACAGTCCCCTAATCCACTAAGTATCTCCTATGTGCTTGGAACTACCACTTGCACCCATGCCACCTGAGAGAACAGAACTCTGCATGGCCAGCGGGGTGCATTGCCACTCCGAGGCCTTCAGAGTCAACTCATGATCCTGATGTGCAGAATTTTCTGGCTGCCCGAGATTCCTGCAGTTGCCCGCCAATGTCTATCCTGGTCATTCCCAAGGTCAGGATTAGGCACAGTGACTGGACCCCATTCCACTGTGACCATTGGGGTCTACAGACCAGAGCGACAGGGCAGAATTGGGGGAAATGGGAGGGACTCAAGGGGGGCGGGGGGGAAGTTCCCCAGAATCCCCTGATGAGAAGGAGCTGTAAGACCAGAAACTGAGGAAGGTTGAGAAGCCAAGAGTAACCCAGGTACACGGGTTCAGGGACTAAGACTCCAGGTCTCATGCCAGCATCAGAGACGGGCCATCCCTCCCTGTTCCCCCGCCCACTTGGGGTCCTGGCTGTCACGCCCACGATCTGCCTCCAGCACCATCTCAGCACATCAATGGCTTTGTTCTGAGACTCCCAAATGAATCTCAAAATGAATTAGCTCCCTACAGCGATGTCTCTGGACCCCAACCATTCACAATTTTAGAATTCCAGAAGTGCGCGGCTGCTTTCATCACCATGCGACCTCTCATAATGTTCATACTAAGCAATAGAAAGTGAATTATCTACCATCTGCTCCTGGTAGGCAGGATTGAATGAATGGTGGTTGGAATATTTGAAATAATGGTGATGAGAAGGTGTAATGGTGGTGGGATTGGTGATGAAATTTTGAATGCAATCAATTAATGTGAACAACCTTATGAAAATAAAATTTAAAAAGAAACATTCAAAAAAAAAAACAAAGAAGCTGTGAGCAAGCCAGCACAATGTTGCACCTCTCTGTCCCACGTGAGTCACAGGGCACTGCCCCTTTGAAATGAGCCGGAAACAGATCACTCCCAGGAGACTCCAGAGAGGGTCAGGGACAGTGTGGGGACAGCTTAAATGGGGAGCCCTGAGTAGAGACATCCCCCACCCCCACCAAACCTCACCTGGCCCACTGAGGGTTTCTCAGCAGTTGACATTTGTGCAAACTTGAGATCAGGTCGCACAGAAATGCAAGAATGACTAAGCAACGAGGCTGGAGCGATAGCACAGCAGGAAGAGCCTTTGCGTTGCACACGACCAACCCAGGTTCAATTCCCAGCATTGATATGGTCCCCCGAGCACCATCAGGAATAATTCCTGAGTGAAGAGCCAGGAGTAACCCCTGTGCATCGCTGGGTGTGACCCAAAAAGAAAAAAAAAGACTTAGCGAGATGCTAGGTCTGTGTGACCCAAGGCCCCTGTTTTCTCTGACCCAGACCCCCACCTCATTGCCTGTGGGGTTTAGCTAAGTCTTGGGGTTCTGGAGAGTGAGCCAAAATAACCCAAAGTAGGAAGTAGCTTGTGAAGGGACAAGTTCTCCTCCTTCCACAAACTGACCAAGGACACCCCCAGAGCATGAACTTGAACATTCCTTAGTATTTGTGCCAGCACTTGAATGCCCCTTAGGGTTTGTGGGAGACTCCTGTTCTAGGGGCGCCCCCTGGGATGCCAATCAAGGCCTGTGGTGTAGCTATGGCACCAGCCAATGAGAGGACCGTCCAGTCCTCACACGCTCCCATCCTATGTCCTCCTGCCCTCTTCTCCCCTCCCACTCCTTTCTAGCACCTTCTCCTCCTTCTCCGGGATGAATCCCAGGATCATGAGAGGGTGCCCCAAGAAATTCCTTCCTTCTGGGCAAACATCCAACTAGTCCTAGACCCTCTCTCCCTCCGTCCCCCTCCTGGGGGACACAGCAAGCCCCACCATTGGTGGGAATCAGGAAAGAGGTGGCATGCAGACACATGACAAAGAAATGAGACACAGCAGAGACATAGTGACAGCGAGATGGGTCTTTATTCTGCAGGGGAGCCAAGGGAAGGGGGAGGGCAGCGTGGAATGGAGCGGGCACATGGGCACGAGATGAGGCCACAGGCAAAGCATGGGCAGGGCTGCCCGGCTGTCTCAGAATGGGGGAGGGGGTGACAGAGGGCTGCATTCCGGCTCACATGCAGGCTGGGAGGTGAATGGTTCCCTCCTCCAGGACCTTCCCAGTCCACCCCACCAAGCAGATGAGCACAAGAAGCCCCTAGACAAACCTTCACGTGAGTGATGCAGCGTACCCCTCCCAGTCACCTCACCGGGCACCCCCAGCACAGGACTTGTCTGTTGTGAATGGATCCTTAGTCCCCACGTGATACTCGGAACAACTCGGGACCCAGTGGTCACTGCACTGCTGCTGAGGATCCCTCTCTTAGCTGCAGACAGAGCACCGGCCATCAACTCCTCCCCACTTTCCCTCAGTATATCCTGATGATACTGAGGACCCTGGAGGGTCGCCTGTGAGACTGAGAGAACAGAGAAGACAGCGGGGACAGCAGTGCTTTAAAAACAAAAGGACATGGGCAAGAGCTATAGCACAGCGAGAAGGGTGTTTGCCTTGCACATGGCCGACCCACGCTCGATCCCCGGCATCCTATATGGTCCCCTGAGCACCACCAGGAGTGATTCCTGAATGCAGAGCCAGGAGTGACCCCTGAGCATCGCCAGGTATAACCCATAAAAAGCAAAAAAAAGAAGAAGAAGATGAAGAAAAGAAAAGAAAAAAAGAAAGAAATTTTCTCTTAAAAACATATTTTTAAAACTCAGGCTATGCCTGAAATGATCTAGCATTAGTTAATCTGGGGGGTAGAAAGAAGCAGAAATCTTAGTCTAATATCGTGAATGAAATAGGGATAGAAAAATGGAGGGGATGGGAGTGATGAGGATGAGGATGAGGATGAGGGAGTGAGGGTGGGGATGAGGAGAATGAGAATAAGGGGGGAAGGATGAGGGTGGGGAGGGCAGGGAAGGTGGCAGTACTGGGGACGGAAATAATGTTGAGCACAAGGATGAGGATGAAGAGGACAGAGGTGGTTGTTGTAAGGATGGTGGTAGATTATGAAGATGACAGGGATGGTGGTGCTGATGGTGATGAAGACAATGAGATAAGGATGGCGAAGATGACTGTAAGAGTCATGGTATGATTGTGAGAATGTGGTGATGAGGTGGGGGAAATGGTGCTGATGGTGGTAAAAATGAGAAGGAGAAGGACAGTTAGGATGCTTAGGGATGATGATGGGAGTGGTGGCAAAGATGATGGTGATGATGACGGTGATGGTGAAAATGGCAATGGTGACTGTGAGGATGTGGTGATGAGGATGCTGGTAGTAGAAGGGAGGCAAAGATGAGAACAGCAGTGCTGGTGAGAAGAGCAACAAGCATTACTGAGCACTGGTTTGTAGTCAGACATTCTCCTAAATGACTTACTTATATTGACTTGTCCCAGGTGCTTATATTGCCACCTAATCCTCACAAATGAAAGCAGTCTTTTCTCTAAATACCTGGGTATTAAAATACAACCATACAACCATACACACAACCATAGAACCATACGAAGAAAAGTCCTTTATAATATATGCTAGCACAAAATACATACCATCATGGGTAGAGGGCCTCAAATCATTTAAAATATCATTATAAGAAAGTAAAGTGGAGTCTCCATACCTGGGCTTAGAGAGGATAATGTAATGACTTCAATTATTCAGTGAAACTATCCAAATAAGAATCATTCCAGGTTGAGATTCAATTCCGCCAATAGGCTGAAGAGGGATGGTCCTACTTAACGCTACAGACCTCAGGCTAGTGATGCAGAAGCCACCTCCTGGAAGTAAGAAATAGACCTCAGAGCCTCAAGCCTTGGTTCTACTAGCAAAAGATATGAGAACCCTGCTGGGTTCCAGGGTTCAAGAGCAGAGCACTGAAAGACACTTAAGACGGGGAGCCGGGAGAAGCAAAGGGAGAGAAGAGCTGGTGCCTGGAGTGAAGGAAAAGTGAAGCCACAGGGATGGATGAGGCTCTCCATGCCTAAGCCAGGGGGAGTCTGACAGTCACATGGGGTTGGGAGAGGGCATCCACATGGGCACCTATTCATAATCACATTCACCAATGAGGTGCCCCCAGAACCCTTCTGCTTTTGCCTCCTCTGATCTCCCTAGTCCCTGTCTTCAGGTTAGGGCTCCCTGCTTTGTCTCCTAAAGCACCATGCCCCCTGCCCACCTCCAGTGTGGCTATTCACCCTCTGGTCAACATCTTTCCCTTGGACTCTAGGCTCCCCTCTGGCATCTCACTCACCCCAGCACTGGGATGGCCTCTGGGGAGTTGTTGAGTGAATCTGAGAACCAGAAAAACAGTGGAAGACCAACAGAAGCCAAAGCCCTGGGTCCTGGTCTGGACAGGTGAGGAGAGGCAGAACCCAGATAATGAGAGAGCACAGCGGGGAGATAAGAGAAGAAGAGTGGAACGGGACACCAAGGAAGGACGGGAAAGAGATTCAAGCTGCTCTTGAATTCTTAGGCTCATGACACCACAGGATTCGAATCCTGATCTGTCTCTCTCTATACTGGGAAGCCACGAACAATCACGGTGCAAAGTGTGATGATAGAAGAACATGTCTGGAGCTGGACAGGTACATCGTGTGACAGGTCAGGTACATCGTGTGCTCCCCATGCATGCAACCAACCCAGGTTCACTCGCCAACATCTCATAGGGTCCCCTGAGCACCGGCAGGAGTGATTCCTGAGTGCAGAGCCAGGAGGAACCCCTGAGCATCGCCAGGTGTGACCCTCCCCGCAAATAAAAGAAATTACATGTCCAATTTTGAGCAGTAGCCTGGGAAGGTATGACGCTGGGTTCCTCCCAACCAGGGCCCTGAGATCTTACAGGGTACCCCAAGTCCTCCCTGGAAGGATCTCATAATTGGCGACCATAACTCTTTTATTCCCCACTGGATAATCCTAGTCAACCTTAGAAGAGTTTCCTCAATGCCTGCCTGCAAGGATAACTATCTCCTCCTCCACCTTTCTGGCCACACAGCTTTGCCAAGTGAGTTACAGGGTTTGCTGGTCTCTACTTCAGGCTGGAGCTCTGCTGCCTCCTCCCAGCCAGCACAGAGGAGCTCTGTAGATATTTATCCCTGTGGAGGGGGAGGTGGTAAGCAACCCTTCCATCAGGGTGTTGAAACTCCTTCCTGATACACTCACCATGGCAGCTACAAAATGCAGTTCCTGATTATTCAGAGAGTACAGGGGGATAGGGGTTTTCCTTGCAAGTGGCTACCCCAGGTTTGATCTCTAGGACTGCACAGGGTCCCCTGAGAACCATCAGGAGTGATCACTGAGTACGGTTGGGAATGACATCAAGGAAACAAAAATCCAGACCCTTTTCATCCCTTATCTCTTTCTCAATGTCATGCCTGTCTTCAAAGCATCTGGGTCATCTCCCGTTAATTCTTCCTCTGCTGTCATTTTCACCCAGACCCTAGTCAGCCTCTCTTCTCTTTGCTCTGAAACCACAGCCCTTTTCCTGGTCAACATCAACACCACAACAACCTACCCCACCTCCAGGTCTAGATCCCTCATCACCCCGTTGGGTGAGGCTCAGCAAACATGCTGAGTATCCACCACGTGCCTGCACAATCTCTAGAGCCAAGGTCACAAAAGTCAGCAAGATAGTGGACTCGCCTTTTATTTAGGGGTTTCATAGTTCCCCTCATGAGAAAAAGGAACATGAACGGATTGTTCAGACACGGTGGAGAAAAACGCCTGAACAGGGAGCAACAGCAGTTAGAGACAGAAGGGGTTGGCAGTCCCCAAAGACGAGGATGCCCTCAGCACTCACTAAGAGACATGGCTCAGCTCTCAGGGTCTGTCCCAGCTGCCACGGCCAAGGGGAAATACTCCCAGCCTGTGGCTTCAGCTCCCACTTCCAACCCAGGCTCCAGGCTAACTAACGGGGTGCCTTCTTGACCCTGAAAAATGCAGCTGACTGAGGGTAGGAGGGGCAGGAATTCACCCTGCACCCCCAGACCACATCTGCCTGGAGGCATCACTCATTCAGATTCCACAAGCTCCAAATAGACCAGCAGAGCCCAGCTCAGGGCTCTGCCCCACAGTGGCCCTTCCTGGGTCTCTGCTGATTCCTTTCAAGGTCCACTTCAAACGCGCCTCCTCCACCAAGCTTGTCTGGATGGACCCACCAGGCACCCAACACTGCGTGCTTCTGGCTGCCATCCAACTGACCGACTCTCATCCTACCCTGGGTTACAATCACTCACATTCAGGCATACCTGTTCCCTGAATAGCAGAGAACACCCAGTGGAGGTGTTTGCCTCCACCACGGCATGCCCCCCTATTCTAATACCAGTCAAGGGTTAGATCTATGACTGCTGACCATCCGGGAATACCGCTATTGATCACATCCCTCCCCAAGACATGTAAGCATCCTACAAATGCATGACCACCTGAAACAGATGTGCAGCCTCTTCCTCATCCCACAAATGCATGGCCACCTGCTGGGTTAACGTGCTTCTGATTGGCCGGGCGTGTTAGATGCCTATCAGGGAAGCAGTTTCTGCCGACAGGTATGGTGTGTCTATCTGTGTCAGACACAGAGAACCCTGTCATCTGTTGAGGGTGAGGGCAGGAGACAGTCCCCTCATAGGGAGGAAGCAGGAAGGAGGAGGTGAATCCAAAATAAATATATGATCAGTGCCCTGGGGATTCCTGATCTATTCCATATCCTCTCGGTCATCTTGCTCTTAGGACTCAGCTCCGACAGCAAAAGGAGAGGGGATAGTTACTCTCTGTTTTCATGCTTCTTCAACTTTCCCACAAAAGTAGGCCACACAGCGGGAGAGCCGGATAAACACTTCCTCTCACTCTCGCTTGCGCGCGCTCACTCTCTCCAGAGTTTGAGGGCAAAGCCCAAACCTGCCGCCGAAATGCCTTTGATGTCTCCATTTTATCTTTAAACATTCATGGACATTTCACATTTGGATGCATGGGGCTACGGAGGATTCTTTGAGTGTGAAATCTGTTTAATTACCTAACTTTCCTCCCATTCCAAATCTTCAAAAATGGGAGGGCAAAAAAAAGTGATACTGATTCCCTAGGAGTTAAAATCTGATTTAAGAATCTGGCCTCAGCCCCTCAAGCCACAGATGCGAAAGCCAGGAGGTTCAAGGATAGACTCCAGGTACCCGAGAGTCAGAACCCAGAGTCAGATCTCAAGAGGACTGCTCCAAACCTCCGGGCTCTCTTCGTTCATCCGTTCACCCGCCAGCCCATCCATCTGTGCTACTGTGGGAATATATGCTTGTGCGTAACCTTTCCCCGGTCACTGGGCTCGGGATATGATTGGGCGTCTGTGGATCAAGTGATTCATTACAGAGGGGCTCCCTTTCTGACTCCCACATTCCTCAGGAGAGATCACTGAGTCTGTCTGTGACCAGGGAGATGGGGAGAAAGCCAAGACCACTTTGCTGGAATGAAGAGTCAGAAACTCCTGACACTGGTAAAGAAAGTCCCCCAGTGACCTCGCCTTGCCCGCTGCTCCTTGCCTCTAAGCTCCCTGGGGACCGACCCCTGCCATGCACTGGGAATTCACCCACGTCCTCCACACGCTCCAGCTCTCTCCTCCTGGGCCTAACCACTTCCACTTCCAAGAAACCGCCTCCTCCGCCCCCATCTCCCTCCCACAGCCCTTTCCTGGACACAGTTGGTCCAAGGACCAGCGCCTCAGGATTGCTGTGAGACTTCCAATCCTTCTCCCCTCCCTCTCTGCGTATCTTTTACCTTCGGCTAATATTTTCCCTCTGGGACTGGAGCGATAGCACAGCAGGTAGGGCATTTGCCTTGCACGTGGCCGACCTGTATTTGGCATTTCATATGGTCCCCTGAGCACTGTCAGGAGTAATTCCTGAGTGCAAAGCCAGGAATAACCCCTGTGCATCACTGGGTATGACCCAAAAAGTAAAAAAAAAAAAAAACAAAAAAAAACACTGTCACTGTCACTATCCTCCTGTTGTTCATCGATTTGCTCAAATGGGCCCAGTAACGTCTCCATTGGAGACTTTGTTGTTACTGTGTCTGGCATATCGAATACGTCACGGGGAGCTTGCCAGGTTCTGCTGTGCGGGCGAGATACTCTCGGTAGCTTGCCAGGCTCTCCGAGAGGGGCGGAGGAATCGAACTCGGGGCGGCCATGTTGGCTGTGTGCAAGGCAAAAAAAAAAAAAGAAAGAAAGAAAAGAAAAGAAAAGAAATTGTCCCTCTAAGGAGAAAGTTTATATTCCAAACCCCCTGACTCCAGGCTGGATTTGCAAATTGCTTTGGACAACAAAATCAGGTGGCAGAGAGGGAGTTTCAGTCCCAGCTGACACCTCAGCAACAGACTGTGGGGCTCAGGGGTGCAGCAACTGGCCTTCTGGAACCCCTGACAAGATAAAGCTGCCCAGGAGGGAAGCCCCACCATGGAAGGAACCTTCCAGAATGTTCTCCCAGCTTCTTGCTTAGAATGTCACTGACATGCACCAGCTCTCTGATCACCAACGCAGACAAGGGGAGTGGGAGGGAAATTCCTCCCCCAGAGGGTCTTCAGAAGGGCATGTCACCCCACTCACTCCAAAGGTCTCCAGCTTGAGTCCTCGCACCCTGAGCATGAGGAAGGGTGCGGGTCTACAAGGTGGAACCAAGGGCCAGCTCAGGACAAAGGTGTGAGCCGAGCGGCAGACCCCACCCCGGCAAGGGGTCCCCAAGGACTCAGACCAAGTCGGGGGTGCAGAGCTACTGCTTCTGGTTCTCACAGTGAGAAGCCTCTGAGGTCCGAGCAGACACAGGGCCAAGTCAGGTGGCCCCAGGGGACACGGCAGGATGATCTGGGCCATTGGGAGCCCACCCGCACACATACACATACACATACACACACAAAGGGACACTAGACTCTTCTCGGGCGTCCCCCCTCCCCCGGAGCGGGCCCTGCCCCGGCCCCAACTCGGAGGGCTCAGTGGGCAGGTGGCTCTCTCCGGAGTTGGCTCCTGCGGTCCAGCTTGCTCATGACCTGGGTGATGTCCACCGTGTTGGCAGCCTCCCGGGCCCTGGCCTCCTCCTCCAGCTGCCGCAGGACGACAGGGCTTGGGCTGGAGCGCAGGTGGCGCCTCATGAACGGGAGGCTGGAGCTGTGGGGGGAGGAGAAGGGACAGGATGGTAAGGGCCGGGTGGACGAGGTCCAGGTGGACGAGGCCCAGAACCTGCCTCTCTGCCTCCCTGAGCACCCACCCCGAAGACCCCAGAGCCGGTTTGGCCGTAGCTCTTCTCCCCTCCCCACCTGGGTGGAAAATAGGGGGGACAGTCCCCACTACCATCAGATTGGGGCAACCACAGCCAGACCTGCTACAGAGCTCTGGAGCCCCCTGCCACCTTGAGTCCCTGTAGGTGCCAAGAGAAGGGAGCAGAGAGAGATGGGGCTGCGGCCTCAGGGGACAACACGTGCTCCATGTCCCCAAGGCCATATTCTTGACAGGATAGGACTGACCTGTCCAGGCGGCCTGCCCAGTACAAGGCAAGAACCAGACGTGGGGATAGAAGCCAACAGGGGCTCCTGGACACGGGGGAGATGCAGTACCTGGGAACCCACCGGCAAAACCCAACCAAATGCTACATCCGTGATCTGGGTTACCGGGGGTCCGGCTCACCGCCATGCTGGGGAGCAGCATTCGGGAGCTTACGAAGGAGTTTTCAGGCCTCAGGGACCGCTAAGGCCAACCCCCCCCCAAAACACACATACTCCACCCCCCGCCCAGCGTGGGCCCCACACTGTTATCAAGTAGAACATCTTAATAACAGCTCTTGGCTGGCGCTTCTCAGCGGGGCCCAGCAGGGCACAGACTTCCCAACACCCCCACTTGCCTTCTCTTGGTGGTTTCCTGGGGTTCGATGGCCTTGGCCAGCATTTCCTTATAGATGGGGGATTTTAAATAGCGGGCGTAAGAGTCCTGCAGGGAGCAAGAGGAAAGCAGTTATCCGGGGAGGGGAGGTGGCGGATGAAGTGGCCGCCCCCTGCATGTTTTCAGCGCCTCCTTCGCAGGAGTGGGGTGAGGAGATGAGAATCGGTTTCCCTGGGCACGAGGCGGGTTGGCATGCCTAAAATGGAAGGGCTCAGCTGTGAGTCCCCAAACTTGGTGGGGGAGGGGCTGCAGGAAATAGCAGGCAGGTGACAAATGAACCTGTCCAGCATCTAGGGGATGTCTACCTTGAGGAGCTGAGTCTGCCGGGGGTGGAGGTGTTTGTGTCCTTCACCCCAATTTCAGGATGACTCACTCTCATTAGAAGAGAGGATTGGGGGGTGAGTTGTTGCTGGTGGTGTCTGGTCTTAGGTTCTCTTCACCCCCAAAAAAAACCCAATGTGGCTTTTAATTGGGGGTGAGTATAAACCACGTTCTCTGTGTCTGAACAACTTTCCAGGGAGCTGGGGAGAAAAAAGGGCTTCCTGGGGCCAATCTCATGTGCTGGGGGAAAAGGCTGGTGGGATAGAGAAGGGACCACTAAGTAAATGATGGTGGGAGGGATCGCTCAGGATGGGAGATGCGTGCAGAAAGTAGACTATGGACCAAACATGATGGTTGCTTAGTGCCTGTATTGCAAACCATAACACCCAAAAGGAGAGAGAGAGTGAAAGGGAAGGTGCCTGCCACAGAGGCAGGAGGTAGGAGGGGATGGGGGTGGTGGGAGGGACACTGGGAACTTTGGTGGTGGAGAATGGGCACTGGTGGAGGGATGGGTCCTCAAACATTGTTTGATAGAAACGTAAGTACGAAAATTTGTAAGTGTATCTATCTCATGGTGATTCATTAAAATAAAATAAAATAAAATAAAATAAAAAATAAAAAGGCTTCCTGGGCTCCCAGCCTTGCCCCAACCTTCTTCATGAGCATGTAAATATGAGTCTGTGCCGCGTCCAGCACGTAGCGGTGGGGGTGCCGCAGTCCCTTGACCGTGATGTCCATGGTCTTGCCATCGATGTTGATCCACCGCCGGGCGCCTGGAGCCAGGAAGAGTCTAGAACGGGGACATGCGGGAGGTCAGGGGGGAGCCAAAACAGCGAGACCCAGTCACACAGGAAAGTTCCAGCTACTTGGGAGGGGATGGAGTGGGAGGGCCTGGCTCAGGTCTGGGGGACGGTGAATGCCAACGGACTGGCCAGCCACCTCCTCAATGCCAGGACACCGCCTTGCCAGGGTTGGAACTCAAGATGTTTCGTTTGGGCATCTCCAACCTCCAGGGTAGACAGCAGAGGGTCACAGGAGAGGGAACACCCATGTGGGGTCAGGACACACTCACGCACGCACATGCACACACATACACACACACATGCACACACTCATGCACACGCACACATGTACACAGGCGCACATGCGCGCGCACACATATACACACATGCACACACGCATGCACGCACACATGCACTGCACACACATGCATCATGCACGCACACATGCATGCATGCACACACACGCTCATGCACATGCATGCAAACCCACATACACACCACATACGCACATACACACACGCACAAGCACACACCACATGAGTGCATGCACACGCACACACGCACATGCACACCCACACGCATACATACATACACACACGCACACATGCACACACGTGCACACACACATATACACGCACACACACCATCTCAGCAGACTGGGGTTCAATCCAAAACTTTGCCCCAGAAGTGGGCAGCTGCTCTGGAGCCACTCAAACTTCCACGGAGTCTTTGGAGACCCCACAAGCCTCCCTGGCCAGGCTTGCTCAGAGGAACCCAGAGCAGAGCAGGACTTGGAAGGGGGGTGGGGACAGGCCCTGAAGCTGCCACAGGGGTCTGGCTGGTACATGCAGTGCCATGGCCTGGCAGGGCCCCTCCACCTCCACCCCCTTCACTCACTTGTAAATCTCCTCTGCCTTCTCCTTGACCTTGGACTGGTCGCCGTACTTCAGGTCCTCACAGGCTTCCCAGAAGCCCAGGTTCTCCCCTGAGAGCCGCAGGGATGACAGCCAGGCAGAGAGCAAGAGAAAAGCAAGAGATAGCATCAGGTGAGCTGGGAAGATCCTGGTCCAGGCTGGTGTCCGTCCGACTCTGCAAGGATCCTGGCAGCTGTGGACAGACCTCCCAGCCATCCTGATACCCACAGTTAGGCCTGATGCCCCCGGCCCTGTCCACAGAGCCATGCGGCTTGTCCACGCCCCATGGTGAATCCAGGGGTGATGATGCCAGACATATGTTTGAAGAGGAACAAGACAAACCCCCAGTCTGCAGCCCCGGGCCCAGGGGACACACAGGCAAGCTCAGCTCCACCCCCAAGGCCCCATCCCTTCTAGCCCAGGCACTTGCTAGAGCTTGAGAAATGCACTGCCGCATCTTCTCAGAGGCAGCCCCAGTCTCCTGCGAACACACAATGTCCGCCTCCTCTGTGTGAACTCAGATACCTTGTCTCTTGAGTCCATCGCCAGGAACATTCTAGCCAAAGGTGCAATGCAGATGGCTATCCAGCCACTTCCTGGAAGGTCAGCCCAGCCAAAGACTCAACTGCCCAGGAAGCAGAGGGGGCGTCAGCTCCCCTGATTCCTTCCATTCCTTCTACTGGAGTTCTCTAGCCAGCTCCCCACAGCAACCCGAGCTAGTGTGAGAACTTGGCCTGACACAGGGCGCAATATTTTTTCTTCTTTTTGAGTCACACCCAGTGATGCTCACGAGTTGCTCCTGGCTCTGCACTCAGGAATCAGTCCTGGTGGTTCTCAGGAGAACCATACGAGATGCTGGGTCAGCTGCGTGCAAGGCAAATGCCCTACCCGCTGTGCTATCGCTCTGACCCTGCAGTGTTTTTTTTTTTTGTCTGAAAAACTAAAAGATCGTCACACCAGAACCAAGAAAATTCCTGTGTATGCCTATGTGTGTGTTAATGGGGTGTGTACCTGTGTGTACCTGGGTGTACATGCATTGTGTGCACGTGCTAAGGTTCACATGTGTATGTGAGTCAGTATATGTACGCATGTGTGTGCCTGTATGTGCGGATCATGGAAAACTGCAGTGTGGAAACAGTCCAGCATATCCCTGCCTTTCGTCCCAGAGTACTTCACGTATCTCAGACCAGGAAAGGCTGTAAGTTATAAACTAACTACTTTTGGGATCATAGCAATAGGACAGCAGGGAGGGTGTTTGCCTTGCACACGGCTGATCTGGGTTTGGTCCCCGACATCTCATAGGGTCCCCCAAGCGATTCCTGAGTGCAGCACCAGGAGTAACCCCTGAGCATCGCCGGGTGTGACCCTGAACAAATAAATAAACAAACAAACAACTTTCACCCTATAATTCTCTGCAGCTCTTCCTCTTCCACCAGAACTCAGGACCTCTCAGCCTGCACGATCCCAGCCATGAACCCACAGGGCACAGGTGTGCAGGCAAACCTCTCCGTGTGCTGACCACATTGCCCATGGCTAGGAACGGCTCATCACAAGAGTCGAAAAATGGAAGCCTCCAGAGGTGACCTGAGGGCGAATGGCTAAGCCATTTCTCCACACTACAGAGGAAACAAAGCATAGTCATGGACTCCTGCATGGACGAACCTTGAAAACTTCCAACCAAAGCTTTGGTCGTCTGGGTCCATGCCCAGGGAATGTCTAGGGGAGGTCAGTCCGTGAAGGAAGTAAATTAGCGGCAGCCCAGGGCAGGCCATGAGGGGCAGGGCACAGAGGAAGAAAGAGAACCTCAGTGGCCTCTGAGGAGTCATGGTTTTCTCTCGAGATGGAGAAAACGTTTTGTGATTCTACCCTGAACAGACGCTCATCTTCGTGAATAAAGCCACCGAACATATGCTTGGCATGCGATTTTTATCTCGATCAAAACATTTTGAGGGGGCTGAAGCAATAGCACAGCAGATAGGGCTTTTGCCTTGCACATGGCCGACCCCCCGGGTTTAATTCCCGGCATCCCATATGGTACCCTGAGCACCACCAGGGGCAATTCCTGAGTGCAGAGCCAGGAATAACCCCTGTGCATTGCCGGGTGTGACCCCAAAAAAAGCAAAAAAAAACATTTCTAACAGATTCATCTTTCCTGTTCATCCCTGAATCCTCAAGACCCTCGGGAGATCACTCCCTAGAGCTATTTTTTAAAATACAGCGACTTTTCTTGGATAGGGAGAATCACGCCTGAGAGCAGGAGGGAAGTTCACGGTGTCATTCCCCCAGAGTGCCAGTAGGTGGAGCTCTGTGCACGCCTGGCTCTGAGCTCGGCTCCCTTCCTGCTCTTATGGGCTGTACTACATGGCGAAGCCACTAGGCTTGATGTGAGAAGGATTTTGCTGGAGCGATAGCACAGCGGGTAAGGCGCTTGCCTTGCACGCGGCCGACCCGGGTTCAATTCCGAGCATCCCATATGGTCCCCTGAGCTACCGCCAGGAGTAATTAATTCCTGAGTGCAGAGCCAGGAGTAACCCCTGTGCATCGCCAGGTGGGACCCAAAAAGCCAAAAAAAAAAAAGAATCTCTATTGTAATGTGAAGTGTTGCTTCCGACCAAGAGCTAACCCCGTCGCACAAGGCCAGTACCGAAGGCTGAGTCCTCGTGAGGCCACTGGTGACTCTTCATGAGCTCTGGAGTCGGAAGTGAGTGAGTTCCAGAGGAAACACTCCAGTGACAAAGGCAGAGTAAATATTCTGGGTGCTCAGCCTGATGAAACTGAGTCTACATGGGTTTCGGGTTTTCTCAGCTGCTTCTAGTGTGGAATATTTAAGAAGTTGCTGGACTACACACTCATCGCTTAAAGGGGGTGATGCACAAGATTTCCATGGGTGAAGGCCCAGTCCCCAAGCACCACTGGGGAAGCATCCCCCCCACCAAAAAAATAAGTCACGTGTACCTCTCATGTAAAACATGGAATGCACCCCGGCCGTTTCCAGTGGCAGCTGGAGGGAGCAGCCCCAGAGCAGATGGCAAGACCTTCAAGGCATAACAGGATTACAGTGGTCCAAGGGGGTTGCAGAACTCCTGTTATTTCAAGCCCCTGGCCGACTTAAAGAGCACCTCGGGGGTATGGGGGGTGGGAGGGATACTGGGATCCGTGGTGGTAGGAAATGGGCACTGATGGAGGGATGGGTACTCACTCAATCATTGTATAGCTGAAACCCAAACACAAAAATTTGTAAGTCTACAACTTATTTCATAGTGTTTCACTAATAAAAATTAAAATAAAAAAAGAAAAGAGGGTCTTTGCTTGTCTTTGCACATGTGTGTATGTAGGATGGTCATACTATTTTATTTTATGTTAAAAAATTGAATCACTGTGAGATAGATCCTAACAGAGCTGTTTATTAGGTTTCATTCAAACATTGTTCCAATGCCCATCCAACCACCGGTGTACATTTCCCAGTCCCAGTGTTTGTCTTGAGAACCACTTCACATGTGTTAAGGAGTACATATCCACAACCTTCCTGCTTCCTGATATGTGCTTCCCGGTTCTGGTGGTGGGGTTCCTAGCGTCTGGGAAGGAAGAGGAGAGAGTGAGGTGAAGAGGACATCCTTCTGTACTTCCTTCACTGTCTGGGCTTTCAGAAGCTTCTAGAAGGCATCTTCAGGAAAGAGAAAGAGAGAATAGGGATTTCTGTTGGTGCTCCTTGAGCATTCAGGGAATGTGAGTGATATAGAAGGAATGGGGCAAGGGGTTGGTGGGGGGGACCATGAGCTTTCAGGAATCAAATCCAGGGTCTTGCATTTGTAAGGTCTAAGTTCTGCCCTCCCAGACGCAAGCCCTGGGCCCTAACTAGCTGCTTTTGTCCTGCCCGTTCCCCTTGCCTGGCCCAGGGGGAGTCTCAGACCCTAGTCCAGCCTTTCCCTCTTTCTTACCATCACCCCTGAACTCTCCCAAGTTCCATCGAGCTCTTTGAGAACACAATTTGAGTAACATTTCTTCCAGGGGTTGGTAAAACTTGAAAGCTAGGGCAGAAGAAACTCAGATTCTTTCCATGGTAAATTATGTTTGCCACTGGCAGCCCCCAAGTCATAAGTACCCCCAGGGCCATCAAAGGCTTTGGCGCTGCGGGGAGCCCAATAGCATTTCACTGCGAGTCGATTTGGACTGTCAGAGCATCCTTATAACCGTATCCTGCTTCTGCATCCTGTCCTGCTGAAGTGTCCTGTGGACTCATGCAGGGGCTCATCTCCATGGTGATGCTCCCATGGTCTCCTGGAGCAGCTTTGGCGAGAAGGAGATGGTGATGCTTGCACACTTGACTTAGGCAAGGATTTGTTTGCTATCCCCAGATGTTTTCAGAGTCCAATTCTCACTGTAGAGTTTTCTCAGAGTGAAGCAACGTGTGGCTACTGTAGTTTGAACGAAAGCCTTGGGGGCTTGTTTGCCAGTAGCATTTGGGTTTTTCTTGTGTCCCAAGGCCCCCAATTTATTCTGGGAGTCTAGATGCCCACAAGGACCCTCAACAGAGGCAAGTCTGCTGGCTCCAGGGTACATGAGGTGGCCTAGTACAAGGTACAGGTAGAAGGAAGGAAAGAGGGAAGGAGAGACAGAGGGAAGAAGGGAGGGAGGGAGGAATGGAGGGAGGGAGGGAGGGAGGGAGGGAAGGAAGGAGGGAGGGCCTAATGATCTCTCTGGCTCTTGTTTTATTCGTTTAGGACCAATCACAATATTTACTCCACAGAGTACTTGAGAGAATAAAAAGACACATTATAGATAAGCTCTAGTCAAGCCCAGGTTGGGTGTCTGGGAGACAGGATGAAAGAGGGCAGAGCCGTGGAACTGAGTCTGGGATCAGAATGAGTGAGATTTTCTAACCTGCCTTCTAGACCTCATACTCATATCTATCAAAATGGGGGAGAAAGGGGACATAGGAGCGTCACTCCAGTGCTATTCATACTTAAATGCTTTGATAATTAAAACTTTTGGAGAAATTCACAACTGCTGCAAACAGCGATGCAAGTGGATACAGAATCATTCCCAAGGACTCAGAGGCTAACACAGAGGCCCAGTGCCCAGGCCAGAGTTTCGATCCCACCTCCCATCCTCCCATCTTTCCAAGAAGTTCACTTCCAATATCAGGTGGCCATGCATTTTGAGGCAGACCTGCAGGAATAAATCTGATATCCCAGAGTGGGCCTGAGGGGGAGGGGTGACAGCAAGCAATCTGTTGTTATACATTTGAACGCCTTACTCAACATCAGCACGTGATATTTGCTCGAGTAAAGTAAAGGCCCTCCCGTTGATCATCGATTTGCTCGAGCGGGCCCAGTAACATCTCCATTGGAGATTTTGTTG
>JAOXYA010000001.1:94227348-94237659 GCA_028565675.1 Sorex palustris
GTTTAGCTGTCTAAAAGAAGGGACCTTTCACTTTTGTAATGAGAGTTCGGTAATTGAGCCTCCTTGTTGAAGTATGTTAGTTGTCCTTAGAGGTGCTCACTTTACAGTATGAGATTATTGCGTGTAGATATTAAGACTTTATACTTTAAAATCTTTAACAGGCGATGTGCCTTGCCCATTTTGTGGCTGTGTGTTTGTTTTTTTAAATCACATTTAAAAACACATCAGCACATTCTAAAAAATGTTCCTTCTGAAAATAAAAACAATCTTTCTTGGTTTTGTACCTCTGTTTAACTTGGGAAACACCTTGAGTTTATTTCACATGTATTTCTCTACTTTGTTTTAAGTAGGAATGCAAGTTAAACATTATAACTGTTACAAAGTATTGAAGACTGGGTGGAAAAGAAAGGATCTCCTACATTAAAGATACAAAAGTAATAATTGAAATAGATTTTTTTTTAAAGAAGTGTTCTGTAATTTAATAGTGAATGCTTTGATTGTCTTTGGAGTTTTATGATTGTATTCTGAGTTTTATTTGCCCAAGACCGGAAAGATCCTAGGAATGATAGCAATCTAGACTCTGCAATTTGGAGGGAGTTCAGATCTGATGTGCTTTACTGTAAAACCAAAATAAAGTGACAGTTAGAAATAAGGCCGCTTGGGAAGTTGATGATGTCACCAGCATTGAAGGGAATCCGCAGTCATGGGTGTGACTGCAGAATGCCGTATCGCCAACCACCGTTGCTAATAGAGTGTACTCAGAGGCAGGCGTGGCTATTCAGAGTTCTAGAAAAGTGCCCACCATAGCTTTGATAAAGCCAATTTCCTGGATCTTCGTCTGAGTTTGGATTCCTGGGTGAGCACAGTCTGTAGAGCACAGTCTTGCTGTATACTCTTGGATATAGTTCTCTTCTTTTAGAGGTGTCTGGTCTTGGGGAATATTTTGCTGCATAATGAAAGGCGGGCGACTGCGTCATATCAGTACTGAGACCAAGTAACTGACAGCATGATATATTGAAATTAATAATTTAACCCAACAAATGACCTCTCTCCAATTCTGCATTACACTTGTGGTTGATTTTTGAACTTTGGCCAAATAATTGGTCTTCTGTTTCAGTTATTGCTTGCATCAACATAAACAAGTGACAACGAATGTAAAAGTTCATAAATTTCTTTCTTTGAACTTAGGCTTCACTAACGTTTGGATGCTCGCAACTTACATCTTCTCATATCGAGTTTCACGTCACTGTTAAGAAAGTATTCCTAAGTGAGGTTTGTGGTATTTTTGTGGGTTTTTTTTTTTTGGTTTTGTTTTTTTGCTTTTTTGCCCTTAGAACAAGTAGGTTGAGGCTAGAGTGACGTTACAGCAGGTAGGACATTTTCCTTGCATGTGGCTGACCAGACTCTGTTCCCTGGCACCCTGTCTGGTCCCACAAGAACTGCCAGTAATCCCTGAATGCAGAGCCAGGGGTCAGCACTGAGTATAACCAAGTGTGGACCAAAAACCAAAACATAATAAAAAAAATAGGTAGGTGAAGGGCAGGGCTCCAATCCACAGGGAATTGCCTGTGTCATATGTGTGAGGCTCTGGGTTTCATCCCTGACACCACAAAAACACTACCACACGATACGGAAAGCCTCTGGGATACAGGTGTGAATGTTCTTGAGTCGGGAGCAAAAAGACGCAGCTCCAAAAGTAAGTGTTTCCTTTCCAAGAAGAGGGACATGGGGCTTGAGGTGGTATAGCAGGGAGGGTGCTTGCCTCGTGTTCTGCAGACGCAGAACCCCGTCAGGCCCCCAGCCAGGAGTGATTCTTGAGCGCAGAGCCAGGAGTAAGCAGGAGTAAGCCCTGAGCACCAAACCAAAACGAAAAAGAGAATCATGAAGTGATCTGCTTTTAAACTCCAGGAGGACAGGGATGTTTCTCTTGTATGTATCCCCAGTGTTAGCTCCTGCCCCATGGAGTAGGTGCTTAATTATCATGTTGAGTTAATGACCTAATGTGTTTGGATGTTCTGTGGTACTTGGCAGTGCCTTTGCCCCAGGAAGGCACTTGGGTTACTTAAATTATTTTTTTCTCAATCATCCTCAGTTCTAGTCTACGTACAGCAACCCCCCTGAATCTGTCTTTTCTACCTTTATGCCCTATGCATTCATTCCCTCTTTTTCTCCTTCACATTGTGATCGACTGCTTTTTTTTTTTTCTTTTTGGGTCACACCCGACAATGCACAGGCTTTGCACTCAGGAATACTTCTGGCGGTGCTTGGGGGACCAAATGGTATATTGGGAACCGAACCTGGGTTGACCGCATGCAAGGCAAACACCCTTCCTGCTGTACTATCGCTCCAGCCCTACTGCTACTTTCTTACTTGGATGCCCTGTAATTGGGGCCAGACACAGCGTGGGTTTGCACCAAATGCTTTTGGTCAGTCTCCGTTGGAGAACAGGGCTCAGCTTCTCCCCATGGGTCAAAACTGGTGAGCTGACCTTGGCTCCTACAACCTACAGTTGACTTTTGAGCAGAGCAGGGGCAGGGACACTGGCCCCGTTGTCCTTGAAAATCCAACTGTGAGGACTTCCACAGAACTCAGTAATGGCCTGAGGTTGATAGGGAAGCCTCAGATGGCAGACACCCTCCCTTAACACCTTTCTCATATGTGTTGCTCATAACAGGGAAGTCATGGCAGGGGAAGGTCTTCACCCTCATTTTGAGGAGAGGAAGGGTTGGTCCCGCCGGCTCCCGTTAGGTAGAAGGTGGAGGCGGGCATATGAGGTGCAACTTGTGGGGAATGTGTCGCGTTATCCTTTGGCCTTTTCTGCTTTTCCTTCCCGCAGCATTTGGTGGCCCTGTCTCACAGGTCTGTGTCGGGGATGGAGGCAGACAGACGAGTCATGGGACCTCTGCCAGGCTGCTCAGTTCCCGGGTTCTGCACTGCCCTCGCTCCCCTTCTGGCGCTGGGTCAGGAGTGCTTCTCCCCAGGGTCTTCTGAGCCTTCCCTGGGCGTGGTGTCACACACCTAGAAATGGGTCGCACTGTGCAAACGTAGGCCATTCCGGGGTCCCTCCAAACCCTCCTGATCCCTGAGATTATGCCTCCCTGGCTCTCTTCAGAAAACTCTATTGTTACAATTATTTTATTACCGTATTGGTTCCTTGGGGGGTGGAGTGATAGCACAGCAGGTAGGGCTTTTGCCTTGCATGTGGCCGACCCAGTTTTGATTTCTCCGCCCTGTTTGGAGAGCCCGACAAGCTACTGAGAGTATCCCGCCTGCACGGCAGAGCCTGGCAAGCTCCCCAGTGCGTATTTGATATGCCAAAAACAGTAACAAGTCTCACAATGGAAACATTACTGGTGCCCGCTCGAGCAAATCGATGAGCAAAGGGAGGACAGTGCCACAGTGATTGTTTCCTTAGGTCTTACCTTTGCATGTGACTCAGTGTCCAGGAACCCCTTGCATCAGACTGACCTGGAGTGAATATTTCTAACCGAGCAGATTGGGGTCCCCCGGTAGCAGTGAGCAGGCACCAGCTCCTCCCTCTGGCTCTCTCGCCCATGGCCAGTCCCGGTGTTCCTTCCCTCTGCGTCCCGCCCTCCTGCTCCTCAGTGTGGACCTGTGGTCTGCCCTTCCTGTCCATCTCACTGGTGCAGGGCCTGGCACTTACTGTGTGGCCCTGGTTGCTACGCAGCCTCTTAATTCCAAGGTTCTCCTGCAGAGGAGAGACCTTTCTGCCTGTTGATTGTTCATTTTCTAGGGGCTGGGAAAGTCTTACTAGAGGATCCCAGTTCTTATTTTTTGTTACATTTAATAACATGGTCTGCCCGACTGCTCTCCCCATTAAAAGGTCAGACTCTGATATTCTCAATAACCCGGTCTCCTAACTCATTAAATGTTAATCATAAATAGGCCTCTGCTCCCCCATCCTTTAAAGCATAAACAGCTATGTCCTCTGTTTTACCCTGAATGAAATATTCCTAATAAATGGTTTTTAATCTTGACTAGAAGAAGTAGATGCCAGGGGAAAGGCAAGGAGTTCACAGATAGAATAACTAAAATTATCCTCATTTGTTGCAACCAACAGTTACTAAGCTTACTATAAATTGCAATGCAAACAAAGTGGGGCCGCTGCTCTGGCTCTCCCGCTGCAGATGAATGACCGCCCTTTCTTCACGTGGCCATCGGGACAGGGAGAGGCTCCTGGCCCTTCAGCTTGGGGTTTTTGCAGACCATTCCTTTGTTAGTAATAACTCTGGCTGCAAACACTGATGTTTTCTTTCCCAAGCTCCCAAAGGAAAATATTGCCTTTTCTGGTTAGCTTTCAGAGGATGGGTAATAAAATAGCTTATTGTGGAAAATAGAAAAATTTAAGATTTATGTTATAGCTTACGGTAGTGTTTCTCAACCAGGGCTTATAGGGCTGCCGGTGGGCCCCCAGGATATTTCAGGAGTGGGCAGCTGGTGGAAATCACAGAAACGGGGGCCATGGCAGGAGGCTAGAGAGAGCCAGCCCGTAGGGTGGGGAAGGGGCTGGTACAGGAAGGAAGCAGGGTTAGAGGTGGAGAAGTGCTGGTCTCAGCACACGCAGGGTTCTACGTCCTCGGGCGTGTCTGAGCTGGAGTGTGTCTTGGTCGGGCTCCCCCTGGGTGCTGCGTCACCACCAGCCTGCCCCCAAAACCAAGGACATTTGTCAGACAAATGTGCGTGACGGTAGCCGGGGAATATGGTGACTTGGATGACGACAGAGATGGCAGGCCGCTGTTCCTTTGGCGCTTCCGCAGACGTCCAGAGCCAGTTATATAGGACAGGAAAGTGTGTGACATGGGAGGGACACCCCACGCTTCCTACTTTCTGTGAACACTGCACCATTGTCAGCACTAGTAGAACTTCCTGTAGTGGCCGGTCTTTCTGTGCAGTCCCTAAAGCCAGAACTCTTTGCTTTGTTACCATGGTACCTTTGGCTGGTTAGAAGTCATTTTTCTTAACCCAGATAATACGGTTTGTGCCTCTGACAATCACACCTCTCCCGGCTGATGAGGTAGTCCCGGCTGATGAGGTAGTTTATTCACCGAGGCTGCATAACAGCAACAACCAAAAAAGACTGGATAACAGTGTTAACAATGTATCATCAGGCATTGACCTGTGAAAAGAAGCTAGCCGTGCTCTGAATAAAATAGGAACTTCAGTTTGGGCTAAACTATTTACAATGCAGCAGGAATTCGCAGTGCTTTGGAACCAAAGCTCCCTCTTCAGAGAAGAACTTGTTCCCCCAACTGCACCCAAGGCTGCTCCTGCACTCTGGGTTGGGGACGGCAGAACCCGTACGGTTACAGGCTCGTGTCTGTTCTTTAACTCGTGGGCGTGCCCTAAAAACTGAATCCGTTACTACTTCTTACCAGAAACTGTCGTATTTCTGAAGGATTTGGTCCATTTTCTTTATGAATTGGGAAAAAATGTTTCACACCAACTTGCTGAAACTCATCTCCTGCAGATTCTAGAGATCAAGTATTTTAGCCTTTGTGATGGAAGAAGTTATCTAGAACTGGTTTTCAGCCCCTGGTCCACAGATGTAGAAGGTTGAAAACCACTAATAGAGAACATTAGAGAGTGTAGAAATGAAAAAATTTAGGTCTTCTTTAGTGGGAACTAGCTTCATATTAGAATATATTTTATCTAAATCTTGGAAGCTCAGAGCAAAAATATAGTTTATGTTAAAAACAGGATGTTTGATACTTGCTTTTAAATTTTTTAATAAAAAAAAATTATTTTTTGGTTGTTGGGGGGGGGGTCACACCTGGCTGTGCTCAGGGCTTCCTCCTGACTCTGCGCTCAGGGATCACTTCTGGTGGGGTTCTAGGAACCGGGCTGGTTCGGGCTGGGGACTTAATCTGCATTGACCGCCAACTGGGCTGCATGGTTCAGTACTAGGATCACTGGGGCTGTACCCTCGGGTGCATTGGACTGAACCTCGGGCCAGGCACTAGCGCAGCCTAAACAGGCACCGGTCTCTTTCTCTGGCACATTCACTTCGGTGCTGATAAGCATGTGGTTTTTTTAATACTCTAAAAGGTTTGGTAAAGATTGCCTGGTACTTTTCAAAACTTGTCACATACATTGTCATTTAAATGTTTTCAAGAAACAAAACGGTGCTGGGGCTGAGTGTGGGTAGGGCGTTTGCCTTGCACAGCCGACCCGAGTTCGATTCCAGCATCCCGTATGGTCCCCCGAGCACCGCCAGGAGTAATTCCTGAGTGCAGAGCCAGGAGTAACCCCTGTGCATCACCAGGTTAAAACAAAAAGCAAACCAGCAGTGCTGTTGTCTCAGTTCCACTGGCCAAATAATTGAGACGCCTCCATCTCAGTTTGGGGCTCAGTGACGCCTCACGCCATGGAGGTCGTTGGTGCTAGGACAGACCCGGGGGCCTCCATCTGCTTGCTGCTGGCTGTTGTGCAAATACTCAGCAGCACTACATCTGTGGAACATTCTTTGCTCTCATTCCCAGCCTCTACTGACTGGCACTCACGCATACAAATAACTGATTAACACTCCCTGTTAACTTCTAGCACATTGCTTTGGGTATTTGTCAGATTTCATTAAGAATACATTCACATCATTGTTGTTGTATTTTTAACTTTCTACTTTATTAACCTAGATTATAGTCCTGATGTCAGTAATCTTACTTGACTATTAATGATAAATGTACTTAGTGTGTTAACAGTTCGTTGCCGTCATTCGGCATGGGAAAGACTGAATCTTCACCTTGAGAACTAGCAGTGCTGGTAAGCCTCGGTTGATTCTCCATCAGTGAATATAGGTTTTTTTGTTTGCGTTTGTTATTTGGGCAGAGCAGGGAATTGAACACGGGGCCTGACACTTTCAAGACTGGTGCTCTCATCACTGGATCACATCCCTAACCGGAATGTGAGTTTTCACATAAATGGGAAAAGAGGTTGGGGCGGGGAAAATAGCTCAGGTGGGAGAGAGCACGAGGCCCTGAGCTTAGTCCCTGCCCTGCATGCCCCCTCCCCTCCCTTCCACCACCACTTATGGGCCTCGTAGCCCCGGAGCACCCCTGGGCCTGAGCAGCAAACCGTCTGACCTGCACTGCCAGGCTGAGCATTGCTGAGGGCAACACTGTCATGCTTTCAGTTATGTGAAGGGCAGCTGTAAATATTCACAGGAAAGCTTGTTTTGGAAATTGGCACAGACTGGGTATCTTGTCCAGATTTGTTCTTGGTTTGGGTAAGAGGCTACCAGAACTCTTTGATTCTTTATTGTTTGGGGGGGGCCACATTTGGCAGTTCTCAGGGCATATTCCTGACTCTGTATACAAGGATCACTCGTGGTGGGGCTCAGGGGACCATTTGGGGTTGCAGGAATTGAACAGGTTGGCTGGTTGCAAGGAAAGTGCCCTACCCACTGCTCTGGGCCCCTGATTCTGTGTATTTGCATTGTTTCTCATGGATTTGTCAGTTTTCATACTTGCCAGTCTTCTACATTGTCGCAGTTACAATTTTTGGTTAGAGCCTTCCTGGGGAGTCCAGGAGATGGTTCAAAGGACTGGAGATCAGACTTCACATGCAGTGCCCTGGCCTTGCACTGCTTTGTCTCCAGCACTGCAGAGGGGATGCAGTTACCCTTAAGCATCCTTGAGCACCACTGTGCTATAAATCAACACTGATTTTTTTTTTATATACTTTACTGAAGTACTTAGATTTTTTTCCCCCTGCCTGTATGATACAGTTCAATTAAATTTTGTCTCTCCTGTGATCATGCTTTGTTGCAAGGTGTCTTCCCCCCCCCCCACGTGTTACAGCCACACTAGCTATCATTAGAATGGACCATAGTGACCAAGGAAATGAGTCTGTTTTGAGCAGTGGACCTGAGTGTGGTCTTGGCTAAAATGAGCAGTCTGTTGTCCTTTCTGTTGTAATCTCTTATTTGATCAAAAGGAGTAAAGCTTTTTAAATCAGTGCAATGGGTGAACTCTTTCATCCTCAACTTCCCTGCAGTAGATACAGAATAAGTTTGTGGGATCTTTCCTCATTGGTGTATTTTGGCTTTTGGTTTAAACTTGTAGGACTTGCATATCCGGTGTCGGTCCGTTGAATTTGACTTTGTAGCTTCCAAAAGATTAAAATAACCATATTCAAATTCATTGATGTGTTTTACATAATGTAAAACTTTCAATTAAGTGTTTTAATATCACTGAACCTTGAAATTTTACAAATGTTTTAATATCACGGCCTTAACATTTGATGGGGTTTTCTGATTCGCAGCGGGGATAAAGTGGGTCTAGTTGGCCAGCCGGGTCTCCGGCCCCCCTGCATTGGGACTGTGTGCTTGAGTGAGTCCCCCCTGCCCCTCTGCACTTCTGCTTCTGCAGCGGTGGGTGGGAAGGGAGTGATCCAAGGGCCGCCTGCTATTCACTGTTTGAAGGATTACGTGAGATAATCCATGTAAAACCTTTGGAGCAGTGCCTGACATGAATTAGCCATATTGGTAACATCTGTTGATATTCCTAATGTGCACTATGCATATAAAACATGTCCTTTTTAAAGAAATCATTGTCATCTTTGATTCGATTCACTCTCTCAATTATTTTTTGTTAGTTTTGTTGTGGGGGGCCGCACCCAGTGGTGCTCGGGGCTTATTCCTAGCTCTGGGCTCAGGGCAATTGAACCTGGGTCAGCCATGTGCAGGGCAAGCACCCTGCCTGCTGTATTGTGCTCCGGCCCCTCAGTCCCCAAACTTGACTACCATTATGTTAGTTCTGAATTCTAAATAATGCAAAATATGATTCACGTTGTTGTTAGACCATGTATTATTTCTAATAAAGGTAATACATCAAAGATAGTGTTGGAGGTTTTCATTGCCAGTGACCTAATGGCATGATAAGGCAACAAGAACCAACGTTCTTGTTCCTAATTTCTTTCCACTAGCATATTAACATTTTGTGAAACTTGGTTTAATTTTTTTCAGAATTCTCAGTGTTTGAAACAAAAGAAATCCAGATATTCAAGCCTAGTATTCATTTGCAAATTAGTTTTGTGCTTGACTAGCTTTTTTCTTGCATAAATCATCATGCTCAGATGAACAAATTTTACCTTCAGTTTTAGCTTTGTTGACTCAAATTTTCCATCTCCTCAAATAAAACGTGAACTTTTAATCCATATTAAAGTTACTCCGGGGGCCGAGAGAGAAGCAGGTAAGATGCTTGCCTTGCATGTGACAATCCTGGTTCGATCGATCCCTGGCACCACATATATATGTCTCACACAAGTGTCCCTTGAGCACCATCCAGAATTCCTAAGCACAGAACTAGGAGTAATTTGGGCACAGTCAGGTGTGGCCCAAAAGTCAGAAAAAGAAAAAGACAAAAAAAAAATTTGTTCTTGGGGGCTGGAGAGATAGCACAGTGGGTAGGGCGTTTGCCTTGCATGCGGCTGACCAGGGTTCGATTCCCAGCATCCCATATGGTCCCCTGAGCATCGCCAGGTGTGACCCAAAAAGCAAAAAAAAAAAAAAATTGTTCTTGATATTGCTTTCTTGATAGAGTTCATTTCTGAAGCATTTGAAACAACGTTTTTTATGCATCTATTTCTTTATGTTTAGTCCTTTGGTATGTGTAGGGTTTTTTTTTTTCTCTTTTGTTTTGTTTCTTTGGTTTGTTGTCTTTGATTTGGCCACACCCGGCAGTGTGAAACCTGGCAGTGTTGGTTGCGTTTTCCCACTTTCTCTGAGAGCGTAGCCAGAATTATTTCATTGTTGAAATTCAGCTTGTTTCTGGAATGCTCCGGGAAGGGCGGGCTGAAGTAACCAAGCATAGTCCTTGTTTCCCCGATAGGGACAGCGGAGAGGCCTTTGGCGTAGGTGCAGGAGACCCCTGCAAGTGCCCCTGCCACCCCACCCCACCCCCACCCCCGCCTCCCCCTGCTGCTGCCGTCTCTGTGTCCTTGGTCGCAGTCCTCCCTGGGCTCTGCTCGCCTTTGCCCACAGTAGAAGAAGTGTTGGCATTACTCAGGTTGAACAGGGCGTTTGAGCCACTGGTCTAAGACGCGCGTGCGCTCACACACACACCAGAAAGACCTTTAGAAGATTTCATGTTCTGTGAATTTTTAGAATGTCTGACCAAAATCTTACCAGCATTCCTACTTAATATGAAGCAAATAAACACATTTCAAATTTGTTCCCCTTAAAGGCAAAAAAGGAAACATTGTCTTGACTTTGACATTAAAAACAAAGTTGGGAATAGACAAAAGATTTCTAGTACTTCTCCCCCACATATTCTCCCCCCCCCCCCCCCAACAACA
>JAOXYA010000001.1:94237759-94255299 GCA_028565675.1 Sorex palustris
AATCGAAACCCAAGCACAGAAATTTGTAAATCTACAACTGTACCTCATGGTGTTTAACTAATAAAAATTAATAAAAATTAAAAAAAAGAATGGGGCACTTTATTAGGGCTTAAACTCTTAGTGATAATCCACACACTCAGATGTGTGGAAGTGAATTATAAATATTTTCACTTCAGCTCTGTGGTCTTGGGTACACATCGGACGACACAAATCGTGCTTCATAACTAGGTGAGGCTTACTTCATTCTAAGTAGAAAATAAGGAGCCCCGAGCTGTGGTGCTGGGAGTCACAGATGGCAGTGCCAGGACAAGAACTCAAGGCAAGTTCTCAACCATTTGGACCACATCCCTCAACTCTGAGTATTTGTTCTGCAAGTAGGGGCACAGGGGTGGCTTGCTGTTTTAGATCCTGTATTTTCCTAAGGGTATGTGAGCTTCCCTTGACTGATTGACTAGTCGGTGCCTTAATTGTCCTAAAAGCTTTTTGTCTCTTCGCCGCTGTGATTCTTCTGAGATCACTACGGACATAGAAAGCAATACTCCCAAAGCGGTTTATCCTAATACTCACTTTTAAATCAATAAAATTGTATTAAAAGAAGGAAATAAGTCAACTCCAACAATCAAGCAGTGGATTTATTTAGTCATTTCCATGTAAGTACTGGGAATATGACCACTAAAATTTATTTAAGTGGAGAATTCAGGGTGCAAACGTTGTCTATTACTTCATCCATGTTAAATATAGGAAATAATGAGAAGGAAAGAGCCTTGAATGTGAGCTCTGGTTATCTGTGAATGGGAGATTTCATGATTGTTGCGTATTTCTTCTTCGTATCGGTTTCTGGTTTTCCAGTTTTTTACAGTGAATTTATGTTTACTATAAAAGCAAGAGGAAGCAAATGTGGTATCCAATATCGCCAGTGAGAAAAAACCGCTTTAGGCTGGAGAGAGCTCACACAACAGGCCGCGCACGGGCTTCGCATGCGGGAGACCCAGGTCTGGGCTCCAGCCTCTCTGGTTCCCTGAGCACCGCTGGGATCATCCCCAGACAGAACGGGGAGCAGTCCCCCAACTTCTCTGGTTTGACCCAAAATAGAAAAGACCTTAAAAGATGTGTTAAATTTCACTTCATGTATTCCGCATTATGTAGCACTGTAGCACTGTGCTCCCGTTGTTCATCAGTTTGCTCTAGTGGGCACCAGTAACGTCTCCATTGTGAGACTTGTTGTTACTGGTTTGGGCATATTGAATACGCCATGGGGAGTTTGCGAGGCTCTGCCGTGCAGGCAGGATACTCGGTAGCTTGCCAGGCTCTCCGAGAGGGACGGAAGAATTGAACCTGGGTCGGCCGCATGCAAGGCAAATGCCCTATCCTCTGTGCTATCGCTCCAGCCCATTCCGCATTATAAAAGTTTTCAACATGTACATTACTTGAAAGGCTCACAGTTTTGTCTGACTATATGTAGAGTAACTGAGAGGGTGTCATATTTGTACACAAGACTTACACATAACTGCAGCATGTGACAGAATGAGCGATACTGACTTGAGCTTTAGTCAATGGAGGGGGATACCAGCTGTGGCTCAAGGGCCACTCCTGGCCCTGCTTTGGGCTTGACCTGGAGCCACCCACAGTGGGGGAAGCACCTTAATGCCTGTGCTTCTCTTTTCAGGACAGAATTTTATTTTCTAAGTGCTTTACATCTGCAGTCTTATTTTGAGTTGTACGAATAATTCTGTAAGTAAATACTGATGTTAAAGATTAATCATCTCAGATACTCTTTTTTGCTGATACTTGTTATCCATCAGAACACAAAGAGTATAGTTTCTTCATTAAAATGAATCCCCTGGAATGGATCCGTGGTACAGCTGGTCGGGCTTTTGATGCAGCAGACAGGGGTTTGGTCCCCAGTACCCCCAGGTGGTCCCCCAAGCCCTACCAGGAATAAGCTCCAAGGACTGCTGGGTGTGCCCCCCCCCCAAAAAAAAAAACAAAATACAGAATAACCAGATTTGATCATTAACCTCAAGTGAATTCCTGGATGATTTTTCTTTTCCCCTCTCTCAAGAACCCTTCTTTGATCCTTAAACACTATAGATGAAAACGGGCCCTTTTCAGTGATGGCACCAAGCACCCACCCCCTTCCCCACCACCTCCACAAGGAGACTGGGAATCACCAGCACTTTTGGGAGGGAGGCGACAGGTTTTAGGGGCCCCCGGAAACCTTTTCCCTCTTTCTGATGAAGCAAAGGTGCTTTTCCTTCCTCGGGTCCACTCTGCTACCATTAACCCTGATGGTCCAGAGTAGCGGGGGCTGGACACCCGCCCCCCCCCCCTGGACTGTTGCTTCCAGTGCACAGCTCTGCACGCCCTCTCCGCAGGACGGCCAGCTGAGGGACAGCACTGTGTGACAGCCAGGACTGTGAGCTGTGCTCATCGGCCTGTTCCTGGGGAAGGACATGCGACAGACATTTTTCAGTGACTTCATGCAGTTAACCCATCACTCGAAGGAAATTAGTATTTATAGCCATTGGTAATATGCGGGCTTGCGTGTGGAAAGCAGATACCCAAGAAAGCCCAGGTTTTAAGAAAAGTGTGAATCCGCCTGTCCTGGTGAGCCAGTGGCTTCCCCAGAGCTCCTGCGGTGGATAGAGTCACCGTGCAGGTTTCTTCATATTGTGTAATGGTCCTGTGCGTCACTGGAAAACCCATGTCACTCCGCTAACCTGGGTTCTAGAGCAGCTATTCTCAGCCTCTTCCTGACCTGGCTCCCTTCCAGCCTTTTATCCCTCTCCTCCCTGTGCCCCCCGCCACCGCCCTGCTCAACTGTGCAGTGCTCCCCCCACCCACCCCCAGTTGCTGCAGTTTTTACCTGTGGCCCCTTGGCATATCCTAGGGGCCTGTGGAGGCCAGATGGCAGTTGAGAAACGAAGGTTGTGAATGATCAGCCCTGATGTTACACAATTGAGGGCTGTGACAGTCGCCTTCGTCCCTCGGCCTGAACAGGCCTCCCCCACGCATGGCAAGTGCTCCCAGCGGAGCCTGTCCCGGCTGAGACCAGTGAGTCTTCATGTAACGAGGGGTATGGCTTCTCTTCCACAGTGAACTAGTTTTTGAAAAGCCACTTCTTTCAGGGTATAGCAAGAGAAAAAAAGTTCCCAATTATCTGAAACGCTTCCCCAGGCTAGGGCGAGAGCCCAGACGTCCAAGGGGCATGCTTTGCCTGAAGGAGGCCCGAGTTGGCCCTGGACCCAGATGCACCTGGTCCCTGGCGCTCTCCCCCTCCCCAGCTGCCTTTCTGTCTGACCAACAACAGATTCCCGCCTGCGCTTTGCCTGAGCAGCCTATAGCAGCGGTTCCTTGTCTTGTCCAGAGAGCTGGAACGTGGAGTGTTTTATTCATGATACTTTAGAAGGAATAAATTTCCCGTAAAAGTTTGCCGTTACTCTCTAATCCAGTAAACGCTGATAGCCATGGCGCATATAAACAAAAGCTCTTTGAGAAACTCAAGAATCTCGGGGTGCGTAATGGAAACCCGAGAGCCAAAAGTCGGAGCTCTGCTGCTTCCAGACCTCGTGACTCCAGACGCCCCAGAAATCACCTGAAGTACCGAAACCCCGGGTGGCAAGTACACAAATGCCCGCGGGAAAGGGGAAAGCTGCCCAGGCCACGAGACTCCCCCTGCTCTCCCCTGAGGGTCCAGTTCTCCCTCTGTGGGTTTTGTGTCGGCAGCCAGTGCAGGGGGTTGAAACTGCCCCAGATCTGAAGAGATCTGGGTGGGGGGAACTGCGGGTCGAGGCCTGCTGGGTCATGCTTGGCCTCTCCGCTTGGCTGTCTTCTGTCCCTGGAGCTGCCCAGCATTGTATGAGCCGAACGGCGTAGGCGAAAGTGATGCCCCATTCCAACTGTAGGGTTCAGTGGATCAGAAAAGTTTGTACTTCTTATTTGTGCCTTCTCTATGTTTCTGTTCCAAAGCATGCAAGCATTAATTCATCTCAGCCAAATAGAGGCTTGTCAAGGGTGCTCACTCTTGAGGCATTTTTCATTTGGGGCGGGGGGAGGGGTCACACCCAGCGCTGCTCAAGCCCTGACTCCTGGCGCTGTGCTCAGGGATCCCCCCCCCCTCCGGCAGAGCCTCGGGACCATACGGGGTGCCGAGAATCGAACCTGGGTTGGCTGTGTTCAAAGCAAGTGCCCTCCCCGCTGTGCTGCTGCTCCTACCCGCTCTGAGACATTTTGAGAAGAGCCAGGCTGAGCACTTTGGGGCAGAGCGGACATTTTATATGTTTTAGTGGGTTCTGCTGCTCGGCCTGAAATTGGCGACTGAACAAACTGTGTTTGGATTACGTGCACAGCCAGACGGTGTTGTATAAACTATTGTAACAAACTTGCATTTCTAAGCCCTAATAACTATATATTTTCTTTTTTGTTTTAGGGTGAATCTGTAAAATATTTCCTGGATAACTTGGATAAACTTGGAGAACAAGTAAGTTTTTTTTTAATTGCAGGTTTGTTTATTTACCATTTCAGTGCAGTAGTCAGGATATCAGAGCTGAGAAACTTTTTTTTTTAATTATGTGTTAAGATAGTGGTTTTTTCCTATTTCCCAGAATTTGGATTCTTCCTGCTTTGTTTTAGAGGAATTGAAATGGAGAGTAATTCTTTGCTAAGAAAATGGAAAGATTTTTTATTTTTCCAAAGTGCAAATTCATTTCTAGTTTTCATTTGGAATGCTTCTTTTTCCTCTCTGCCGTTCTCTTCTGCCCGTTCCTGGAGGAATGCATTCTTTCTACACTGTGAAGTAGCTTAGAGAAAGATGAGTACATTTGAAAAGGAGATTGTGCATGACTGACTCTACTTTGGTGTCTTTTTCTTTTCTTTCTTTATTCTTTTTTTTTTTTTTTTAAATAAGCAGAAGCAGAAAAAAACCAAAAAACCAACATTTTCTGTAGTTGAGGTGCCCATTGTTTTGCCGGGCAGGAGGGCTGAGCGGGAAGACCGCTGAAGAGACGCCGTCCGCCCTATGGGATCAGGACCTGCCCTTGCAAAGACTCGATTGTGTCTCTGTGGCCTGGCCCAGCCGTGCCCGGCGCTCTCACACTCTGCAGAAGGGCATGTTCAGTTTCTTCTCTGTTAGACACTCGGAAGGTGCCGTTGGAAGAAACGTCTTGGCCAGTTGCCTAGAAAATGTTGGTAGGCCTGGTCTGGAGCAATAGGACAGCAGGTAGGGCATTTGCTTTGCACGTGGCTGCCCCGACTTCATTCCCTGGCATCCCACATGATCCCACATGGTCCCCTGAATACAGGAGAAACCCCTGAGCATCACTGGATATGGCTAGAAAAAGAAAATGTTTGCCGATGGATTGGGAGGTAGCTTGTGTGTGGAGAGAACATTTGTCTCCCAGGTGGAGGGCCCTGGGTTGTACTTCCAGCACCACCAAAAGGGAAAAAAAAAAAAGTTTGCATGGACCCATGAGCTATTTGCTATCAACTGAACTTAGTATCCCCTCATATCCCTCCTCTTCAGCAATTTTCTGTTACAGATTATTTAATGTATCCTATGTGTTACTGAGGTCTGTAACTTTAAAACTAACAGAAGCCATACTCAAAATCAAACTGTTGGAAGCAGGAAAATAACATCTCATATCTCAGACACCAGGACGGAGGGAAATGCCTTCTTACTGCTCTAGTAGGATCATTTTTTTATTTCCCCCATAATTTGGGCACCTTCATTCTGTGCTTAGGCTCACCAGTTTTTCTCCTTGCTGTTACCTAGACAAGAATTGCAGAGTTGCAATTCCAAGCTGTTTATACTCACTCACTTTGTATCAGTGAAAGTCTTGATGAAGACCTAGGAAGTTTAAGTTTCAACCAAATCAGAAGAAGCCATAGTAGATAGAGTGGGGTGTGTGTGTGTGTGTGTGTGTGTGTGTGTGTGTGTGTGTGTGTGTGTGTATGTGTATGTGTGTGTGTGTGTGTGTGTGTGTACACCACACCCAAGGGTGCCCAGGGCTGCTGGTGGTACTTGGGACCATATGGATTGCCGGGATCAAACCCGGGTCAGCCATGAGCCAGGCAAGCACCTCCCCACTGTGTGATGTCTCCAGCACTGATGAGCTGATCAGGAAGGGTCCCTCTGTGTTTCCTGCTGCAGGGGGTGCTTGTGTGCCTGCGCTTCTCATCTGCCTTTGCAGGGGGGCCTGCCCTGAGCACACACCATCCAGGTGGGTCCTCTACATCGTCTCAGTGACCCTGCCTTGTCTTCTGTTGCTTTTACAACCGTCACCACACTGCCGCTTGACCCTTTGACCTCTCTACATGGGCCGGAAGGTCATCTTGCAGTTGTGAAGAGTTTCTGACTCCTGTGACAATGCAGGGCGTGTCATGGCCCCTCGCCAAATGCAGCCCCCCTCTCTGGTCAGTTTGGGCTGGTGTTTTAGACTCTGTCCCTGGGAGCAAGACTGATACCATGTTTGGAACAAAAATACACATTGTTTTTTCTTTTTGGGTCACACCTGGCAATGCACAGGGGTTACTCCTGGCTTTGCACTCAGGAATTAATTACTCCTGGCAGTGCTCGGGGGACCCTATGGGATGCTGGGAATCGAACATGGGTCAGCTTGTGTGCAAAGCAAACGCCCTCTCCACTGTGCTATAGCTCCAGCCCTCCAAAATATTTTTTTAGCGGGTGCTGTGATCAGTGAGGAGCTGTCCAGAGGAAGGGGGACTCACCCTGGTGTTCCCCACAGCTCAGCACCCTTGCCCCGACCCTCACACAAGTGCCAGGGCTGTTGACACCTGCTTTGTTCTCAGCCCCCTGGCCTTCTGGAACGAGGACAGACGCTGCAGCCAGCCTCTTCTGAGGGTCCCAGGTGTGCGCCATGCTCGCTCATGGTGACCCTGGGCATCTCGGGGCTTAGGATTCTCAGCTGGCAAATCAGTGCAGTAAGAGAATGAGCTCCTGGGAGTGTGGGAATCAAAGCTGGAGCCTTGTTTGGCTCGGGCTGCCGTAACAAAGTAACCAGAGACTGTCTTAGCAGGGATCCATCCTCACGGCTCTGAAGGCTGCAAGCCCCAGATAAGGTGCTAGCTGGGGCCAGGTCTGGTGAGAGCACAGCCTGGCCTTGCCAGGGCCCCACATCACATGGATTGGGAGGAGGGAAGAGGGGGAGGAGAGAGCGAGAGCGAGAGCGAGAGCGAGAGCGAGAGCGAGAGAGAGAGAGAGAGAGAGAGAGAGAGAGAGAGAGGTTTCCTCTTTTAGCCAGTCTTGTGTGCTTTGACCTTACAACCTCATCTAAACAAATTCCTCCTAAAAGCCCTGGAGCATATCCGGTCCTAGTGGGGGTTAGGCTTTTAGTGATCGGTTGTGGGGGCACGGTCAGTGGGGCCTGGATGTGCAGGCTCAGTGGCAGTTCTGCCCGGGTCAGACGGAGGCTGCAGAGCGTGGGCTCTTGGATTCACAGCCCACTGCTTCCCCCTGCACGTCCTGCGCTTGGACCCTAGTACCCGTGCCCTGTGCTTCGTGTGGGTTAGTCTTAGAGTCCTCGCTTACCACAGCAGTAGCAGAGAACCCTTTCTCTCTGTAAACTAGAAAAACTCCAGAGCCAGTTCAGGCTTGGTGTGTTTGATGTGGGCATGCCTCTGCATGGTCAGTTGGTCCCACCTTTGGGGCACTCAGTGTTCAGGGACATTAAAATGCTTGTGACCTTTGACCTCAGACTCTAGTTTCTGATTTTAGTCTGTTTCATCTCAGGAAGTAGCTACAAAGAAAAAATGAAGACTATAACTGTGAAATTTTAATGGTGGCACTTTTTTAATTTTGATTTTTTGGGGGAGGGGAAGAGGCATGCCTGGCTATGCTCAGGGCTTATTCCTGGCTCCGTTCTCAGGTGATCTGTCATGTAGGGAACCAGAATCAAACAGCATGCCGGGCAAGCACACTACCAGCTGTACTCTCTCCAGATCCTAATCATGCCATTTCTGTTAAAGAAAAAAAAATTGGAAAGAACCCAAAGGATCGCTAGTAGAATTTTTTTCTATAAACTAATTCATTTGATGTATATATTTAAAAGAAACATAGCCATGTCAGCATTTGGGATCATACATGAAAATTTGGGGGACAGGTGTGGAGAGGCACACCCGGCAGTGTTCAGGGTCAGGGCTTAGGCCTGGCGGGCTCGGGGGACAATTTGGGAGGCTAGGGATCGAACCCGGGCTAGCTGTACGCAAGGCAAGCACCCTGCCCTCTGCACTGTCACTCTGACGCTGATTCATGACGTGTTGGAGCTAGGTTAAAACTTGTGTAGTCATGCCGCACGGTGTAATTGCCTAATTATAATGCAGGTTGGAAAGTATGAGGAGGAAAGCCAGAGGGAACCGTGCCAGGCACTCGCCTTTGCTTTAGATACTGCGAGTTTCTAAGCGGCCGCGGTTGCCGATAACCGAGAACTGCATGGCGCTGGGGCCTGCCGGCTTCCTCGCTTTTGTGGACCCCCTGTACCAATTGGACAGGTGTGCACACGCATTGTCGTGAGTTTCCAGAACCCTGCCACGCTCGTTGGAAAGGCATTAAAGTAGAGCGTTGAATGTAGCGGTTGGCGCGGTTTTTAAATCTTGCCTTGATTTTTTAATTTTTTAAGTCATCTTGACTTTGATGTCGGCCATTAAGAGCTCTTCTGTTCCGTGGCCAGAAAGACTCTTTGAAAGTTCTGAAAAAATACTAGCCTGGGTTCGTGTTGGAAAGACAGCAGAATGTCGGGAGGGGTGAAGGGTGGGGCAGGCCTGCTCTGTCAGGGTCTTAGATTGACCCCCACCCCAGCGGGCATGTTTGCCCTCGGCATCACCCTCCCCCCAGGCAGGCTGGCCAGGTGTGGTCACCTGTATTTCTCTGGCAGAGCTCTTGCCGGGGCCCATGACAGTGTCGGTAGATGAGAAATTTGGGACAGTTACTGGACTGTCCTAGGGAAACCAGGAAAGGATCCCAAGGAAGTTTGGCTCATGGGCGCCAGTTGAGAAAGTGCTTCCCACACACATTGTCTAGTACAAGTGGCGCCATGCAGTGACCTGGTAAAAGTGTGATTTGGGGAGGCCTTCGAGGGGTGAACTTGTGGAACCATTTACTTCGAAAGTGCTAAAGAGAGGGGCCAGGGAGATGATTCGGTGGTTCAAGTGCTTGACTTGTGTGCAGTGGAGGCCCGTTTGGTCCTCAGCACTGCTTATGGTCCCCCTGAGCCTCACCAGGACTGATCACCAAGTAGAGAGCCAGGAATAAGCCCTGAGCACTGCCAGCCCTGGTCCAAAAATCCCTCAAGAAGGGGAAGAAGACAATGGGGGGTAGGGGCGGTGGAGAAGAGAAATCGAGAACAAGAACTGGGGAGTTGTTCCCTGTGGACATTTCATACCTTGTAGCTTGGGAGGATGTGTGAGCTGCTCACCACTCGGGCTCTGATGGAAAGTGGGCAATGCCAGGGAGCATGCAAGTTGGACAGATGGCGGTAGGCGGTGAAGTCTTGGCTTAGACTTGAAGCAGGATTGCATCGCAGGAGCCAGGAAAAGCGGAGATGTGGTTCATGTGCAGTGACGTTTGAAGCGCTTGCGTTTGGGTTTTTTTTTTTTTTGATGGGGGGTGGGGCCGCAAACCCAATGATGCTCAGGAGCTCAGAGTTAATCCTGGCAGTGTTTGGAGAACCAGAGTGGGTGCCAGGGATTGAACCCAGGTTAACCATGTGCAAGGCAGATGCCCGCTGTACTATTGCTCTGACCCCTAAAGCAGTTTTTGTTGTATAATCTTGAAAATTCTTAATGAGAACGGAGCTGATGGTTCTTTGGCCGAGGGGGTGGAGGGGGGAGCGGGTTCATACCCAGTGATGCTCAGGGATTACTCCTGGCATTGCTCAGGGGACCATATGATGCTAGGGATCGAACCTGGGTCGGCCACGTGCAAGGTAAGTGCCCTCCCCGCTCTACTACTGCTCCAGCCCTGGTGTTTTCACGTCAAGATGTTATATTATTGTGCTGACCTCTTAATTCACTAGACTAACAAGAGATTCGAAACAAAAACGTAACATCGGTTCCATCTGCCTTACTAAATACAGAACAATTTTTTTTTTCTTTACCAGGATTACATTCCATCCCAACAAGATATCCTGCTCGCCAGAAGACCCACCAAGGGAATCCATGAGTACGACTTTGAAATTAAAAACGTCCCTTTCAAAATGGTTGATGTAGGCGGGCAGAGGTCTGAGAGAAAACGTTGGTTCGAGTGCTTCGACAGTGTGACATCAATCCTTTTCCTCGTTTCCTCAAGCGAGTTTGACCAGGTGCTCATGGAAGACCGACTGACCAACCGCCTCACAGAATCCCTGAACATTTTCGAAACAATTGTCAATAACCGGGTTTTCAGCAATGTCTCCATAATTCTCTTCCTAAACAAGACAGACTTGCTTGAGGAGAAAGTGCAAATCGTGAGCATCAAAGACTATTTCTTGGAGTTTGAAGGAGACCCGCACTGCTTAAGAGACGTCCAAAAATTCTTGGTGGAATGTTTCCGCAACAAGCGCCGGGACCAGCAGCAGAAGCCCTTGTACCACCACTTCACCACTGCCATCAACACGGAGAACATCCGCCTGGTCTTCCGCGACGTGAAGGACACGATCCTTCACGACAACCTCAAGCAGCTCATGCTGCAGTGATGGACGGACACGAGGCGGGCTCCTTTCCTAGCTTTTTGTCTTTTCGATTGTTTTCTGTTGGTTTTGTTTTTTAAAAAAATAGCAGTTTACAATAGGAATTAGGAAAAAAAGGAAAAAAAAGGCCTTGATTCTCTGTTTAACTTCTTGGAAATCTTAGTCCTTCTGCGGACTTGGGTTTGTGGCTGAAAGCTGCTCAGTAACGCATCACCTGCGTCTGCTGAATTCCGGGTCCGGCCGGGCTCCCTCTGACTCCACTTGGGGGGAGGGGAAGGCCTCGTTTCCTGCCAGGCCACTGCCAAGGTGTCCCCCGGGCTTTCAATTCTCCGACTTTTCAGACTGAATTCTCCAGTAGTGCCAAGTAGAGCAGGCGTCCTTTCGTGTCTGTAGTATGAGATTAAAGAGTACTCAGTTCTTGAGCAAGGTTCCTCACATAAGCAGCAGTGCCCGTGCCCATCCTGAACGGGCTCGGGGTGGAGGGGAGTGTGGGCTGCAGAACGGCCTTCTGGGGTGGTGTCCACATCTCGCCCTCCTCCTCTTCCGGTCGCTGACGTCCACCGCTGTGTGCGCTTCCTCAGATTTCTTTGGTGTCCGAAGGTCATGTTCTTCGCGTTTTCAAGTTTACATAAGGGTTTCTGGTTGATGCCGATGGACATTCGCAGTGGTACAGGGGAGTGGAAGGTGAGCAGGTGCAGAGCGAGGCTGCTGAGCAGGGGTCTTGGCAGGAAACGGGTGCGCCCCTTTTCCTGTGGGTGGCCGTGGCAGCCATGGAAGAGGGCGGGCAAGCTGGTGGCCAGGCTGTCTCAGAAACTGCCTGTTGGAGACCAGGGGGCTTCCACTCAACTCCAAGTCCTTTCTCTGGGACTCGTTCGCTCCCCTGAGGGGTCTTCGTGGCCTCCATGCTCTCCTGGTTATTCCCACGGCCCTGCCCTGTGCCATGTGAGGGACTGTTTTGTGGGGTTTTTTTTCTTTTGGAGTGTGGGGGGGGGGCTGTTCATGAGAAGGGTGCCAGGGCAGTATTTCTCTTGTCAAGTCTATTCAAGGAGGCATTATTTGGGATTCCTATTTATTCTTGGTGTGTCTCTAAAACTACAGTATGTACATGTTTGTATCATTATTGTTCGCGAAAAGTCCAGCTTTATTGAGGTACCTTTTTTTTTTTTGAATGTTTTAAGGATGCTTGAGAATAGGAGTCGCTTTCTCGGTTCACGCCGGAAGAGGATTTACGTTTTGACTCCTCCCCCTCCCCCCATCCACCCACCACCACCACCACTTAGCAATGGAAACGCATCCATGTAGTAGCCTGGTGACCCCCACAATATCCTCAGCGAGTCTGTGCCAGGGGCTGGTTTGCTGGAAAGGCAGCGCCACCTTGGAGGTGGGGAGCGACTGAGAGTCAAAACAGAGAAGCAGAAGGCCGCCGTGGGGGACAGTCGGGAAGTTCTGACAGCTTTTCTCCTTTTCCTGAAAATTGTGATTAAGACTGTGATATCTGTCACTTTACTGTATTGCTGACTGTTCTCAGGTATTTTGTTGGCTAGAAAGTCCTCTACAGACTGGTCAGAATTACGGCTTACCCACCTTTGCTGGACAGCGGCTCTTGCTCTACGGGGCCCTCCGGTCTGAGAGGAGGAGGGATCCCCAGAGCTGGCCAGAGCCGGCCGTCGCAGCCCTGACCTGGTCTGCATCTGAAGTTCCGCCATCACTGTGTCTCCAGCGGATGCCTGCCTTGGGGATGCATGAGCTACAGCATAGCAGTCTGACATCCTAACAAGTGCTCAGAGTAGAATCCATGCATGTTGGAGTAGTTCTTCAGCTAATGCTTCTTGCCAAAAAAAAGAAAAGAAGAGTACATTTGATTAAATACACAGGACTAGAGTAATTCATGAATATCTGAATACATGCACAGTAACATTTGAACTTTTTTGTCTACTAGTCTACTACTAGTAAGTGGAACACAGAGTTTTATCAAATAGGCATAACTTTAACTTCTTTAACTCCAGTGTAGGCCAAAGTTAAGTGTTCTGTGTCAAGAGGAAACTTAGTCTTATTTAAGTTATATTTAAGGTCACATCTGTGAATATAGATAATACATTGTGCCTGACAAAGCAGAAAGCATCCATGTTTCCCCATGTTGACACCTACAAAGAAATAGCAACTACCACTGAGATCAGAGTCTTGTCCGAGGCGTTTGCAATTCTCTTTCCTCAGGTGTGTGATGTCTCAGAGTTTCCGTTCTTTTCCAGTAACGTGGAGGATAATCTGGGGGCAGTGTGTCATGTTTCACAGCAGGCCTGTTTGTACCCTCAGTACAAACGTCTGATTCCATCTGAAAGTCTCCAGATTCACAGATTGTATTTTTGATCCCTTTGCTAAGAGTTCGATGACTAAAACATGGAAACAAGAGTCTTTTGAAGTACCACTAAATGGAGAGGGAGATGAATTTTAGTGGATGGACTTCAAAGGTGCTCCTAGTTTTCACTCTGCTAATCCCCTGCCCCGCTTAAAAAGGATCATTTAGAATTTTTTTTATGTGTTTGATTTTCTAGTGCTTGTGATTTGGAATAAAATGTGCCTAATTTTCTATTCCCTTCTGTTCCTAAATTTAAAAGCTTTCTCAGTGACTTCTTAAGACCTCTCACACAAGTGTCTTCATTGACTTTGAGGAAATGTATAATATGCAGCGTTGCCTTATAAATCAAAGAACACCACGGATTTGGGCCTTGATTTTTATAGGGGAAAGTTGTTTTGTGCCATGTTTCCTTAAGATATGCCCGTGCCACTTCCATATAATTTCTAATAGCCCAAATGACTGCTTCCTGCCAAGTCCTGTGTGAGGTTGAACTTCCTCCATTCCAGTTGCATTAGCTGGAAAGGACATTTGGCAGTCAAAGGATGCCTGCCAGAGAGTCGAAGAGTCTCTGTTTCCTGGGAACTTGCCCTGGGCTGTGATTTTCACAGGAAAGAGCCTCTGGCCAGCCTTCCAAGTGAGGTTGTGTCAGGAAATCCACCTCAGTTGGTGGCACTGGTTGGTTTCAAAGAAAGAAGGAAGATTACCTTAATACCAAAATAAGAATAACTAGAAGTATTGAATCAAATGCAACCGAAATCATACACCCTATAAATTTTTTTTTTTTGGTAAGAGGGAATCAATCTTAACTTCAGTGTAAACCTAAGTACTTGTATTTATGCTTTTGATAAGATGTATTTTCAGCATTAGTACACATATCTGATTATGCCTTATTTATACAAAGAATAAAGTTACCAACTTAACGTCTTGAAGCTCAAATCACTATCTGAGAAGCCCTCGCGCGGGTGCTTTCATTATATAATGACACATTCAGCAAAACCCCAAACCAGTCTCGAACCAAGAATCTCGCCCCATGCAGTTTGTAGCAATGTTTTATCTGTTTATGTAATGAGAAGACTAAATATCAGTGTTAACTCTTAATTTCTTGTTTGGATCCATGAAATTGTGCCTGTAAAGCTCAGTCCAACATTTGTAATGAACTCCCTAATAAATCTAGAGAAAGTTGCTCTGTTACCTGCTCTTTTCTCTTAGTTTCATTGGAGGAATCTCAACAGAAATTTGCCAGTGTCTTTTTCATCTGGAGCTCATCTGACTCACTATTGGGTCACCATCTTTGGCCACCATTTCAACCTGTAGATGTCACTTGTCACGGATAGTCTGTCCATGTGTTGTGCTGCTTGACGTACTGATTTTATTTTTAAACAATTGGAGACAGGTCGGTTTCTCATTCTAGCGTGATGTGTGTGTGTGTTGTGTGTCTGTGCTGTACGTGTGTGTCTCCAAATACAGAATGATGAAGAACATATCCATTCTTTTATGGTACGATAGGACTTAAATGCAGAGTAGAAGTTGAAGTAGGTGTCTGTATGGGACTGTGTAAACAGGCTGGGTTCTATGGCTCCCTTGGTGCCATCAGGTTGATGCCAGCCTGCGGCTGGTATGTGATAACCCACTTGCAGAACCGTGTTTGTACCACTAGCCTTCTTCTGTCTGTACTTGAATGTATTTGTTAACATGCTAAAATAGGTTCTCTTGAGACATCCAGGTCTAACCTGATTTCAAATGCCAGAATATAGGCAGATCAAAAAGCATTAATGATAAGGCAGTTCCCTACCCCCCCGCTGGGTTGATAGATTTTATAAGTTTTTCAAATTTTTGTTGATGAAAATGCCCAGGTGCACTGTGATAGCCAAGACCCAGCCTGCATACATCTTCAGTGAGCAGATGTGATGGCAATGTGCTACTTGCTACATGTTTGGGGGTTGTGTTTAGAAGCTCACGGATAATATTTCTTGGGTCCTAAGTGATGCATTTACCCCCCACTCATTCTATCTGATGGTACAGGGAATAAAAGAGGGAGGGCTTGGGTAGGGTTGAGTCTTTGAAAGTATCTGAAGCAATGCAACAAACTGTCATTTCCCGTCTCTTTTACCTCTTTACTTGAAAGCACAATCGCAAAATGCTCTCTGGATTTCCTGTTCTCCGAGGTGGTTAGAAGCCCAGTTACCAGGAGAAGCCTTATCCAAAAGTATATTTTGTAACAACCTCATCATTATTGTACTTAACAAAACCTGATTTGTATTAGCTCTGTATAAAAGTATTTGTGCCTTGAGATTATTTTTTTTTACACATTTATCTTTTTATAACTCCTGGAACTAAGCACACAATCTGATACTGTTGTAAAATTGCTTGTGTTTGGGACCGACCGGCAATAAATGATTTCTAAGGGAGCTGTACATGTGAATAAGAATGGTTTGGTTTTACAAAATGAATGGCTGGTTTCATTAATTAAGGCTTTTTACTTTTGTACATAGTTTGCAAAATTTTTGCCTCTTGCTATTAATATTTGCTTTGTAAAAAATACTGACGTTTAATAAACATTTACAAACTACCTGGTACTACAATGGTATTTAAATTGGCAGTTTGATCCATGTGAGCATAAAGCAGAGATTTAGTTTGAAGTTGGAAAGCTAAAGTTCCATCTAGTGCCTGAGAAAGCTTTCTTCCACTTTTTGTTTTTATGCCTTCTGACTGGAAAAGAAGAGAAATATCTCAACACTAGCTGACATGACTAAGGTAGAAACAAAAGCCAAGGTAGATTGCATTTGATTTTTTTTTTAACTTTTTGGATCACCAGGCAGTGGTCAGGGCTTGCTTTTGTCTCTGCACTCAGGGATCACCCCTGGAGGACCTCTGGGGGACCATAGGCAGCGCCAAGGATTGAACACAGGTTGGCTGTGTGCAGAGCTAGCACCTTCCACGCTCTACTATCACTCCAGCCCCTAAACTTAGATTTTGAGACTAGTGTAACATCTGGTGCTGCTCAGCTTGGAGAAGAATTGGTAGGGCACCGAATGCAGACCAGGCCTTCCGGCACACAAAGCCACCTGGACATGTTGTCCGCAATCTACATTCGATGCAGGCATGGACCACATCCAAGGAAGTTCCTAAACTTTTATATTTTGATGCGGAAGGGAACTGCCCATTTTTTTCTCTGCTCCTTAAAGTTCCTGCAACCGCAGTAGAATGTGTCCTGGCTTCCAACTCGCTCACGTGCAGAAATGGGCTCACGAGCTGGTACAGCAGCAGGTAAGGTGCTTGCCTTGCAACTGACCTACCTGATTTGATCCCCGGCATCCCGTATGCCACCCCCCCACTCCGCCCCAAAGCACTGCCAGGAGTGATCCCTGAGCGCAGAGCCATGGATAAGACCTGAGCAAGGCAAGGGGTGATCCCAAAGCAAAAATTAAGAAATTGTTTGCTCCTAATTGCATCTCAAATGAGCAAAAATGCATTTGTTATAGTTGATGGGCCAGTGGCGATATCTTTTTTTAAATTAAGGGATGCCCGTACTTAGATTCAGACTCCCTTAGTCTCTCCCTAATGACCCCTTCTAGTCCAGAGTCCGTGCAGGCCACTGTACTGTAACCATAACACGTCAGTGTTGGAGCTGCCATTAAACCACACCTGAGTGTGAGCCCCTGGGGTACTCAGGGTATCTCCATGGTGTCGCCCTCAGCTCTGACATCTGTGTCCCATACTTTCCTTGGCTCTGATCCCCTTGGCAGTTGTGGGGAGAGGAATGCTACTCAAGCGCTTTGGGATTGTCACTGTTGGCATCTGCCCGGTGCTTTTTTTGTGACCAGATGGGGTTCTTTGGGGGTGTCACAGGGAAAGGCCATTCTCATGAAGTCCGGTGAGGTGTGCACACTAGACTCGCCCCTTTTCCACTTGAGCAGCATTCGAGGTGACTGGGTAACTGAGCTTGTGTATTCCTTGTCTTACCTGGTGTGTATTGGCAGGTGAGTGGGCACTTCTGTAGCTGAATGATGAGTTTTGCCCACTGGGGGATGGCACAGCCAGTATGTTCTGATGTCTGTACTCAGGCTGGTTCACTCCAGGCCTTTCTGGAGAAATTGGAAGCCACCCTTATTGTTGTTGAGATGGAGAGCAGGACCCTTAAGCATTGGCTTCAAAATGTTCAACGTGGGCCGGAGAGAGAGGAGTACAGTGGGGTAAGGCCTTGCATGTGGCTGTCCCAGGTCAGTGCTCTGCAGATGGTCCCCTGATTACAGCAAGGAGGGATCCCAGAGCACAGAGAGAGGAGAAAGCCCTGAGCACCGCCAAGTATGGCCCAACACCCATCTTACACACACATACACACATATCCCAAAAATGCTGTTGAATTGATAGTGTTTGATACAGCAGCTTTAATCCTAGGTATAGTATGGCCCAACACCCAATTCTCTCTCTCTCTCTCTCTCTCTCTCTCTCTCTCTCTCTCTCTCTCTCTCTTTCTCTCTCTCTCTCACACACACACACACACA
>JAOXYA010000001.1:94259414-94272123 GCA_028565675.1 Sorex palustris
TCTCCGAGAGGGGCGGAGGAATCGAACTCGGGTCGGCCATGTTGGCTGCGTGCAAGGCAAACGCCCTACCGCTGTATTTGCATAGTACTTTAAATATTTTGTGAAGGGGCTAGAGGCAGGGTGGAGAGTGAGAATTTGGCCTCAAAAGTCAATGTTCAGGCTTTCTCTTGGCTCTGTTCTCAGGAATCATGACTGGAGGGCCTCAGGGGGTAATATATGGTGCTAGGGGTCAAAAACAGGTCAGCAACTTGTAAGGCAAACGCCTTACACTTTGCACTATCTCTCCAGCCCCATCACTAATTTTTGCCACACTTTAGGGAGAATTTAAGATACCCTTTCTGTAGCCAAACAACAACACAAAAGGTAGGGAAACTGCCTGGTCCATGACCAACCTGAGGTCAGTCTTTAGCACCACAGATAGCCCCAAAGCCATGCCAAGAGTGATCCCTGAGCTCAGAGCCAGGAGTAAGAACTGAGCACTGTCCAGTGTGGCCCCAGGCCCAGCGCCCCCCCCCCCAAGAGAAATGGGCATCCTTATCCTGTGCTCAGAAGTCTGTGGCCTGGGGGAGACGGGCCTGGGGATGAAATGGGTGACGGACCCAGGACAGCTTGCAGGTGGGAGCTTCGGATACTCAGAGAGTAGAGGGTGGAAGCTTGGGGTGGGGTGTCGGGGGTGAGATGTGTGTGGGGGGTGGGGAATGTCCAGGGCAGTGTCTGTTGAAAGCCTCTGTGAGGGGCTGGAGCAATAGCAGAAGCAGGTAGGGTGTTTGCCTTGCACGCAGTTGACCCGGGTTCGATTTCCAGCATCCCATATGGTCTCCCGAGCACCGCCAGGAGTAATTCCTGAGTGCAGAGCCAGGAGTAAGCCCTGGGCATCGCCGAGTGTGACCCAAAAAGCAAAAAAGAAAGAAAGCCTCTATGAGTGAGCAAAATGCTCCCCGAGGCACAGGGACCCTCTGTGGGCACATGGGGGTCAGGGTCCCTGGAAGCACTTAACTCCGAAAGGCCCCCTGCCCCCGAAGTTGAAGGTGTGTGTGTTGGAAGGGACTGAACTGCTGATGCTTGTTTGGGTATAGAAAAGAGGATGGGGGGTGGGGAGGAGGTTGTATCAGAGCTTCCAGACCCGGGGGTTCTCTTCACGGGCCCATGGGCTCAGCTCCCAGCCGTGCTGGGTGGGGCTGCATTCTAGACATCACAACTGTCTCGAGACCTTGGATGACGCTGGCAGCCCCTTTGGCTTTATCATGGGGGATTGTTTAATCATCTGACCTCACGTCAACCAACCCATGTTCATCTGAGACTTCAACCACCCCTCCCCCCCCCACCAGCTCATGTTCTTCTGGAACCTCAGATTCCCCCAGTTCATGTTTGTCTGGGACCTCAGATTCCCTCAATTCATGTTCATCTGGAAACTCAGAGCCCCCAATCATGTTCTTTGGGACCTCACAGAATGTGACCTTCTTTGCAAATAGGGCCTGTGCTGGTGTACTTAGCCATAGATATGAATGCCCCCCCCCACCACTCGATTTAGTGGGGGACTCCCAAATCCATAACCAGTGTCCTCGGAGAGGAGAAGAGGCCGTTGAAGATGGAGGCGGAGTTGGAGGCAAAGGCTCTACCAGCCAGGACCCCCCTAAGCACTGCCAGCAACCCTGAGAGGCAGCCCTGAGACTTCTCAGCATCTTCCAGAAGGATCCACCCCTGGTAGCATCTTCCTGTGGGCTCGCAGCCCCCTGGACCGTGAGAGTCCGTTTCTGTCCTGTGAGCCACCCCCAGGGCTCGCGCTGTGTCAGGCCGCCCGGGAGAGTGGCGCCGCCTCTTCTAGCTCAACTCTCCCCTCTGCTTCCGTGCTCCCCGCCTGGCGCTTCGTGGACATTTCCTAAATCTCGCCTGACTCATAAGCGAGTCGCAGCAGCTCACGGTGCCCGTGGAGAGTCGCCTCATGGACTGGAGCAATAGTCCAGAGGATAAGGCACTTGTTTCGCACGTGGCCAATTTGTGGTTCAATCCCTGGCATCGAACAAACAAAAAAGTCACCCCACACTTCCCCTGGGGGCATGGAGCGGGAGGTGGGGTGGGGGTGGGGGACTTGTTCCGAGCAGAGGCTGGATCCTGAGAGAGAAGCAGGTTGCCACATGCTCTCGCTTTTGTTTCAGTGGCTGGAGGGAGATTAGGGGACACGGGAGCGGGTGCTGCCTTCCCGTGTGCTGTCGCCCCTCCCAGGGGGCAAAAGGGGAACCTGGGGGGGAGGCTCAGCTGGTGAACAGCCCACTTTCCTTCTCTCCCCTCAGGGAGATAAGCTCTGTGGGACCTCAAGGACAGTGGCCGGGCCTGGGTAGAGAGCAGGCTTCCGGGAGACTGTGACTCACCCTCACTGGCGGGGGGGGGGGGGGACCCTCCGCTCTACCTCACACCCCTCTCTAGGAGTGGCTGTGTTGGCGACCGATGTCCGCCAAGGAGGGGGCTGATGGCAACCCAGATGGGCCCCTGGACAGCCGTGGAGCGCAGGGGGCTGGCGGCCGCTCCCGGATATGCCGGATATGTGGATGGCAGCCCTGGGCATGCCCGAGTTTTCTGATGCTTACATCCAACCTCTGCTGTGTGTGTGTGTGTGTCTGTGTGTCTGTGTGTTTGTGTGTCTGTCTCTGTGTTTGTGTCTGTGTGTGTCTGTGTGTCTGCGTGTGTCTATGTCTATGTGAGTGTGTCTGTGTCTGTCTGTGTGTCTGTGTCTGTGTGTCTGTGTCTGTATGTGTGTGTGTCTGTCATTGTGTCTGTGTGTCTATGTGTGTGTGTGTCTGTGTCTCTGTGTAAGTATCTGTGTATATCTCTGTGTGTCTCTGTGTGTCTCTGTGTGTGTATCTGTGTATGTGTCTGTGAGAGAGGAACAGAGAGGGAGGTAGGGAGAGAGAGAGAGAGAGAGAGAGAGAGAGAGAGAGAGAGAGAGAGAGAGAGACAGACAGGAGATACCTTCCTCTTGGAGGTGGGATTTAAGACCCACACCCCAAACCAGTCTGAACTCACCACAACTTGCTTACATCTGCAGAGACCCTCTTTCCAAATCTGGTCACATTCACGGTACAAACCAGGACACCAGCCAACCCACTGCCCCCAGTTATCCAATATCCTCCTTTTCTATTTTGTGGGGGTGGGGCCCACACCTGGCGGTGCTTGGGGGCTTCTCCCAGCTCTGTGCTCAGGGTGGCATCTAGCAGTGCTGCAGGACCCCCAGGTGTTGGGGATCACACCTACATCTTCCGCATGCAAAGCCTGTGTTCCAGCGCTTGGAGCCGTCTCTCTGCTTCTCACACTGGTTGGAACTGCTCTCGGCGTAGCCCACATGTGACACCGCAGAGGTAGAGCTTGGAGCCAGAGAGGATTTCAGTCCTGTCTGTGTAACTCTGGATAAGGGACACCCCACTCCCCTTTTGGGTTCTTTTTTTCTTTTTAGGTCATACCCAGTGATGCTCAGGGGTTACTCCTGGCTCTGCATTCAGGGATTACTCCTGGCAGTGCTCAGGGGACCATATGGGATGCCAAGTAATCAAACCCAGGTCGGCCTCGTGCAAGGCAAACACCCTACCTTCTGTGCTATCACTCTGCCCCTCCCCCCACCCCCAGCTTTGGGGTTTTGCTTTCCTCTAGGAGGAGTCGGTGGGAACAGCCACCCACCCTTCCCTCCTTGGAAGTCACGAGTGCTTAACCCACTCATCCACATTCTCCATGAATGTGTGACCCACGACAGGCGTATATTTGCGAGGGGCTCTCGGAAGAAAAATCCATTTGAATGTGAGGCGTCAAAGCTGCTGGCTGACAGGGACAAGGGACACGTGACAGAGGAGGGGTGGGATCCATGCTGCTCCCTCTGCAGACCCTTCTTGAACCAAACACGACAGCTGCCACCTACCTCGCTCTGCCGTGGGCTTGTAAGGTGCCAGCCCTGGGAATTACCCTGTTTAGTGCCTATCACCACAAGCTGTTTCCCTTCCTTCCCAGATAAGGAAATCTAGGTCAAGGACCTCACCCAGAGAGAGAGAGAGAGAGAGAGAGAGAGAGAGAGAGAGAGGTGCTTGGTGAGGGGCCAACAGTCAAGCTTCTTTTTGGAGAATGAGGTGCCCCTCCTGGCCCCACCAGCTTTGCCAAGGAGGCCGTGGAAGAGCAGGAGATTAGCCTCTATGCACTTGCCCTCTTTCCGGGCCAGACAAAGGACCTCTGTGCCGACCAGGTGTAAGGGGCAACCTGAGTAGTGCGGTTTGGACGCCACTCATTGCCAAGGTTGATGTAATTCCTGCAGGGGTGGGGGGGCGGGTGTTGGCTGAGCTGCTGAGCCTGAATGCCGCTTGTGGCCTCACCCTTCCTCTCCCGCTGTCCCCCGCGGCTTTCAGCCTCACCCCGTGTTTCCCCCTGCCTCTCCAGCCCATTTTCCTGACGGTCCCGCTCCCCTTCTCTCCTGCCCTGACTCTCTCCCCCACACCCCTGCCCTGAGTGTGGCCTTGTGGCTTCCCCACTGCCCACCTGCCCCCCAACACTGCAAGGGTGGTTCCCTGCAGGACCATCCTCGCTAGGGAGGCCTAAAGGCCTGACTGCAGCTGGCCCAGGGCATATTGGTTCCGGAAGCTCTTGTTCTCGAAGCTTTAGGGCTCTAGGATACCTCCATGGATGGTTGGAAACTCGTGGGCTCGCCACCACCTGGGATGTGGAACCGGCCCGCCGGGGCCTGTTGCTGACCAGCTCTGGGTCACTGGGATTTTCCCCCTTTATTTTGACGGGGGGGAATCACTCCTTTTGGTCCTCAGGGGACGACATGGTGCACCCCAGGACTCCAAAGCAGAGAGCGTGTGCTCCAGCCCTCATTCTGAGCTTCTTCCTGGCCCACTGAACTCCCTTCTCAATTTTGTGAGGCCTCAGTTAGTTTATCTTCAAAATGGGTCAGGAATAACCCCCTGAGGGCCAGAGCTATAGTACGGCAGGGAAGGCATTTGCCTTGCACGAGGTGGACCTGGATTTGATCTCCGGCATTCCATATGGCCCCGTGAGTACTGCCAGGAGTCATTCTTGAGTGCAGAGCCAGGAGTAACCCCTGAGCATCGCTGCGTGTGATCCCAAAAGCAAAAAATTAAAATAAAAGACACACAAACTACTCTAAGAGAGAGAGAGAGAGAGAGAGAGAGAGAGAGAAGAAAGAAGGAAATAGCCCCTGCGTCACAGAGACCTTTGGGGGCGGGGGCAGCACATGTGGCAATGCTCTGGGCTTGCTCCTGGCTCTGTGCTCGGGGATCAGTCCTGGTGGTACCGGGGAGGGCGTGGGAAAGGACCAGATGGGACCAGATGGGATCTGAATTCAAACTTTGGTCATCTGCATGCAAGGCAAGTGACTTACTCCTGTACTGTCAGGCCCACAGAGGTTTTTGTTTGTTTGTTTGTTTCTTTTTTGGAGACACACCTGACTGGGCTCAGGGCTTAATCCTGGCTCTGCACGCAGGAATTACTCCTAGAGGGGACCTTATGGGATGGTGGGAATTGAACCCAGGGTGGCTGCCTGTAAGGCAAGTGCCCTCCCCAAAGTGGTACTATCACTGGCCCTCACAGAGGCCTTTTTTTTTTCTTTTATTTGCCTTTTGGATCACATCCAGTGATGCTCAGCGGTTACTCCTGGCTCTGTCCTCAGGAATTACTCCTGGCAGTGCTCAGGGGACCATATGGGATGCTGGGGATCGAACCCGAGTCGGCAGTGTGCAAGGCAAATACTCTCCCCGCTGTGCTATCGCTCCAGCCCCACGCAGAGGCCTTTAGAAGAGGAAGAGCCTGCAGCCTGCAGAGTGGGTAGGGAAGGAGGGACGGGGAGAGCCGGCCGTGGTGTTGCACTTGTGATCACGACATTTTAGCTCTTATTTTTTCTTGGCACGCTTACTGTGTCCCGCCGGAAGGCGAGGAGACCCCTTTGCTCTGCTTCCAGAGTGACCGGCTGCCCGTGTCCTCGCCCCGCCCTTCCCCAAGCAGACCTGTGTTCTCACAAATCCCTTGATTCTGCCCCTTCTGACGTCCTGTCCCCAGGCTACCCTCACTTCCCTGCACTTTTCCTGTTTTTATTTACATGGGCCCTGCCCAGGACCGCCAGGCCTTAGATTGAGTCCTGAGGCTAACCGTGGGTACTGAGACCTGATGGCCCCTTGGGGGCTGTCTGGGCCACACCCAACAGTGTGGAAGGGCAGGGAGGATGCATTCACTGCCAGGGCTAAAACCTAGGGCCTCTGCAAGCTGGTTCCCCTGGTCCTGGCTGGTTTTATTTTCCAGGCTGGCCCTGGGGATGCAGTTCACCACTTTGGTGGATGGACAGGGCCATGGTGATGTCATCACTGTTGCAAAGTAGAAGGAATCCTTGGGGCTGGGTGCTTAAAGCAGAATTTTCAGTGTCTTAGTGTTTGTGTGTGTGTGTGTGTGTGTGTGTGTGTGTGTGTGTAAGGGGGCATCTGTTTTCAGCCCTGCAATATCCATTCAATTAAAGAAGAAATAGAGAATTGGAGGAAAGACAGAGATTTCAAGGAACCCTGAAGGAGTGCATGGCCCTGAGCTCAGTGGCAGTAGCTCAGGTCAAAGGGCATTCGCATCACCCCCCCCCATACGGGTTGGGGGAGGGGGTGGAAACTGAGGCAGAGATTTGAGCCGCGCTCTGACTCTGACAGTTCACTCTCTGACACACGGACAGGATATCTCCTCTTGCAGATTCTCCAGATTAAACAGAATGATACCAAAATGTGTGTATGAAGTAAAAAACAAAACAAAACAAAAAACTTCTGCATGAAAAGAGAGATGTATGCATGTGGGCATGTAGACATAACTTAGCAGGCCGGGGGCTCGTGCTTGGCACGCAGAGGGCTGGGGTTTCATTCCCAGCACTGCCTGGCACAGCCCTGAGTCTTGCCTGCGCTGGGAGTGGCCGCTGTAGGACAGCTGGACCTCCTCCCTTTGGAAGGCACTGAGTGTCCAGCAGCTCATCTGGGCCCAGAGAGAGGGCCCCTTCCTGGCCCGGAGTCCATCCTCACCGACCCCAAATAAAGAGAACTGGGCTGGAGCTGGAGTGATAGCACAGCAGGGATGGCGTTTGCCTTGCCTGCGGCCAACCCAGGTTCAATCCCTGGCATCCTATATGGTCCCCCAAGCACTGCCAGGAGTAATTCCTGAGTGCAGAGCCAGGAGTAACCCCTGAGCATCGCTGGGTGTGACGCAAAGAAATAAAATTAAAATTAAAATAAATAAAGAGAGCTGGGGTTGTGGGCCTGCCCGGGAGGCGCGTGGCTTCAGCTTCCTGGGTGCTCCTACAGTGGCCAGGAGGACAAAGGCCAGCGCAGGGGGCTGCAGATGGTTCTGCTCTGTCCAGGGATGTATAGATTGACAAAGGGTCCTGTCCAGGGGCTCCCTGAGATGCTCTGGTATGCTTTAAAGGTCCTATTGTCTTGCACCCATGCAGATCCTTGTTCGACTGTGAGGGTGTACGGTAAAAAAGGGGGAAATCTCCAGGGATCCCAGGAAACTCAGCAGTCAGAAACCTTTTTTTTTCCTTTGGCTTTTTGGGTCACACCCAGCAATGCACAGGGGTTACTCCTGGCCTTCCTTGCACTCAGAATCTCTCCTGGTGACGCTGGGGGACCCTATGGGATACTGGGTATCGAACCCGGGTCAGTCACCCACGTACAAGACAAACGCCCTCCCCACTGTGCTGTTTCTCCGGCTGGGTCAGGAGCCTTTTATTCCTGCAAAAAGGCTCAGCAGAGAATGCCCGGGGTTCTGGGACGCGTATGGGCTGACACACGCGACAAGTTGGCTCTGGGCTGCTTTCTGAGCCCCGTGGCTCACCGAGGAGCACGTATGGGTGATCTCCACCCCCCAGTGGGCTTGGAGCAGCAGGCCCATTCACAGAAGGCGCGGGAAAGTGCCGAGCAGCTCCAGTTTCTCTCACACAAACTGGAAGAGGCCAAGGCCCGAGTTTATGAATGGAGGGTCTGGGAGCCGTCTTTCCCAGGAAAGGGGGGCAAGGCTTGGCATGTGGGAGCCCTGGGTGCGATTCCTGACCCCAAGTGGTGCCAAATACAGCTGAGACTGCCCCCCACTTCCACCTCCTTTCACCGCCTCCCCCCAAATTATGAATGGAACAAAGAGCGTTTTTATTCCGGTCACATAGCAATTTAGAGACTGGCCACAATAGACCTCACCCTCTATTTAAAATTCCTTATAAACGGAGGCTGGATCCGCTTAATTCCACAATGTTATGTGTCTCCAGGGCTCAGGGGCCCGAACACCCGTGATTTATGCGAGGGCAGCTTGCTTTGGTCTCTGTCTGGCTGCGTCTTAATTTGCGCTGATTTTCCTGGTAACAGGCTGCTGTAATGTCTGGCCCCGTGTCCCCAGCTTGGCTTTACAATATCTCCTCTGCCTTTAATTAGGACCCCTGTTGGTGGACCGGGCCCCAGCCTGCCCGGCTCGATTTGGTGTGTGTGGGGGGTGGGTTGGGGGGGGGGAAACAAAGGCAGCTTTCCAAAGAGCAAGATCATTTGATTGCTTGTTAATTAGGCTCGCCAAAGGGAGACAGAGGCTGGGGGGGGGGGGGAAAGGGTGACCCCTAGGTCAGTTTATCTGTGTGGGGTGCTCCTTCTTAATTATGCGTGTGTGTGTGTGTGTGTGTGTGTGTGTGTGTGTGTGTGTGTTTGGGGCGGGGGGTGTCAGGAGGAGGCCAGTGTACAGTCAGGTCTTGCCAAAAACTTGGAATGAAAGGAAATTAGATTGTTTCTGAGAGTTAAGCTCTGAACTTGAACACACAGTGGGGGAGGAATTGAGCCCAGAAAACACCCGCTTAAGTGATTATGTGAAAAATGGACTCACGTGTTTTTTTTTTTTTCTTCTTCTTCTTCCAAGCAAACAAGCTGGACTCCTCCAAGTTTCATTTATTCATTCAGCAGATTCTGGGAGCTGCTACCATGCTCAGCCTCAGGCCTGGGCTGCGACTCTTTTTTTTTTTTAACTTTTTTATTGACTCACTGTGAGATTGACCCTTACAAAACCATTCATGATTAGATTTCATTCATAAGTGTTCCAACACCCATCCCTCCACCAGTGTACATTTCCCAGCACCAGTGTCCCTGGGTTCCCTCCCATCACCCCCAGCCTGCCTCTATGGTTATCAAGAAAATCCCTTATCTACTTTTAACCCTCAGATTTGGTTCAGTGTGATCATTCCCAGCTATTATTGTCATACTGGTCTCTTCTCTACTGGGCTGCAACTCTTAAACCCTGCATCACGGGTTAGAAAAACGACAGGCTGGGAAGGGATGCAAAAGCCACAAAGCGGCCACAGCAGGAATGATGGGCTTAGTGCAGTCAAAGAGAAACCTTGCACGTGAAGGTCCTTAGAGACCATCTGGGGAGCCTGGGAGGTGATGCAGGGGTGGAGGGGCTGGCCTTGTGTGCCACCAGACCCTACTGCCACCTCGAGCACTGCACAATAATATCAGTCAGGCCTGGCTTTATGGGTATGTGGCATGTGTGGACACATCAGCCCATTGGTGTCATGCTCAGCTGCCGCCATCTTGACATGCTAAGTCACTTGAGGCCAGCTTCATCCCCAGTCCCACCCCTGTCCCCCCCACTGCCTCCTTTCTTTTCTCCTGGGTCCCACACCTTGTGCAGCTGCTTATGTCATGGCAGATAAAGAGTAAAGAGAGCATCAACACACCAGCCCCACTCAGACCTACAAATTCAAACCAGGAGGCATCCAGGAGCAAGAGGAGCTCATGATGTAATGTGGGAGAAGTGCCTGGATGTCAGGAAGTGCCTGGATAATAGGAAATACCTGGATAACAGGAAGTGCCCAGATGACAGGAAGTGCTTCCTGGGCATTGGTCATGAGAGTCATGGAATTTGTTTTAAGGGGATATTTAGAAGGCATATGAACTTGGAGAGGCCTTCAGCTTTAACTTCAGGAGGAGAACAGAAAATGCTGTGTGAAAATTTGACTTGGAATTGTGTGTGTGTGTGTGTGTGTGTGTGTGTGTGTGTGTGTGTTGGGGGGATGGTGACCATGCCAGGTGGTACTCAGGGCTTACTCCTGGCTCTGTTCTCAGAGATCACTCTGGTAGCACCCTATGGGGTGCCAGCGACTGAAATGGGGTTGTGAGGTTGACTGCCAGTCAGATAAACGCCCTCACTGCTGAACTATTGCTCTAGCCCCTGACCTGAATTCTAAGGATGGGCATTGCCACGGTCCTGAATTTTAGCCACTGTGTTTACAGGGGCTTTGAGAGAGAGAAAACCTGTGTCTAGGGGTTTTCCAGGCACCCTAAAATTGGAGACAGGAAGGTTGCAAACCCCCACAGGACTGGACTGAGGGAGTCTGGGAAGGGGGGTAGACATGGAGCAGGGAACCCCTCGCTCCCTGGGACTCCCAGGAGGCCGCACCTAGCCTGCATGGGCCTGGCAGTGAGGTGGGGTCAGGACTCCCTCCTGCCCTGTCCCAGCCCTGTTCCATGAAGGCGTTCCAGCTGCCCTGCAAGCATGTGACTTCCGGGCCAGGCTGGCAATGCTGGAGAATCGTAGGACTTGATGCCCACCCCGGTGATACCTCCTGGTATGACTTTGAAAAATGGTGCCTGGGACTGAGCCTGGCACTGCATCCTGAGGGCGCAGGCCGTTAGCTGGATTCTTTATTTATTTTTTTAAAAATCTTTTTGGGTCACACCTGGCAATGCATAGGAGTTACTCCTGGCTCTGCACTCAGGAATCACTCCTGGTGGTGCTTGGGGGACCATATGGGATGCTGGGGATCGAACCCAGGTTGGCTGCATGTAAGGCAAAAGCTCTACCTGCTGTGCTATTGCTCCAGCCCCTTTCTTTAGCTGGATTCTTGTGTATCGACCCCTGGGTGCTCTCTGGCTCTGAAGACTTTGTGAGTGAACCAGTGAGGGTCGGGCGCACAGGGACTTGGGGGCGTCCTGCTGAAGGACCCCTCCTCCAGACTTAGCCCTCTCTCTCACAAGTTGGTGGCTGGGGGCTGCAGGCCTCTGGGCCATGCTGCCATTCCTTACCACATTGGTTGACTCAGATACTCGATGTGTATATCTTGGGGTTACATTTGACAGTGCTGAGGGGTCACTCCCAGCAGTGACCATGCAGGGTTGGGAATAAAACTGAGGCCTCCCGCCTCTGCTCTGCCGTTGACCTGTCTCTCCAGCGTGACCCTGGTGGACGCTGGGAGAGGGATGTATGCGAGATCCCAGGCGGCCCCCTCCCCTGTCTCGCCTCTGACGGGGTTGGGGCCATTAGCTCAGAAGGAACGGCAGCAAAACCTGGATCCCTGCTCTGGCTTGCCCAGGCCAGTGCTCCCTGCCTCAGTTTCCCCATTTGTTACGCAATTCTTCCAGAAACACGTGGAAGACTGTGGTGAGGCTGACATTACAGGTCACGGACTGGGCATGACAACTCCAAAAAATGGAAGCACCCGATAAGGACATCTGTACCAGCTACTGGGACAAGCCCAGCTGTCTCTTTACTTCCTTGTTTTTGGAGTAAAGGCATGAAATGCTGACTCAGCCCCCAAGTTTGAGATGGGCCTCTGTCTCCTCTGAAGGCCCGGCTATGTGCGCATTCCCGTGGAAGGGCTGGTCAGGGCGGCAGCCTTGAGCGCTGCTGCTTCCCGGAGGAAGTGGCGTCTTTGATCTGCCAGTGCGGCCAGGCCCTTGTGCACTCAGCAGCCAGTACTTCCGCAATATGCCTCAGGGCCTTTTCACAGTCATTTGAATGAAACCCGTTTACTCTATTTTGGCCTCCCAATTTCAGCTTCAAGGGCCCAGGACCACTGGGGAAGGAAATACCTGGCCAACCAACCAGCTTGGCCTGTCCACGAGAGGCGTGAGAATGTGGTGCTGCTTTGACCCTTGGGTGCTGCTGACCATGAGGCTACAGCTGGCCACACCCTGCGGTCCTAGGAGACCATGTGGTCTGGGGATCAAGCACGCCAGCTGCATGCGGGCCAGCTGTCTCTCTCACTCCCGCAGGACTCCCTGGAAACAATGAGGGAGCAGCCAGCCCAGGTGGCCAATAGGTTAGAAGAGGGCCACCATGTTGGACCCCGGCCGCCAGCCCACACGGGGTGACTCCCTCACCCAGTCCGGGTATGACTGCTCAGGAGCTGCGGCTATCATCTCTTGGGGCGACAGGGAAATTTTATTTATTCATTTGCTTTTTTTCGGGGGGGCGTCACACCTGGCGGTGCACAGGCTCTGCATCAAGAGTGACTCCTGGCAGTGTTCGGGGGACCATATGGGATGCTGGGAAGCGAACCCAGGTTGGCTCAGTGCAAGGCAAATGCCCCACCCGCTGTGCTATCACCCCAGTGACAGAGAAATTTTAATGAGGAATTCAAACCAAAGGCTCTTCGGATTAAGGATGCTGAGAGTGGGGGCTAGGGAGGTCGATGGAGCTCAAGGGGCTGGAACATATGGTCTGCAGATGGGAATCCTAGGTTTGATCCGCAATACCTCATGGTCCCCTGAGCACTGTTCTAGGAGTAGCTCCCAGCCCCTCCGGGTGTGGCCCCAAGCCCAATATATATATATATATATATATATGGTTGTGTTATATATATATATATATATATATATATATATGGTTCATCATGTCGACCAAGACCATCCATGGTAACTCACAGTTCCAGAAGGCAGAA
>JAOXYA010000001.1:94280536-94291092 GCA_028565675.1 Sorex palustris
AATAAAATAGTGCTGGGAGAGAGAGAGATAGAGAGAGAGAGAGAGAGAGAGAGAGAGAGAGAGAGAGAGAAATAGTGCTAAGAGGCAAAAAATTGGATCTGGAAGGGGTCAAATAGAATGAAATAAAGATTAAGAGTCAAATGATGAGGAGCAAGAGAATTGGATAATGGAATAAGGTGAATCTGAACCCGGATTCGATTCCAGCTTTATATAAGGTCCCCTGAGCCCTACCAGAATGCAGAACCAGAAATAAGCTTTAGGTATGATGGTGGGTTTGAAAAATAAATTAAAATAATATTTTTGGTTCACCAAAGAGATACCACTGCAGGTAAGACCCTTCCCTTGCATGTGGCCAAACCAGGTTCAAACCCAGGCATACTATATAGTCCCCTGAACACCATCAGTAGTGATTTCTGAGTGTAGAGTCAGGAGGAACCCCAGAGCACTGCAGTGTGTTTCCCCAAAACAAAAAGAAATAAACATTTTTAAAACCAATGAATTCTTATATAGTTGTTCACACTTTATTACATTCAATATTCCAACACCAATCCCACCACCATTGCATCAGTCCACCACAATTATTAAATCTGAATATTTGTAAAAAGGAAATTTTTTCTCGCTTTGAAGTATTTGCTTTAATAATAAGTTTTCAAAGAACACCGATGAGAGATTCCCATTTATCATTTTAGAAAGATGGCAACAAATAAATGAATAAACAAATAAATAAATAAAGATGGCTTATGTTTCCATTATGAGTAATAAAGGTATTAACCAAAAAATTCAGTTCCCCTTTTGAGGGTGGGGGGAAATCTAGCATTAGTTTTTGCTAGTGTTAAACCAGCAAATTTGACTTAATAAAAGCAAGAAATCAAATAAGTTCTAAAATTCACACAAAAGACATGAAAACAAAGCAACAACACCAGCAGCTGGAGAAATCTAAAAAACATATAATTTGTTTACATTTCAGAGGGTCTCTGGCATGGTGGCCATTCAGAAAGCTTAATGCAGAGCCCCACACATGAAAGGTTAAGTGCCACAGAGCCATATCCCAGGCTCAAAGGATAAAAGTGTCTCCAGGCTAAAAAAAAAAAAAAAAAGAAGGACGGGCTAGGAAATAAATACCTGGCTAGAGAGCAGTCTGTGTCCCTTGGCACCCCTGAGGTCTTCTGGAACAGTCCTCAAACTCCACAGGCAGGTGTTCCCCATCACACACAATCACAATGAAAGAAAGGAAACCCCTACCCCTATGGGGTATGACTGATCCAGAGGGGATTGTGCCCCGCACTGGGAACACAGTCCCCTTTTAGTTCTTAGCACCAGCAGTCCTACTTCACCTGCTCCATCTCAAAGAGAAACTTCCTTCCTGGCCAGAGAAACTCACCAATTTGCTGGGAATAGACCTATTAGGGGTGGGGAGAAAGAGAGTGGTCAGTTACAGCAATTGCTCTACCCCTGTTTGACGTTTAGTTTATGACCCTGGGTTCCTCATGACTCCCACACCATCACCCAGGAACCACTTGGTGTGACCCCAGAAGAGGACACTGTATTTTCTATTTAAAATATTATTTTTTAACAGGAGTTTCCAAAAAGAAAAAAAATCATTTATTAAGGAGAAAAAATATTTTCTTTTAAAATAAATGCTTTGTACAGGGGAATTTGCAGAGGGCAGGAGATGAGTGGTTTCTTTTTTACCATTTTAGGAAGGTGTTAAGTTTCCATTCTGAGAAGCAAAGGCATTTACAAGAAATCACCTGGTTTGACAGTTTAGGGCAGAGAGAAGCTAGCATTGGTTTTTCTGTTGTTAAACCAGCAAACTTGTCTTAATTAAAAGAAGGAAATAAATTCTAAAATGGAGACAAAAGAAATAAAAAAACATCACAAACACCAATCACTGAGAAAAACACTGAATGGGACATTTAAGTTGTTTATTTCATGAGGGACACAAGGAAGGTGGCATTCAGAGAGAGCTGAACTCAGAGCCCTACCGGATAACTGTTCTCACTCTGACCCACATCCCAGATCGAAAGGGATAAAAGTATCCCTCAGGTGCCAGCGACCAGGGGTCAATCCAGCTCTTCTTGGCAAGGCAAGCTCTTAAAACTCCCCAAAAGGGGGCTGGAGCAATAGCACAGAGGGTAGGGCGTTTGCCTTGCCTGCTTCAGACCTGGGTTCGATTTCCAGCACCCCAAATGGTCTCCCGAGAACCTCCAGGAGTAATTCCTGAGTTCATGAGCCAGGAGTAACTCCTGAGCATTGGCAGGTGTGATGCAAAAAGAAAAAAAAATCCAAAAGAAATCACTGGCCAGGAGATAACTGTTAGGATCTAGAGCAGTCAGTGCCTTGGCACCCCTGGAATCTTCTAAAACAACCCCCAAGCTCTGCCTGTTGTGCCTTGCCTCCCACAAAAATAACAATAATTTTTAAAAAAAGGAATCCTGCCCCACTGGTCCAGAGGGGAGTGTGCCCACAAGGTGAACAGAGTCCACAGTTCTTAGGACTAGCGGCTCTTCCTTCCCAAGCTCCATCAAAAAGTGCAACTTCCTTCCTGGTCAGGGAAACTTACTTATTTGCTGAAAACAGACTGATAAGGAGTGAGAAAACACAAACTAGTAGGGTGCGACCCCACCAACACCAGGACCCAGACACTGCATGAGAGGAATGACCTTGGTGGTCCCTGGCACCCTAGGGATGGCGTGACCAGAACTGCCACCTTGATGCAGCCAACTGATAAAGCCCTGAGACCACTCCACTCCAATTGGGAAGACACCCCTGCCCCATTCCTGAGACATTCATCCGGACCATTTCTTCTTAAAATCACATCTAACTGAAATCCCGGTTGGATAGCCAACTAGAAACCTAAAGGGAAAGTTAGTAAACTGAACCTGTCTAGTTGTTGCCAGCCTCTCCTGGGCAAGCTGAGGGAAGGAAGGGAGGTGAGTTGCAACTCAGGAACCAAATCGATGATGCTAGCACGGAGATGGGTCGGGGAGAAGCTCAGCTCCCAAAACTCTGAGGCAGGAGCTGTGGAACAATGTGAGCCTGGAAAAGGATCAGAGATTAAAGTGTTAAAATGCCACCTGTAAACAAAAATGCCTTCAAACATTTCCCCTTTGCCATCCTCTTGAGGGTGGGGGTGGCATGGAGGGGAGTTTCCATCCATCCAGAAAAAATAATTTTGCAGGGCTGGGGTGATAGCACAGTGGATAGGGCTTTTGCCTTGCACACGGCCAACCCGGGTTCGATTCCCAGCATCCCATATGGTGCCCTGACCACTGCCAGGAGTGATTTCTGAGTGTAGAGCCAGGAGTAAGCCCTGTGTATCCCCAGGTGTGACCCAAAGGGCGATAATGCCGGGCCTGTGCCTCAGGTCTCCGCCGCCGCTGCCCCGAGCCCGCCCGCCGCCCCCAGGAGACCATGGCGTCCGGCAGCAGCGCCTGCGAGGAGGAGCGCAGCCTCCGCGAGTGTGAACTCTATGTCCAGAAGCACAACATCCAGGCCCTCCTCAAAGACTCCATCGTGCAGCTGTGCACGGCCCGGCCCGAGAGACCCATGGCCTTCCTCAGGGAGTACTTTGAGAGACTGGAGAAGGTAAAAATAAACGGGCCCTGGCCCCTCAGCAGGTGTGGGCCCCGCGCTGGTGGCTGGGGCAAACCCAGGCAAACCCTGCTTTGCAAACAATGTCGTCCCATTTCTTAAGCCAACAGAGGGCCTCCAGCTCGGTTCCTTCCCAGCTTGTAATTAATAAGTGAAACTGTCCAGGCGAATCCGTTTATCATCCACCTGAGTGGTATAGCAGTTCCAAGGAATAGGAGGTTCAACAGTTCTCGAGAGCCCTTAATACACCTCTTTAAACGGGATAATAAACCTTTCCAAGTGTAATAAACCTTTTTAAAACGTATGTAATGAAAATTTGTAGTTTTGTCTGATCATTCTGAATTAGTGTGGACTGCTTAATTATGTCTCAAATGAATTGACTGTAGACTAGCGATTTAGCATCATGATGCTGATCAGCTGATTTAGCTTATAAATTTTTTTGCCACAGAAAATTGTGGTCAGGATCTATTTCTTCTTGAAAAAAACGGACTCAATTTTTATGGCTAACAAACATTCTGATTCATTCTGCTTCACTGTGAATTGTAGCTGTAAACTAAGTATAGTTTATACTTGGTGACTTTCAAGAACCATATGGATTAGAAAGCCTGAATTGCTAAATCTTTTGAATATTTTGATTTATTGTGTAAGCTTGCAAAAACAAATTTACAGGTTTTTTAATGCATGTGGAAGTTCGGATGTGGTTCATAAAGATTATGAACCGATGATGGAAGCACTTCTTAGAGATGGGATCATTAGTTGCATAATAGAAATATTTGTAATTTGCTGCTAAAATAATCTTCTGTTAAGATTTAAACAGTGTTTGGATGATTCTGTGATTGGCTGTTTTCTCCTATTTCCACTCTCTCCTTGAAGAGACATTCAAATTGAAGTTTTTGTACCTTGATTAGAACAATTTCAAAACAGTCGATGAGACTCAGCAGACCTGTGATGAGCAGTGCTGTCTTGGAATTGTCATAGAGTCTGATTTTCTCTTAAGCAATTTCCACATAGTGAATTACTGTAAAGCCAGGCTGCTGTGGGCGTTCCTTGTTTTGAAATAAATGCGTTCCGTTCCTGGAGGTCTGATTCTGAAATGGGTCACTGTAAGGTGATCCCTCTTCCTTTTGGACATCAATAGAAACCATCAAATGAGGGGATGAAGGTGGTGAGAACATTGAGTGTGTCTTTTTTTAGGGAGTGTTGAATTCCCTGTGCTGGTTGCAAAGGGTGTACTTAAGATAGCACTGTTTAAGCAATAAGGAGAAAAGCAAAAACTATGATTAATTTCTTTGCAGTTGGGGATTTTGGATTGTATTTTGGCTTCTTTTGCCTGTAGCTTAACACTCTCTTGTAATTCATGCCTCTGCTAGGCATATATTAAATTGCTTTTGCCAGGATCAGATATAAATGTCTGAACTTTCAAGTAACTAGATTCTCACTTTTCAGGAGATCATTATTCTATACATTAGGTGTTAGGTTTTTGTAGCTGAAAATATACACATTCACTCTCCTTTATTCCCAGTGTTAACCAGACTCATGTTTCTGTTCCCTTTTAACTGTTAACACTAAAACCCTATTCATACTTGGCCCATGGAAAGCTACTGCATTTGAGGTCAGCCTACTGGAATTTGGAGGATCTAGAATTTGAGACCTCTTTCATGTAAATAAACGTATTAGAACCTTGCCAGTCTCATAGAACGGGAAAATTTAATAGCTGCAACCATTGAGTATTTCTCCTGTGCTCGGCGTTGTGTGAAGCACATTCAGCCTCCCATATTCATTACTTCAAATGTGTGAGATAGAGGATTAGCACCAGTTTACAGAGGTAGCAGATAAAAAGAAATTAAGTGACCGAGAAACATCCCCATATTTTTAAAACGAATTTACGGTGAATAAATTTGTGCAGATGTCATTTCACGCATGTGCACACCATAGAATAATTTTGAAAGTAGAGCTTTTGCATTATCGGATCAAGAAGTCAGTGTAGTTGTAATTATGTAAAAATAACTGAACTTCTTTTCATTGTTTTTCTCGATGTATTTTTTTTTCTTAACAATTTTCAAATCTAGAGAAATGAAAATAAATTGTTACCATAAAGTCTGGTATAATTTTACTAATGGGAATAGCACAGTTAATTCCTTGATTATTTGATTCTAGATTTTCTACATATGTATAGTTTTTGTATTTTGTCTTGATGCAAAGAGTAAGACCAAGAACCATTCAGGGGACCAAACAGGCATCTTAATTTCTCTTGCAGTTTTTTCCCCCTAATAGCTAGAGAGTAAGTACAGGGGTTTACGTGTTTACCTGGCATGAGGCCAACCATAGTTGCACACCACAGGGTCCTCTGAGCATGGTGTGAAAAAAAAAAAACCAAAAACTTTTTTCTGAAACAGTGAGTATGCTCAGTTTATTTGGAATGTAGGTTTTTGTTTTATGAGCCAACCCTGGCGGCACTCCAGTGGCACTGGAGAGGACTTTGCTGGGATTAAACCCAGAGGCTCCCGCCTTGTGCAGAATCTGTGTTCCAGCCCTTGGAGCGCTCTCTCAGGCCCTAGAGTTTGATTTTTGTTTATTTTGGGTTTATACCTGACTCTGTGCTCAAGAGTCTCTCCTAAACTGTCTTCCATGTTTCAGGTGACCTGGGGGAACTCCTGGCACCGGAATCTCCCCAGGTCACTTGTATGGAAGGCAGACTTTATAACTCCTGTATTATCTGGTCTGTCAGGCCCTAGAATTTGAGAGATTATGTAGAAAAATAATTGAGAGAGTCAAATGAACATGAAAGAATCTTTGGTCAGATTTAAATAGTTACTCTTTGCTTGGGAGACCATATGGGATGTTGGGGAATTGAACCCGTGTTGGGTGTGTGCAAGGTAAGCATTCTTCCTGCTGTTATTATCTCTGGCTTCTTAAATTTTTTTTAGTTGTCTAGGTTTTTAATCAGAATAAGATTATAGGGGCTGGAGAGATAATATAGGGAGTAAGGTTCTTGCCTAGCGTGTGGCCAACCCTGGTTCCATCCCTGGCACCCTATAGGGTCCCTGAGCTCATTGGGGAGTGATCGAACCTGGGTTGGCCACGGGCAGCTGCCCATTGTACTATTACTCTGGCCCTTGAGTTAGGTTTTAAAAGTAGGTGGATTTGTTTGCTTTACCTTCAGTTGTAAACCCTGTAGGTAAAGAAAGCTCCTATCCCTTTAGGGAGTATTATTATCTTGTACTTAAACTCCTGGTACCCCTCATACCATTTGTTAGTTTCTTCCATTTGAGAGGAGCCAGCTGGGACCCGGGGTCTTCTGTTGCTTTGTACCTTGTAGCTTCAGATCCTTGGTAGGACCAGGACGTGGCTTGCTGGCGGAGCACCTGCCGTGCATGTGTAATGCCCTCGGTTCGGTTTGCAGCACCACAAGAGTTAAAAACCAGTGCAGAGTGCTGGCTGAACTAATCAAATACTCCAGTCCTCTAGATTTTCTTGGTTCCCTGCTATGACCCACTTGCTCCTTCTAGAGAGCATCTTTGTTTGGGGTAGCAGGTCTCGCTCAGCCTGCAGCAGCGTATAAAGAACCTGCACTCCCAGGATTGTGTTCTGCAGCTTATTACTGTCATTACAAATCGCTGTTGTTGGTGTAGCTAGTTTATTCATTTATTTTTCCTTGAGAGAGTTTCTCCTCATGCTAATAGCTTTCATTGATTAATAAGTACAGCATCGTTGGTCATCGGAGAAACCATGTGACCTTAACAGACCATGTCTTTCTGAACTCGGCATGGCTGGAATTTAGCCCTCTCCCCCTTAACTCCTGGTTACAGAGGAAGAGCCTCGATGTGATTGCTGAGGGCCCTCGTGGGGCTCAGCAACTGTACGCGGAAGGATTTCATTTTATGCACCTGTGATTGCTTTCAGGAGGAAGCAAAACAGATTCAGAATCTGCAGAAAGCAGGCTCCCGGGCTGACTCGAGGGAGGATGAGATCTCTCCTCCTCCCCCCAACCCTGTGGTGAAGGGCCGGAGGCGACGTGGGGCAATCAGTGCTGAAGTGTACACGGAGGAAGACGCAGCATCTTATGTTCGAAAGGTAGTTCGATACCCAGTTGACAAGACATTTCCACTACCTGCTTGGTGGAGTCTAGTCTCTGATGAATGCACGTGCTGCTTGGAATAGTAAATGTAAGGTACAGAGCAGGATGGAGGGGACCCTCTGTTCTCTACATTTCCGGGCACAGGGGGAGCAGATTTCTTTAATAACACGTCACTGGAATAATCTAAAATACTGGATAATTAGCACTGTTCAATACGAGTGCCCAATAATTGGGTTCATGTATATTTTCTTTCCTTCGTTTTGCAATAGAAACTGGTGGTCGTGTATGGTGTTAATCTTGAATGCCACGTACTTCATGTTGTGGCTTTTAGATCTTTATCCTGTAACTGTGACTCATCTTCATGTGCCCATCCTTTGAGTCGGCTTGCCTTGTCAGGTACTGCCCTTAGCCTTGAGGAGGAACAGAATGGTCCTGGCAAGAGGCTTACGAAACTCTCACTGTTCTTGATCAGTTTTTAAAAAATGTCATAAAATGGGCTTGGTTTTTCATCAGCAATTACCTTGATTAAGATGTTTTTGGTTTGTTTCTTTGGGAACCAAAGATGAGCCTTTCAGTACCATCCTGGCTGTGTAGGCAGGAAGCTTAATTAGCCCCTGTGTGTCGAGTACTTTGTGAATCGAAGAATAGTACATTTTGTATTGTGTAAAAAATATTGAACTCAAAGCAGACTCGTTTAAATGCTATGTTGAATTGAAATGCAGCTATAAAACGCAGTGTTTTTGGTTTATGAGTTACCATGCATTCTTATTTTCTAGGTTATACCAAAAGATTACAAGACAATGGCTGCTCTAGCCAAAGCCATTGAAAAGAATGTGCTGTTCTCACACCTAGATGATAATGAGAGAAGGTAGGAACTAGACTTTTGTTATGGTTTTAGTACAGCTGTTCAGCTGTGCTGCCAAACTAGTCTTATTGATGTACATCTAAAGGGTGTTGATAAGTCATTTTTATCAGATAACAGCCCCGGCTGAAGACCCGGGAGCTTTAATTCTAAGGGTAATGTTTGGAATTCACGGAAAAGGCACCTGCAGTAACACGAGGCATCTCTCTTGCAGTGACATCTTTGATGCCATGTTTCCAGTTTCCTTTATCGCTGGGGAAACAGTTATTCAGCAAGGTAAGGGCTGCTGCTTAGGTGCAACTCAAGGGATGCGAAGTCAACTCAAGGGATGAGACTAGGAGTTTTCAGTTGAAGCTCGTTTTCTTTCTGTTATATATACTTTTCTGTGTCATTCAAAAAAAGAATTAAAGTCTTCTGAGCTAAAATGTGAACTTTACCTGAAGGGCTAACATGTTTCTGTGGTCTGATACAGTATTACTTATGATTGCTGTTGAAGGAAATTCATGCATTTTAATTTTGAATGTTACATAAATTTTAAAGCCACATAGATCTTACTTTTTGGTGTGTTTGCTTATTTTGATTTTTGGGCCATACCCAGTAGTCCTCAGGGGATCATGCAATGCTAGAGATTAAACTGGGCCTCATACCTGCAAAGCATATATGTGCTAAGCTTACGGGTCTCTCTTCAGTCCTCACACACCCTTTTTACTGATTGGTATTAGGATTTCCTACTCTTAATTTGTTTTTCTTTTTGGGTCACACCCTGTGATGCTCAGGTTTTACTCCTGGCTCTGCACTCAGGGATTACTCTTGCCAGTGCTCAGGGACCATACGCGATGCCGGGTATCGAATCCGGGTCAGCCAAGTACAAGGCAGCTGCCCTGCCCACTGTACTGTCTCTCTGTCCCTTTTTCTTTCTTTCTTGTTTTTTTTTTTTTAATGTAGGAGTACTGCTGTTTATTCAGCCACTGATTAGCTGATTGGATTGGGCATGAACTCCACCTGGTCCCTATTTCTTACTTTTAAAGTGGGAAAGAAATCATTCCATTATATTATGCATTTATTTACAATGTTTTGTGCCTTCCACTGATTTTTTAATTTCTTTGTCCACATTGATCGATCTTGTTACCCAATTCTTGGTAAGAAATTTTTAAGATTTCTGTTTACCTCCCCCTTATTTTCATGGGTCTTTAGGTGAGTTTTTTTTTTCTGTAGGTAATGTAATTATTTTAGTATACATATGTGACTTTTTAGAAGTTTTTTTTTCAATAGTGTTCTTCACAAAAAAATCAATCAGTTATAGGACCTTTAAAGTACAGATTTTGAGGTTTGGATGGATATTTCAGTCAGCAAGACACTTGCTTTGCACATGGCTGACCTGGGTTTCATTCATGGCACACCCTAGGGATTAAGGGGCATGTTTTGCATGCTGCAGATGCCAGTTTGATCCCTGGTACGATACAGTTCCCTGATCCATCATTGTGTGTGGCTCCGGAGTAGCCTCCGAGCACTGGTAGGTGGCTTGGGTGATCCCTGGCACCGTATGACTTAGGAGCTCCCCCTCCTCGGCGAGCGCTCACATTGAACCACAGACCCCATGGGCTGAGACTTGCCAAGAAATGTGGGAAACCAGAAATAAAAATTAAACTTTTAAGGCATAGATGTTTCCTGGAAAACTGTTAATTGCTAACAATTCTTCCTCTCATAGCATTACTGTAAGTTAATTATTACACGTTAATTAGATGGGTTGTGTTTCTTTAATTTTAATGTCTTTTTTCACTCTCTTAGGTGATGAAGGGGATAACTTCTATGTGATTGACCAAGGAGAGATGGATGTAAGAAAAATAGCAGGCATATTGATAATCTTAAAAGCTAATGTGTTGATAGAATTTCTAAGAGTTTAAGGACCATTATAGAGCATTTAAGTCCATATGTGTGTGTATGCAGCACTGTAGCACTGTCCTCCCATTGTTCATCGATTTGCTCGAGCGGGCCCAGTAACGTCTCCATTTTGAGACTTGT
>JAOXYA010000001.1:94291432-94305602 GCA_028565675.1 Sorex palustris
CGAGAGGGGCGGAGGAATCGAACTCTGGTCGGCCATGTTGGCTGCGTGCAAGGCAAATGCCCTACCGCTGTGCTATCACTCCAGCCCTATATACACACACACACACACACACACACACACACACACACACGCACACACACACACACAAAATGTGTGTGTGTGTGTGTGTGTGTGTGTTTGGGCCACACCCACTTGTACTCAGGGCTTACTCCTGGCTCTAAGCTCAGCTATCACTCCTGGTAGATTTCTGTGGACCATATGTGGTGCCAGTGATCAAACATGAATGGGACATGTGCAAGGCAAGAACTTTATCCAATATACTCTCTCTGGTCCCAATTATTCATTTTGACAAATATTTCTTCATTACAACTTAATACTTTCTTGAACTACATTTAAAAATTTCCTATTGTTAATTTAGATGACTTTCAAGTTCAATAATTTAAAGTTCATCGATTTGCTCTAGCGGGCCCAGTCACGTCTCCATTTTGAGACTTGTTACTGTGTTTGGCATATTGAATACATCACAGGTAGCTTGCCAGGCTTTGCTGTGTGGGCGAGATACTCTCCGTAGCTTGTCGGGCTCTCTGAGAGGGGCGGAGAAATCGAACTCAGCTCGGCCGGGCTGGCTGCGCGCAAGGCAAACGCCCTACCGCTGAGAACCAAGACATTTTTTGGTGTTGAAACTTTTTTAGAAAGATCTGAGGAGAGAGAGAGGGAGAAGGACTTTTTCGAGAGTGAATACTGGCATCTCCATCGTGGAAATAGACCAGCAAATAGACAGTAAGATCCATGTGCAGGGGAGAACCTGGGCTTGACGTGTGAGCCCATTTCAGTCAAATTTGATCAACTTTTGCCAGAATAAAAATGGATTCTAGTTTAGGTCATCTGTGAGTGGTAGAGTTGAAGTTTCTGATACTGCTGTATGTACAGTTACTGCATAGCCCCCCTCCCCACCTTACCTCCGAAGTGTCCAGGACCTTGTCCCATTGTCCATTTCTAGGTCACCACTAGTCTGACGACGTTCCTTCTCTCCCGCCTGTCCCCCCTTATTTGTTGATTGACAGCTGTGGGTTTTGTGCACAGTTAGCTCCCTTAGCACCGCCGTGTGCTTGAGCCCCTCTACCCCGTTCTGGTGTTGCCTCTGGTCACTTTACTCCTGCCCCTCCCCTCCTTCAAGCCTGACGCTCCAGTTCTCTATTCCAGTGTCCAAGGTTTATTATGGATTGGTTCTCTCCAGACCCTTGATTGATTTCTTCTCTATCCCACGGATGAGTGAGATTATGTTTCATTTGTCGTTCTGCTTCTGGCTTTGCCCACCACCTGTATTAATGATGCAAAATCTTAGCTGTCTTTCTGGCCCAGTTGTGATTTGAAGTTAGCACAGGCATTTAAAACCCAGCTGGAGTAGTAGTGGCCTAGAAACTCTTCCCACAGTGCCCAGCACAGTCCTTGGTGAATGCTGATGGTGCTTCTGCTTTGAGCCCTGAACACCCTGTCCAGAGAGTCCTAGGACTGGATGCACCAATCCTGTTCATTTACTGGAAGTCAACCGTTCAGCTCTGCTGTATACTGAAAATCTAGTATATTCTGTTTGAAAACATGGTTTAGAATTCTGACTCCATAAAAAGGCTTAACACATTGATGCTAGTCTGTACTGCTGGTGGCTCATACGTGAGTTTGGTTTGTTATAAGTTGCGTGCTGGTGTCCACGTGTGAAGGGGTGTACACGCTTGTTTTTGTGTGCTGGGAACCAATTCTTTGCTCTCATTGCATTCTAGGTCTACGTCAACAACGAGTGGGCAACCAGCGTCGGGGAAGGAGGGAGCTTTGGAGAACTCGCTTTGATTTATGGAACACCTCGAGCCGCCACTGTTAAGGCAAAGACAAACGTGAAATTGTGGGGAATTGACCGAGACAGCTATAGAAGAATCCTCATGGTAAGACTTCATGGGTTTTGGAGTGTGGTTTAGAGTTCATCTGTGTAAGCAACAGTGAATGCACACGAATACAAAGTTAAAATGAGAATATTCTGAATTACTCTGCATTAAGGCCCAGTTTGGGATCATACATCTATTGAGACACATCCCTTAGAGCAAAAATGCTCAAAAATAGCACATGGAATTTTGAGTAGTTGTGATGGTTAGCTCATCTTTGGGAATTTCTCCATTTGCTGTTAGTCTTCATTTACCTCATCTGTACGCATTACTGCTGATACGGAAAGTTGTTCTAGGCTGGTCAGAAGCAGTCAGCATTTTTCACAGGAAGGCGCTATCAGCAGTGCAAATGACATACTGCCTCTTTGTTCTCAGAATAATAGAACCATGGGGACATTCTGAGAGTAGTAGACTTTGAGAACTTTCTAACAAGTTCAGAGTACCCACCTTTGACACAGTTCTCCACTAATGCCATTTGTAATTTGGGATTTGTCTCATCAGGTTTTGCAGTTTGTCTGACTCATATAGTATGTGGTCTTTTGTCATTTTGAAAGTCTCCTGTATTCAAAAGTTTATAAATTACTAAGGTAATTTGTAAGAATTAGTTATCGAAGAGGCCCGTGTATTTTCATCTCTTTCCCCAGCTATATTTTACAAACATTGTAGCTGTGACACCTTGATTTGGGGCCTCTAGGGCACTTTTATGGTTTTTGTTTTCTGTCTTCAGTAGCTGTGTGTTTGTGGGTGCGTATCCCCCAGAGTGGATTGATTTGTGGAGAAGCACTGTGGGCTGGAAGTATATTTAGTTTTAGTTGCATATATTGCTTGTTTTTTTGTGGGGGAGGTGGGTGGTGGTGGGGGACCCTGCCAGTGCTCAGGGGACTCAGGGTCCACTCCTGGTGTTCACTGTTAGGTCCTGAGGCTGTGCTGGTCCTTGGGGTTTAAATCCTGTAATTCTCTCCCCACCCACCTGGTGTTGCTGGGTTCCCTCTCTCCCCCCTGCCTCTTGAGTAGATTACTTGCTAATTGGCATTTCACTCGGTGGTGTTAGGAACCTCCCTCGTTCACAGTTTGTATCTGGTCTTAAGCCCAGTTTACCAAGAGTATTTTGTTGAGCTCAGCAGAGGGGCCATTCCAACAAGAATACTAGCCGCACATCACACAGCATGTCCACCCCCCACCCCCCAGCTTACTGAAAATATTTATGGTTCTGTATTTACTCTTGCACAGCATTATGTGATGCACATTTTGGAGATGTGACTTTGTTACCTTTCTATTTCTAGGGAAGCACACTGAGAAAGCGGAAGATGTACGAGGAGTTCCTCAGTAAGGTGTCCATTTTAGGTGAGTTTTGGAAGATAAGTGGAGAATTACCACATGCTAAAGTGCTAATCTTCCAGCAGAACTTACTGTATTTCATTCGAACTGCTTCAGGGTTTATAGGTAATAACAAAAAGCTTATGGGATTTGTATTTGCTGGAATTGGAGTGGGGCTGAGGAGCTCTTTTCAAGTCTGTTGAATTTGCCACTTCTATGATGAACCTCTTATTTAGAACTCTTATTTAGAAATGACTGGGGCTGGAAAAAGCTTTCTAGAACTATGCAAGCCTCATTTTTGGAGAGAACAGGAAGGCGCAAAGCGCTGTACTGGCTGAGGTCATTGTTACTTCCTCTGTGATGTCCGTGTTGCTCAGTCATGAGTTCATGGATTCAGGAACACATTTTCTGTGTGTATAGATAGGACCTTGCTGTCTCCTGTGAAGATGACACAGTAGGCGTTCTTAGAGTAAAGCAGGCTAATGGGAGATAGTTCTATGAGTTGCATGTGGATGTAGTAATTTGGTTATAGCTTGCTTTTCCTTGGGGAGGGAAATGGTGAGTTTCAGAAGGTTATACTGGCCTTTGAGAACAAAAGTTTTTTTTTTTTCCCTCATTCTTCATTCCATAAATAAATTCAACTGAGGACTTAAATTGATATTTCTCTGGTAAAGGTAACCTTTAGAATCATATGGATGGTGACACTGGCTTTCGGTCCTTCAATCTGGTGGGTTTAATTTACACTGATGGTAGTTTCTAGGACTAAAGGGTCACATTTTAAAAAATTTCTTTGCCATTGGGTACAGTTGGTTTATTTAACCTGGTGAGTGGGCTATTGCAATGGGGGATACGAGAGGGGTCTTTAGGGAAGAGAATGGAGCACAGGTGTGCCATGTTGTATCTAAGACACTATAGGAAATTGAGTGGACTTAGGTATTGGGTGAATCTTTATAGTTTGTGTTCTGAAGCTTTTTGCAATTTCAAATGATGCAGAGAAATTTCTCTTCTGATTCTTTCAGAATCTCTGGACAAGTGGGAGCGCCTCACGGTGGCTGATGCTTTGGAACCTGTCCAGTTTGAAGATGGGCAGAAGATCGTGGTTCAGGGAGAACCAGGGGATGAGTTCTTTATTATTTTAGAGGTAAAGAGCACGGCACTTGAGTCTTTATAAAGAGTTGTGTACTGTAAGGGCACCTAAGAGGGCTGATTTCAACCTACAGCTTCCATCTTTTAAGAGTACCTCATTGTTTTATTTAAAAGCCATTATTTTGAAATGCTATTCTTTGGTTTTCTGCCTGGCCACACCACTTTCAGTGAATTAGGGTCAGAATTTTGCAAGGGTTATTTACTAACTCATAGCCCAATTCTGACTAATCACATCCGTCTTTATTACCATGCAAGTCAAACAAAATCCAACAGTGTTAACAAAGTGTGATAGTTTTAGATCGCCCTTGTTCAAGTCATGTATTTGGGTTACTGGACAAACTGAGACCAGAGGTCATGATTCTGCCTTCTAAGTCTCACAGGTGCGCTTTCAACACGTTAGATGCTCTTGCCTGCCGTGCAGCTCCCAACACAGGTTTTCTGTGAATGGCTCTGATGCGCTCTGTTTTTATTTAAACCAGGGGTCAAACGAATGATTAGACTGGGCCAAATGTTGAGTGAGTTGGGTCTGTGAGCCATCAGGTTTTTGTCGAAAACTCTCTGTCCGTGCAGTAGGACTCATGTGCGGCCTGGAAGTGATTTAAGTGTATGATTCCTGAAAAAAGTCTAATTAGGGGCCCCAGTGATAGTACGCCGTGGTAGGGCTTTTGCCTTGCATTCAGCCAACCCGGGTTCAATTCCTGGCATCCCATATGGTCCCCTGAGCACCACCAAGAGTAATTCCTGAGTGCAGAGCCAGAAGTCGTAACCCCTGAGCATTGCTGGCTGTGGCCCAAAACGACAACAACAACAACAAAACTATTACAAAAAAAGACAAACCAAACAAGCAGAGCACTTGGATGTGGTGATACATACGGCTGTAGTTTGCTCACCTGAGTCTGAACATGTCACACCCCTGGGCTCGGTGTTCAGGCTGCTGGGTTAATGAGGAGAATCTTGATCACAGGGATCTTTCCCTGTTGTTTTCATCATACTGATAGGGAAGATTCGAAGTCGTGGCCTTGTGTTTCTTTGGTTTGTGAGTCCGTAAATGTGCATAGGATGTTTTTGGTGCTGCGGGGGACTTGATCTGTTTCACTCTTGGCGGTCTTGTTTCAGGGCTCCGCGGCTGTGCTGCAGCGTCGGTCAGAAAATGAAGAGTTTGTGGAAGTGGGAAGATTGGGGCCTTCGGATTACTTTGGTACGTGCATTGCCGTGGCGGTTTACTGCTGGCACCCCTCAGATCACAGAGTCTAACAGAATCCTGCCCACAATTCCGAAGTTGGTTTTCTGCTTTTTATTTAATTCCAGTCTCCAGGGCTCTTAGAGAAACTGCCAGCCATTAACCTGGACTCTGTTGAGGTAGCCAGGGGGGTGCTTTGGAGAGTGTGGCTGCAGTTGTCGAGTGGGGAGGGGACAGGCATCCTCCCCAGGGCCCGTGGCCCACTCTCACAGCCTGCGCCTCTCCCTCCTAGGTGAGATCGCTCTGCTGATGAACCGTCCTCGGGCAGCTACGGTGGTGGCGCGGGGCCCGCTGAAGTGCGTGAAGCTGGACCGACCAAGATTCGAGCGTGTGCTCGGCCCTTGCTCCGACATCCTTAAGCGGAACATCCAGCAGTACAACAGTTTCGTGTCTCTGTCTGTCTGAACTCTGCCTCCTGTGCCTCTGCCCTGCCCTGCCCCTGCACTCCGCTTTCTCCCCCTCTCGGCGCGCCACGCCGCCTCTGGCACCGCAGCTTCTCGTCGGTTTCTATTAAAAAGTTGCTTTTCTCGCACCATTTTTAATTTGGAGCATTCGCCGAGTGCTCACACACACAGTTAAATAAATAGAAAGAGTTCTCTGGAGACTTGGCTGTCCCTGCTTCTCTTTGTGCAGTGTTAGTGTCCTCTCGGCAGAGCGTGCCAGGCTGTGTGGCGCAGGCACCTGCCTGCACCAAATGAATTACTGTTGAGTGATGATGTAACAGTGCATCAGTGATACTTTTAAGTGACACCATTTTTCCAGTTATATGCATAGCTTAGACGGTGGCCATCGATGCTGTGTTTCTTATAGATTAAATGATTTCTCATTGAGCTATAAGGAAAAATGGATATAGAAGAATCTTAGTAGTAGGAAGACATCTGCCTGTATTTAATCTTGAGTAAGGGTGGAAAGATGCACATTTTTTGGCTGATTTCTAGACAGATACGCTGTTTTTGTTTTGTTCTTCCCTCTCTTTAACCGGAATCTATATTGTTGTCAAGCTAATTTGCCTGGTGTTGGTTTTTGCTCCGATTTTGAAGTAGATTTAGGAGTGGGCTGTCTTACCTATGTGTGCTGTTTTGAGTTTGAAACCAAATCATAGATTGGGTTCTGATTTAACTATGCCTGCCTCAGCTCATAAATTCTGATTAGACCTTCATTGATCCAGCTAGTGCCAAATACTGATGATCAGACGCTGAACCGAGAATAAGAACTTGAGGTCTGCAACTCCAGATGGTTAACTTAGAGCCTTTGGGTCATGGCCAGCTTCAGTTAACTCCAGGGGACCCTTTTGCTGGTGACACACTGGTCCCAGGAGATCGGATATGCTGGGAATAGCCTGCCCCGATGGCCTGAATGAACATCACACAGAAAAAGGGAGCTGTGGTCTTGCTGCAGGGAGAAAGGGGCAGGTGCACTTGGAACTCAGTGTTGGGAACTCTGCCCTACTTGTTGGGGTGTGAGATTTGGGAAGAAACTCTTTGCTTGAAACTATTTCCTCCTCTTTACATCGCCAGGACTTTAGGGGATTTGGGGGGGGTTGGGGGTATGTGTCTGTGTTGTATCAAATTGACCGAAAAGGCCATCCTGCTGAAAAGCTCTGTTTTTCTATCTAACCTCTTTGTCAAACTTTTTTTTTTAAATGTCAGCTTGTCTCTCGAGTCTTAACTGTTTTTCAGTATTTCCAGCCTTACCAACCTTTACGTGTTACATTATTCCATGTGCACCAATGATACCTAATGGTTAACTTTTTATTGTTATTTTTTTAAACAATCCTTCACAGTTCTGTAATGTAGGCACTTTTATTTTCATTGTGATTTATACATAACATAGGTTTATATTTGGGAGTGACTGCAAGCATTTTTCCGTTTTTTTGTGCAACTGGCTTTGATTACTAATCCTTTTCTGCCCTTTCCCAGGTAAATTAATTAGTCATGGTAGCTTTCTTTCCCATAGATTGGAATTTTTTTTTTTTTTGGTTGTGACTAAGTTTGGAGTATAAATCTGGGAGAGGAGTCTTACATTTTAATGTGAGATAGAAAGTCACCTTATAAATTTTTAATATTCAAAATTATTAAATGAGGGTTTCTGATCTGTACTTAATCATTGTGTTTAGCTACCTTTTATATTTAAAGTAAAAATTATGTTCTTATTAGCTTAAAGATTAATTTGATATTTGTTTAAATGCCAAAACTGTACTGAAATGAGTTACTTAGAATGCCATAAATTTGCACAATTTCACATATGTACATAATCATGTTCTTGTATATTTAGGTACATATAATGCTTTCGAGATGAGTTTTGCTCTTAAACCATTTGACTTGCTGTTTACTCCCTTTTGTAGTTTCTAAGAAATTTTCAGTCTAAATTGACAAATTATCACATTTAAAGCTTTATCTTTGTGCAATCTGAGTATGTGAGAAATTGCGATTGGTATATTTGTTTTATTTGATATGCAGAGCTTTAGAAGTCATTAATTTTGGGCTTGGTATGTTGATTTTATGATACCTGTTGCTTTAGGAGGTATAGATGGCCAAAGGACCATTTTGTATTGTTTCCTGGTTACTAGTCTGATTATACTGTGTGTGCTAATATATTCTCTTCTTTTTGTTATAGATTGTCTTAATGGTAGGTCAACTAATAAAAAGAAAAATTAATTTAAATTCTTCAGTGAATCAGTTTTTCTTTCCTTTTTCCTTTCCTGCTCTTCTCTCTTCCTGTTCCCCTGGAATCTCCTAGCCTGGTGGGTAAGAATGAAAATCAAAGTGAATTATGGAGTCAGTCTTGAAAGAATAATACGTGTGTTTTCCAATTCAGTATTTTGAGGAGTAACCCGAATACTTCCCTCAAAGGGCCATTAAAATGTAGCAGATCTGTTTACTGGATAATGGAAGAAAAAGATCAAATGAAAAGCCAAAAATTTTCTTTATTGTTATTGTAGAGTAGACTGTTCTCCGGCCTTGGACTTTTCCAGACTTGACGGGGAACGTCATTTCTGGATTAGCCTTCTCTCTGATTTAAATTTAGTATGTGTACTTCAGTATTTAGGTATGCTCATAGATTTTGCATGTGTACAAAGTGTTTCTTATACTCAGATGATTTTTGAGAATTGAGGTGATTACAACAAAATCGTTAATCTGATGGTATTTGTTTACTTTTAATGACGTTAAAAAAATAGATTGTATTCTAGAGCTTTCTTTAATCTGTCCTGTGTTATACCATGTGCACCTTGTCCAGATTCAGTAGTCCTCTTGAACCCTGCTGAAGTTGGAACCCTTCAAGTCAATAGATTGAACTAAAGAAAACTGTTCTGTGTTGGCTGTTAGTTTCTGGGGGGGAGGGGGAAAGAGAGAGGGGGCAGGATGCAGTGGGATGCAGGAATAATCCTGGTAGGGGGGCTTGGTGAATGAAATTGTGTTCTGAACAAAGAGGGCTGTAGGCCGAGTAAGTTCCTGGAACCTCTGGGTGAGAATTAAACTCTCCCCTTTAAAATATTGGTTCTCCTAGAACCATTTCTTTGCTTTTTTATTGACTTAAATACCAACATTTCAATGTTGAAGTACTACCATGTCAGGCCTTGGTTTATTTGTTTTTTTGTTTGGGGACCACACCTGGCAGTGCTGGGGGTTGTTCCCAGTTGTAACACCTGGATGTGAAAGTCTGTTGCGTGTGCTCTCTGCACCCTGATGTCAGTTGGCTTTGTACCGTTTTATGTCTAGTTTATGTTCAGACTCTAAGAGCCAAATGAACCCTTTTGAGTAGTTATTTTAGGCACTGGAAGTGTGTCTCTAGATGGGCTCAAACCAGAAGAAGTCATTTAATGCGAGATCGCTTATTAAATCTCTCGCATTTGACCCTTGGTTTTTTTTTTTTTTTTTACATGGAGCTCTATATTGTGCATGTATTGAGCTTAACATTTGTTTCTTGGTATGAGTTCAGAGCTGTGATTTCATCCTGATTCTGCCTAAAACCAGTACCGCTAATGAGTTATTTTTTCATTTTATCTGCATTTGGACAGGAAAGCTTAATGAGCTTTTTGACTGGAAGTTACCACTAGGTGGAGACTTGTTTTTTAAATCCATCTTTGTTACTTTCACTCTGTTAGTCCTGTGATCTTGATTACTTGTTCATGCTAATTTGTAAAATTTGGGGATTTTCTCACTCTAGACCCCTGAATCAGTCCTCCTAGCTCTTGTCTGGTGCTGGATATGCCCTGATGGGAATGGATAGAAGTGGTTTGTGCCCAGTCTGGGTCCAGTGAAACGACACTCTGCCTTGGCTGTCATTTGAATCAGATGTTTAGTGTCACTTTTTTGCATACTTGTGCTTTCTGTTCATGATCTCACAGTTGAAAATAGAACTTAATAGCATAATGCTAAGAATAAGAAAGCTGTGGTGTGCCTTGCAGAGAAAATAAGAATAGTGAATAGCTTCTTTCTGACTCACGTTAGGATATTGTTGGTTCTGAGATTTAATGTTAATGAATCAACCAAATAAAGCCACTTTCTCCCCTGAGAGCAGATGGTTCCATGTCTGTTGATTCGTAGGGACTTCAGAGACCATAAAAGTTACGTGAATAAGAGAATTGACTGCAGTCTATTTCGATTTCAAACTCAAATTGTCCCCCAGAGTTTGAGGAAGGTTAAGCTGAATTCCTCCAAAACTCCTTTCTCCCACTGCCCACTCAGAAACGGAACTGGTTAGCTCTCAGTAGTAATGGAAATATTTACATGAAGACATTGTTTTGGCTTTGGGACCACACAGCTTGGTGCCAGGGTGTTGGGGATCGAACCTAGATGTCTACTCCTGTGTGCGAAACTTGCGCTCTTAGGTCCTTTGAGCCATCTAAGAATTTTTCTTAACAGGGATCACTCTTCCCTGGCAGTGTAGACCTGATGGTCTGTTGCTTGGGGGACACCAGGGCTGCATCTGATGGTGTCGGAAGTGTTGGCTTTTGGGTCTGAAGGATTAAACTCAAGCCATATATGCTCAGGCCTGGCACGTGTGCTACTATTCAAACCATCTCCCTGTCCCTAGAGATGCGAATTTGGATGTCAAGGAAAGTCACACAGAGTCCAAGATGAGCATGGTTGGAAGAATTTGATGACTCAGTACTAAAAGTGAAATTTTGCCTTTTTTGCCATCTTGACCATGGCAGTGATGGTGATGACAGTGTTAGCGGGGAAAGGATGGAGTGTTTAAGAGAATTGATTTGCTCTCTGTGTCCCCATCCCTATTCTGTGCTCAGTGTGTAACGGGCACCCCCCTGTGTGGTAGGGAGGGCAGTCTTGCAGACACTGGGTTTGACTTTTCTCTGAGGCGCTGCAGTGTGTCCTTAGTCTTTGCCTGAATGTTTGTTTTTCCATTCTAGGTGTAATTACCCCATCTCTCCTCCGAAAGGAGATCCTGACCTGAGCTGCTGCAGCATCCCCTCAGAACCAGAAGCCTTTAGGTTCAGGCTCCTCGGTTGAAGAGCCCATCTTTTTATTATGATTATTTTTTTAAATTTTTAAAGTGCATAAATAAAACTTCAAAAAAACCGGCTGAAATCCTGTTGGGTTTTTGTGTTCCAGCGAAAAAAAGCCCTTTGGACTAGGCTGCCGCGGGGGTCCTGTGGATCTCCGCCTTGGCTGTGTGTGTGGGGTGGGGGTGAGGTGGGGGCAGAGACCTGGGTGGGTTCCGTAATGGGAAGAGGAGAGTAGTCTTGGTGAGTCTTCAGAAATACCTTGATGCCCCTGAAGGCTGCCGCCGCACAGGTGGCAGAATCTGGGAATGACTTCTTCAGTTCTTGACCTTGTCCCCCCTTGGGGTCAGCCACTGCCCTCCTAGGTTCTGAGCCCCTCTTCTTGGGGTAGGGGTAAAGGGGGATTTGGGCCAGACCTAGGCTGCTCAGGGGGACTGCGTAGAAGTGACCCCTGGAGGTGTTTGCCGGGGCAGGTGGTGGGAGGGGTTGGGCCTGAGAGGTATACCTGCACGGCCCGGTGCTTGGCCTCTGCTCTGTGTTCATTTCTCTGGCTCCAGGCTCTCGCCTTTGTCGAGTCAGACACATTCCCCCATTGGTTGTTTGACTGTGCCAGAGGGTGACTGTTCTGTTTGCAGTCACAGTAGAGTAAGATAGGCTGCCCCCATAAAGGGGTGTCAGCTCGCGGCGGGGGGTGATGAACTGAAAGGTGCACAGGGGGCCTCCCACTGTGAAAGGAGGAGACACAGCACACAGGTCTTCTGAGACAGAGACAGAGACGCTCTGAGCTGGCAGCTAGGGACAGAGCCAGGCTGGAGTCTGCTTTGTCAGTTCCCTGCTCTTTGGGGCCCCTGGGGACACCCTTGGGTCTGATGGGGTCAGCCATCAGCCTGAGGGTCTTGGTCCTGGCCCCTCATCTGCTCCCTCCAAGCTGTCCCACCTTCGAGACCACCCTTCCTTTTTCTTTTCCTCCAAGTTCTCTTTCTGGATGCTAAAGTGAGCATCCACGATGGGATTTTAACCTTAAGATAGGCAGATATGAAGGTTCTGTTTGGGACCATCTCGTTTCCTGGGACCTCCTGTGTTAATATTACTGAGAAACGGAGGCTGGCTGGCAGAGGTGACTTTTCACACAAGTCCTCAGGACCTCGTCTCAAGAGAAGAAAAGGTGAAAATGGTTGGGACCCGGTTTGAGGGTTTCTGAGTTTCAATCTTGGGATTGAAATTTTGTCTCAGGAGAAGAACAGGTGAAAGTGGCTGGGACTCGGTTTCAGGGCTTCCAAGTTTTAATCTTTGGGATTTGGTGCCAGGGCAGATGTTTTATCTGGATTGGGAATCCCTCTCAGAGGGAGAAAGTACGATTCTCAAGGCCAGTTCAGGTTCCACTCGCTGTCCTTTTATTGTTACAGTTAATACTCCTCCCGGGGCCAGGGACTTCCAGACCTCCCAGGCTGACCTGTATTGAGTTCCTAGGATGTCCGTGGCCTGGAGGATGCCAGTGCTTTCTGGGAGAAGGCCACCAAGGCCGTCCACTGGAGAAGGAGGGGTACCACGGGAAAAGAGGGGAGTGGTTCCTGCTTCTCTGTTAGAGACTTCCAGGGCCATACCTGCGTCCTGAGCTCAGGACCTGGCTTCCAGCGTCCATCGGGGAGAGATGGTCGCAAGGAAGCCACATGAGTGCCCTCACGCTTGCTCTTGGCTCCATGCTGAAACGGGCCATGGCCCCCCCTAGCTGGTCATGTCCGGGGTCGACTGTTCGGCGGGGTCGTCGGCCAGGACCCACTGTTCCCCGTGGTCCTCCACACAGCCGTCCACTGTCTTGAGGATGATCTGGAGCCTGCGGTCCAGGGCCAGCAGGTGGGGCTCCGTGAGGACAGGGCTGAGTGGGTCCTGCAGCAGGGACTCCCGCATCACATCGCTCAGCCGGTAGTCGTCCTGGGACAGCAGCCTTAGGTGCTGCAGTGTCTTCTTCTTTATTCTGGAAGGACAACATTAAGGAAGCAGGTTGACGCAACGAAAGGCCATAACCGGCCTGTACGCGTGGCAGAGGCCAATGGCAGCCCAGGTTCTGAGACCTAGCTATGGCACCTCCCGGGGGAATTGTTAGGCCGCCCTAGGTTTTGTCATCCATTTGCCTGCTTGCCTTGGGATCAGGGGCTTGCAGATCCACGTCATTCAAATGCCCTGTACCAAGCCCGGCCCAGCCCGCATGCATTTCCTTTGACAGAGCCCCGGCAGACAGAACAGGTGTGACTCAAGGGCCTTCCCAGGAGATAGAAAGCTGCTGAGACATTTCTAGTTGGTGAAATGATGCTGCATGCTGGGCTCTGGCTCTGCATACTGTCAGCCTCTGGCTTGTTTCTTGTCAACTTGATGATCATTTCTCTGACAGATTCTAAAGCCAGAGCGGAAGACTGCGGTGAGCTAATCGACTTGGGAATTTTGATTTCTCAGATGATTACATCTTCCTGGGAGCATCCTGGAGTAGCACTAGGTCCTGTCTCCCAGTGAGAGCTTAGTTGCAGGGAGGATGATGTGTCCCAAGTGTGACCCATCCTTGACCCCAACCCCTAGCTTACCTGCAGCACTGCGAGAGTGGCGAAAGGATGGAGAGCTCGTCGTGGGAGTGCCGACCAAACCTAGGAGGAGAAACAGTTTTCACGGTGGCCAGTGGCAGCTTCTTTCCTAAGGCTTTCTTGCTGCCTCTTGACATCACCGTGAGGGTGAAATGCGTTTGGTTTTGCCATTGCATCTCCAGACTGCCCTCAGATCACAAAAGTGTTTGTTCAAAGATGTCAGGATTTTCCATTCATCACCCAGCCATTAGCTTACCCATCCCTCCATCCCACTGACCCATCCATCCATCCATCCATCCATCCATCCATCCATCCATCCATTGATCCATCCACCCACCTGTTGATCCATCCATCCATCATCCATCCATCCATCATCCATCCATCCATCCATCCATCCATCCATCCATCCATCCATCCATCTATCCCATCCACCCATCCATTGATCCATCTATACATTGATCCATCCATCCATTGATCCATCCCTCCATCCATCCAT
>JAOXYA010000001.1:94444425-94462107 GCA_028565675.1 Sorex palustris
GAACATACACACACCTGCACACACACTTGCTCTCACACACACCTGCACACTCAGACCTGCACACACCTTCATACACACAGACACACATACAGACACACACACACACACACACCACACATGCACACAGCCCTTTACTGGCCTGCAACCTTGAACATCACCCCCAATTCTCAGCAGCCTGGTGGTCCCAGATCGGGGTCTGGACACTGGCTCAGGACGCTGCTTCCTGGTCTTTGTCCCCTGCCCCCAGTCCCCTGCCCCCCAGTTGTCCTTTTCTGTCACCTTGCAGTGACAGAGCGCAGAGCAGAGCGGGGCTGGGTGATAAGAGGCAGTGGCGGTGGGAAGGGGAGGGGCGGGCACTCACAGCGGCCACTCTCCAGGGACGCCCCTCCCTCCTCCCTCCACCCTCCCGCGACCGCTGTCCCTGTTGGGGGATACCTGGGGGTCCCCGTGCTTGCGTGCAGCCCTCCCACAAAGCTCCCTGGGATTCGCACTCCGACCCCGGTGTTTGCCTGCTGGCTGTGTGCTGGCGTCAGAGGCCAGAGGTCGGAGGTCAGAGGCATCTGGGCGCCCACCCCGAAGCGGCAGGATGGAGCTGTCCCCCTCACACCGGCCAGGCAGGTGCCTCTGGCCCCTGAACCCGTGGGGAGAGACGCAGGGGTGGGGGCACGGGGTGAAAGAGCGAAGGCAGGAAGCCCAGCAAGGGTGGCCCCCGAGCTGGTCACTGGCGGGCGGACGGTGGACGGGGTCCCCCAGCTGCCGTTGGGTGCAGAGACGCCGGCGTGTCCTGCTGCACGTGTGACTGTGGCCCCGAAGCTCAGCCTCACTCTTGCCTTTCTCTCGGGGGGCTGAAGGAGCCGTGGCCAGTGGGGCAGTCAGTGGGGCCAGCACAGTGATTACCCCCTTGCTCTCTCTGGCCCTCACCCAGGACCTTCCGTTTGGGAGGCGCGTGGTCTGTGGACCCATCGGGTCTTGGGCGCGGGTTTGCACGCCCTGCCGCTGTTGGGGACCCCCATCCCCCAACAAGGGGGCAGACACGGGAACAGGAAGCAAGGGGCTTCCTTGGCCCCGACCCCAGCTTTGGGGCCATGTCCCCGGCTCTCGTCCCTGGTGGCATGTCGAGGATGGTTTGCTGACAGCCAAGCTGCATTTCTCGAACGTCGGGTCGCCCCCAACTGTGTGGACGCGCCCTGTCCTCTACGCCGGCCAACTGTCCCAGGCACCTTGGTGGCCTCCCAGCTTAGCCAGGGTCAGGGGCACTGCTGGGATGGGGTCCCTGGGGCCCTCATTGTTCTGCTTCATTTCCCTTCAGAACCCCATGGGGGGGGCTGGACCTGGGGCTGGGCCTCATTGCTGTGGAGGGTCTGTCCCCTTCTCTAATGTGGCCTGCAGCAGCAGGTGGTTCAAAGGATGCAGCCACACAGGTGTGTGTGTGTGTGTGTGTGTGTGTGTGTTTGTGTGGTGTAAACTCATTAAGATGTCTCTCTCTCTCTCTCTTTGCTTTTTGGGTCACACCCGGCAATACTCAGGGGTTCCTCCTGGTTGTGCACTCGGGAATCACTCCTGGCGGTGCTGGGGGACCCTATGGGATGCTGGGAATCGAACCCGGGTTGGCCGCGTGCAAGGCAAACGCCCTCCCTGCTGTGCTATTGCTACAGCCCCTTTTTGTTTGTTCTTTGGGTCACACCCAGCAGTGCTTAGGGTCACTCCCAACTCTGTGCTCAGGGTCACTCCTGGCGAGCTCGAGGGACATATAGGGCACTGAGATCTGGTCACACGTAGGCGGGCAACCTCCCTGCAGTCCCGTGGCTCGGGATTGCTTTGTAGGGCAGCGAGCGGCGGCTTCCTCCGGCTCCCCCACGTGCTGCGAGGGTCACTCTGCTGGAGACTGTCCAGCACAGGCGAAGGGCACCGAGGCCGGTGGTCAGAAGCACAACCAGCTGGGATCTACTTGGACAAATCAAATGTGGTAGACATTTGAAGGCAAGCCGTCTCCACAGACTCTGCAGCGGGCACTAGATCGCCTGGACATGGTTCGAAACAGCGCCCACAGTGGGTTCCCTTATTCACGCTGACCCTGGGACAGCCGGCCAGGGACAGCAGCTGACCCCTCGGTCCTATCATCCCTGGCGGGCTAGCAGTGCCCTCTAGTGGCGAGAGTCTGCACCCACGCTCTCTAGGAAAGGCCTCTGCCTGCCGGGACGAGTTCCTGGTCGCAGGGCAGAGCCCCTGGGAAACCGCTGGTTGGCAGAGAAAGGCCGGGGACAGCCCGTGGGACACACGCACCCAACTTGAATTCAAGTGCCGTGGCCATTAGCCAAGGCACTGGGAGGTGGGTCCCGGTCTTTGTGGCTGATTCTCTGAGCCAGAGAGCTTGCGCCACCCCCGGCGGCTGACGCCCCTCCTGTCCTGATTTCAGAGGGAGTTTGGCAGGTCTGTGCACGTGGGTTTGATCTCACGACGGACACAGTTCCCACGCGAGGCCACGGCTTGACTCTCCTCGCCTCCTCGGAGACTCAGAGTTTGTCACTCAAGGAGCATCCCCAGGCTGGGTGTCTGCTAATAATTGGCTTATTCTGACCCCCCCCCTTCCCCGTCTTCAGCTGCCGACTCGGGGCTTGGCCAGCAATCAAAACGGTGGACAAACAGGAAGCTCACGGTGCTGCCGGCCAGGTCTGCGGACCCTCGCCATAGCCTCAGGCTCATGCCCGCGCCTGCCGGGACCCTCACAGGCCTCGCTTCCCCCAGGAGGTTTCTCCTGCGGCGGTTCCCACCCCCACATTCCTCCCAGACTCCTCCTGACCCGGGGGACGATGGAGAAGTTGACCAGAGTCCAGTTCCCTGAAGACACCCTGGTGGACACTGTCCCTCGTGTTCTTCTGGACTCTCGGGCGATGAGGGGGACTTTCCAACAGCCTCAGTTCCCCCTTGAGATGCCTGGCAGGTTCCGGATGGGAACTTGCCTTGGAAAGCTGGAAGATAATGCAGCTGTGTGACATGGGGTCACGGGGAGCCTCTCTCTCGCTGGGCCAGCGGGGTCTGAGGCCTGCTTCAGGGGGGAGATGGAGAGACGGTTCTGCTGGGCCCAAACGTCCCGGGGTCCGGACAGGCCAAGGTTGGAGCAAGCCTGACTCCGAGCTCTCAGAGCTTTGTGGGTCTCAGACTGTAATTCCTGGGGCTAGGCACGGGGCCAGCACACACCTGGCATGCAACCAACCTTTTTTTTTTTTTTTTTGCTTTTTGGGTCATTTTTGGTGATGCTCAGGGGTTCCTCTTGGCTCATGCACTCAGGAATTACTCCTGGCGGTGCTTGGGGGACCCTATGGGATGCTGGGAATCGAACCCGGGTTGGTTGCGTGCAAGGAAAACGCCCTCCCTGCTGTATTATCACTCAGGCCCCCAAATCCAATTTGGTCCCTGACACCTCATGTTCCCTTGAGCATGGTCAGGGAAGAGGAGGCCCTGAGCCCCTCTCGAGTGGCCCAGGAAATCCCTGAGATTGGGGTCTTGGACGGCACCATGTCCCTCACGTGCGTCTGACCCTGCCTCCGCCCGCAGCTCAGTGGTAGCCTCAGGGACCACTAGGAAGCCCCCCGCCCTCAGTGCTGGCTGTGCAGGGCTGGTGGGAGCCCAGGGAGCTCCCACGGGGGGTTCTGGGTGTCGGCGCAGAGAGGTGACCCCACGTCCCGCTTCTGTTCCCGTTTCTTCTCCTCCAACTTCCCTGACTTCTCCCAAACTGTTTTCTGGAATCTTCCCATCCTCCTAGACCCGATGGAATCCGACCTCCCCCACCTGGAACCCGCTGGATCATCCTTTTGGTATCCCACGTGCCGGGGTGGGGGGGGGCGGTGTACTTTGTCATTGCACAGGGCTCTCCCGTGTGCAAAACATGCACGGGGCATTTCCAGTTCTTCGGGACAATTCAAGTTAGGACGCTCTGCCGTGATTGGCAGGAGGGAACACAAAGCTTCTTTCTCTGAAAGTCCAGAGAGTGTGGTCAAGGCAGAGAGACGCGGCAGGTCGAGACTCTGCTGCAGAGAGCGGCCGCGACCGCCCGGCACCAAGGTCCCTGCGCTGGGCCCTCGTCCGTTTCCCTTCCCTGTTGCAAAGTGGACCCTGGGGTCTGGAGTCCGCGCTTCGCGTCCCTCTCCCTGCGTGCCGGCCCTTTGCCCCATGTCCCTGGTTCCAGTTACATGTTTAAGCCCCTGGTGTCACTGGTGACCTTTCTACGATTCCCATTTCAGGGGGCGTTGGCCGTCCCTGGACAAGTGTCCAACTCGCCCAAAGATGAGAGTGACCTAGCGGCGTGGGGGTGAGCACGCAGAACCCAGCTGCGCCCCAGTGCTCCCCCGGCCATGTCGTCACCCTCCACGCGATTCTTTGAGGTGGGTGCCGGCCTCCACTGGTTTTTCTCGCCCCAAACCCTCGCTCGTTTCTGGGGGTGCCTGGGAGGGGAGAAGAGGATGCTGTCATTGCCTGAGGCTGGTTAGGCTGTAAATGGGGTTTGCCCCCCTTCCGCCCCCTTCTTTCTTCTCTTCTTATTTCTACTTTCCCCTTTCCTTTCCTCTTTCCCTTTACCCCTTTTTCCTATTTCCCTTTTCCCTTTCCAGGTGTTACTCAGGGCTTACTCCATACTCGGTTCTCAGGGATCTCTCCTAGAAATATTCATGGGGCCATATGTAATACTGGGGATCGTTCAAGCTGGCCACATGCAAGGCAAACATCTTACCTGTACTATCTCTTCTGGTTCTGTTTCATATCTTTTGAATAATTGCCTTCTCACTGGTGTGAGGTGGTATCTCATTATTGTTTTGTTTTAATTTTTTATTTTATTTTTACTTTATTGAATCACGTGAGATAGTTACAAGCCTTCATGTTTGTGTTACAGTCACACAATAATCAAACCCCCATCCCTCCACCAGTGCACATTCCCCACCACCAATCTTCCCAGTATACCCCCTCTTCCCCGCCCTCCCTCTGCCTCTATGGCAGATGATATTCCCCATACTCTCCACTTTTGGGCATTATGATTTGTAATACAGACACTGAGAGGTCATACGAATTAATATCCAGGATATATAAGACACTAGTAGAATTATATAAGAAAAAAACCTCCAACCTCATCAAAAAATGGGGAGAAGAAATGAACAGACGCTTTCTCTCATTATTGTTTTGACTTGCATCTCTCTCATTGTAGAAGATAAGACTTTTTTCATGTGGCTGTTGGCCAGTGGTATGAGTTTGGAGATGTGTCTATTTAGACCCTCTGCCCATTTAAGGGTGAAAGTGAGGATTGGATCACAGCTAGTGGTGCTCAGGATCAAACACCCATGAATCAGTGTTCTTTAGACACTCCAGCAGTGCTTGAGGCCCTGTGGTTGGTGCCAGGGATCAAACCCAGGCCTTCCACTGGTAACGTATGCCCTCTAGTTCATTAAGCAATCATCTCCGGGGCTCCATTGTGCAATTTTTTTTGTATTGGTCTGTTTGTATCTTCTTGTAGAGTTTCTTGAGTTCTTTGCATACTTTGAACATTTTGTCGTCATCATTTGACTCTGAAGTGCTGTGATTCACAATACAGTTAATGACAGGGTTTCATGCATACAGTGTTCCAGTCCCACACACTCCACCAAAGCGTTTCCTTCCCCATCCCCCATTTTGGAAAGCTCAGTTCTGTAGACCATTTGTTTCTCAGGTTCTTTTGCCTTTGATCATTTGTTATTCCCTTCCTATGTTTCTTTATATCCCACATATGAAAAAGATCATTCTTTATCTACCCCTTACCTTCATGCAGCAAAATCCTGACCAGTTCCACCCAGGTAGCACCAAACTGCATGACTTTTTTCTTTCTTATAGCCAAGCAGTATTTCATTGAAACACAGTTTTTTAAAAATGTTTTTCATTTTAATATCTGATTCCCAGAAGGGGGAAACAAAATAAAAGAGGAACTGAAGGGGAATAAAAGATCACTGGCCTTTTCAGTTCCTTGAAAGTCATTTATTTCAGCTGGAGTGGTAGAACTTGAAGTTATGACTAAGGTCCACTCATGACCACCCACCTTTTTTTGCACCTCTCATCTTAGAAAGGGGAATCAGTGATCACAACTGAGATCACTGATGTTTAGTGAATGGTGTCCTTTTTGCCACTCTGGGTTCTGAAAACTGCATTGCAAGCTGCTCCTGGAGTACAGCCTGGCTGCAGCTGGGCTGAGATGTAGGGGTGTGTGACCTGCTATGCTAAGAGCTAAAACTATTCTTTTCTCTTTTTTAAAAAAATTTTATTTTATTTTATGCTGACTCATCACTCTGGTCCTTCATTTGTTTGCCTGTTAAATAAAACTCAGAACTAGCTTCTTTCATCCCCTCTCTCAAGTTTGGTAACTCCTATGTTTGCTGACAGGGAGGGTAAAGAAGAACGCTTGGCCTTCAATATCCTACAAGGGATCCTCCTTCCTAGAACTCAGAGAATGTTAGTTCTTGCTTATCATTAGCACACAGGCATGGTTAGTGGTCCCCTAAGGGTGCAGGCATCTTCCTGTTCATGGATCCTCTTTTCTAATGGGAAAGTCTTTTCAGTAACTCCATAGACAGTCTTTATGGGCCAGACTTTTTTCTTTTTAAATAGCCATGATTTATCATACAAGCCTTCTCCTGAAAGGTACAGGCCTTGCTAGACTAGAGAGTTCCCAAAGACTGACATCACTCAGAGTCAACCATGCATTTGTGGGGATGGGAAGACAGGCTACTCCAGCTTCCTCCTCTACCATGTCTTCTCCACAAGTCACTTCTGGATTTTTGATTTACTTTAAGTAAATCCAAACAAGGATTTATAGACAATGCATTTATGGACAAGATTTATGAAAGAAAACTTGGATCAATTCCAATAAGCAGATTATAGTAACAGATTATGTTCAGAGAAACCCAGCAAACATCACACGTGAGAGAGTTAAGTCCCAGACCAAAATATTGGCAAATAAATGTGCAGTTATGTGTTTTAGTTAGAAGGATTGTGAATTTTCTAAATGATTTCCCAGTTTGATTACTTTTAAAATTAACTGAGGTCCCATTCATAAGACATTAAATAAGAGGGGTACATCAGTGGTTCTCAACCTATTGATAACTGTGGACTCCTTTTGACTTTGTCCTCTTATGGTGTTCCCCCGTCCCCTACTCCCCCATTTCCATCAATTGTCTCACTACTTTTCAGCTGTCCCCCTTCCCCTGCCCCATTTATCTGTGCTGCCTTTGGATGACTCTCCTGGGGCCCAAAGGGGGCCATATGGCTCTCAGTTCAGGAATGCTGCTCTTGACCCCCTATTACATAGCACTGTAGCACTGTCCTCCCGTTGTTCATTGATTTGCTGGAGCAGGCCCAGTAACATCTCCATTTGATACTTGTTGTTACTGTGTTTGGCATATCGAACAAGTCACAGGTAGCTTGCCAGGCTTTGCCTTGCGGGCAAGATACTCTCAGTAGCTTGCCGGGCTCTCTGAGAGGGGTGGAGGAATCGAACCCGGCTCTGCCGGGCTGGCTGCGTGCAAGGCAAACACCCCACCGCTGTGCTATCGCTCCATTGTATCTCCTCTAAATAAGGAGAATCTTCACATTTCAGTATTATTCTACCTCTTGGCAACATTTGACACTACTAACATACGTCTTTTCCAGTGCTTTTTTGCCTTGATGTCCATGCCAGGATGTTATCCTGTTTTTTTTTTCCCCTTTCTCTCTGACTTCTCTCTTTCCTTCATGGGCATCTTCTTTGCTCAGCAATTAATATGTCAGGTACCTTTCTAAGCCTTGTATTCTTCTCACTCTGCACACTCACCTTAAGTGATCTGATTTATCCCATGGGTGATGACTCACATATATATCATTCCGAGTCCAATCTTTGTCCCAAGACACTTGGATACACAAAAGCTTACTTGACATCTTTACTTGGATATCCCTCTGGCACCTCAAATACAATATTTTTGAAAGTCAACTAATCCCCGTTTCTCCTGCTCAGTGAGGGAGTGGCACCATTATCTGTAATTTCCAAGCCAACAACCTTATAATTATCCTAGTTCTTTCCTGTCCCTGTCTCTGTGACCTGCAATCAACCTTTAATGTCTTGTTGCTTTTACTCTTGAGCATTTCTCAAATCCAGGTACTTCTCTCCACCATCTTGCTGTCATTATCTTCTAGTTTTTCTTTATAACTACCAAATGATTTCCCTCCATCCAGTCTCTCTTCCATTAATCCATTGCACCAGTAAAGTTGCTAGTTTGCTCTTCAGTGTATGTATATCTGAAATAATTTGTCATTTCCTCAAGGAAAGTTCACCCTGATCCGTAAACTACACTAAATCTCCCCGAATTTGTTTCCATTATACCTTTAAAAAAAAACCAAGGGATCATGCTTACTATAGTATTGCTATGAATGTTTTAGGCATATGATGTTGCAGTACCCCCTCCACCCATCACAGTGCCAGCTTCCCTCCAGCACTCTCTCCCTGGCCCTCAACCCTCACTCCCACCTAACAGCTCTTTGGGCACAATCTCAGGGTTTGTTTTCAATGACTATTGTCTATTTCTTTGCTTTGTTTCTTTGTACTCCATGTATAAATATATAACTCATTTTTCTTAGTAGTTCACAATGTTTGATTCCACTTAATATTTGAATATCAATCCTACCACAATTACATTTTCCCACCAGTATATATATATATATATATATATATATAGGCTTTTTGGGTCACACCCGGCGATGCTCAGGGGTTCCTCCTGGCTCTGCACTAAGGAATTACTCCTGATGGTGCTCGGGGGACCATATGGGATGCTGGGAATCGAACTCGGGTCAGCCGCGTGCAAGCAAACGCCCTGCCCACTGTGCTATCGCTCCAGCCCCACCCACCACTATATTTTTGATGTTTCCATCCTGCCCCAAAACAAGAACCGAAATAATTTATTCTGTATTGTTTGTTATGCATAAACTGCTGAAAATGCTCCAAAAAACTTTCCTTTGGGGAGAGTGTGTGAAGATTATTGTATCTCACCTAGGGGTGATTAAACCTTTCTATGAGAGATTACTAATATGCTGTTAAATTAAACCCTATCTAATGTTGTGCGCTAACCTTGCAATATGAGTGGTGTGAGGTATGAGATATCTTGGGTGGGATCCCTTGGGGCAAAGAGGGGCTTGACCTGCCCCCCTCCAGGGTACCTCGAATTAAATAGCCTAGCCTGGGGTCCGGCAGCATGAGTATGGCTGTGTCATTTTATGCTCTCTTCTGAGAGAGGACAATTAGTCTCTGGATCATGGCCCTGACTCATTTCACTTAGCATGACATCTTTGAGCTCCACTCACATTGCAGTGGAAAATCAAGATTTATTCTTGTCTTATAGCCATAGTATTTTATTTGTGTTTATGTACCACAGTTTCTTTATTCACTCATCCTTTGTTGGACACTTGGGTTACTCAGATCTTGCTTATTGTACTTATTGCTGCAATGAACATAGGTGTGTATATGTCCTTTTGATTTCATGTTTTTGTGTTCTTTAGACATGCCTTAAGACTAGGTTTTCTCTTTCTCTGTCTCTTTTTCTCTCTCTCATTCTCTCTCATTTAGTCTTTCTCTTTCTTCTTGTTTTCCTTCTCCCTTCCTTTCCTTCCTTCCTTCCTTCCTTCCTTCCTTCCCAGCAACTTCCAGTGTGGCATGATCTGAGATGACCACAGCGCTTGATTCATCCTCTCCACACAGCTCCCACCCTGGGATGGCAACCAGAGAGATGCCACTGAGGGTACTGCGCCTGGTACTCCCCCTCAAGCTGTGGCGCGGGGCCAGGGTGGGCTGCTAAAGGTTAGAGGGGCGAGGTGGCAGCGCCTTGTGCCCTCGCCGAGGGCCGAGACACAGTGGGGAAAGGCGGCCGTGTTGGAGGAGCCTGGAGCCACGGCGAGTGCCAAGGGACTTAACACTGAGGGTCAGTTGACGTTAGGTTCAGTATTTGGCCTCGAGTTTGTTTGGGGACAATGTTCCCACTATCCACAAAAGCCAGGGAAGTCCACTAAAGATCTAGAACATTCTCTAGAGTTGGGCTGGGGGGGTCCAGGGTCACTTCTTCTGAAGCTCTTTCTTCTACAGTAGCACTGTAGCACTGTCCTCCCATTGTTCATCGATTTTGCTCCAGTGGGCCCAGTAATGTCTCCATTGGAGACTTTGTGTTACTGTGTTTGGCATATCGAATACGTCACGGGGAGCTTGCCAGGCTCTGCCTTGCAGGCGAGATACTCTCGGTAGCTTGCCGGGCTCTCCGGGAGGGGCAGAGGAATCGAACTTGGGTCGACCATGTTGGCTGCGTGTAAGGCGAACGCCCTACCGCTGTGCTATCACTCCAGCCCACACATTAAATTTAAGCCTGGGGAAATAAATACTTGGAAAAAAAGGAATAATGGAATGAAAAATTAGAGTTAATATAATTGCATAGGAGAATTTTCTCATTTTATGTTGATGTTTATATGTTCATGTATCTCGGAGATAAGGCTTCTTAGTAACTACTGTAGCACTGCCCTCGCACTGTTCATCAATTTGCTTGAGCAGGTAACTATTAAATCTATTAATCTACTGATTAATAGATTCTTATACATGAGGAAGATTTCAATTTCATTCTTCCCTTTTAAAAGAACCCAACCCATCTTTTTTCTTTCTTTTTGGGTCACATCTGGCAATGTACAAGGGTTACTTACTCCTGACTTTGCACTCAGAAATTACTCCTGGCGGTGCTCAGAGAACCATACTTGATGCTGGGAATTGAACCCAGGTAGGCCATGTGCAAGGCAAACATCCTACCTGTACTATCGCTCAAGCCCGATCCAACCCATCTTTGTAAGGTACTTCAACCAGCTTATCTGCTGTACCATCTCTGGTCCCCAGGCTTCCCCACCAGACTACCACATTATCTCCATGAGGTGAGTCACTGGAGATACATATTTATGGTTCAGTATTTATATCTTGAAAATCCTCTGGCATGAGCTACTTTTAGGTAAGACAATAAAAAACACAGGAGAAAAACAATTCTCTGCATTTGTATTGCATACGTTCTAGTGGGAGGGGTACTGGTATTAAATAAATAAGCACTGAATCACATAATTAATGATATTATCTATATGGAGAAAAAATGAATCAAGTTCAAGAATACACTATTTAACAGAAGAATTGTGGAAAGCTGAGATATTAACTGAGCAGAAATTAGAAAGAAGTTAGGATGTCGCTGGATATTTAGTAATATCAGGCAGAAAGAAGCAAATACATAGTCCTGCAGTAGAAGAATATCTCTGGGATGAGTTTAGGAAGAATAGGGAGTTCGGGAAGTCTATTGAAGGAGCAAGTCAGAGACTTCTAAACTCTCAATCAAACACAACGAGCTAGGGACTGTACAAATGCACCTCTTTGATGTTCCTAAGGCCCCTTCCAGGTAACACCGAAATTTTCTAATATTATAGAAATGGATTATGTAGGGCTGGAGAGATAGCACAGCGGGTAGGGCATTTGCGTTGCACCCGGCCGACCTCGGTTTGATTCCCAGCATCCCTTATGGTCCCCTGAGCACCGCCAGGAGTAATTCCTGAGTGCAGAGCCAGGAGTAACCCCTGTGCATGGCCAGGTGTAACCCAAAGAGAAAAAAAAAAAGAATGAATTATGTGTACATAAAGGGATTGAAGTCTAGCCTTGTTAATGGCATAATATGAAGACTCCTAGCTAGTGAGAATGACTCTCTGAAAATCTACAAGGACTAGGCTTAGAGTTTGAGCTTTTGGCCTTTAGTCTGTTATCAGACTTTGCACTGGGAAGATCTGCAACTGGGAATGACCTACTTAAAAGTGAAAAAATGAGAATGAAGAGAAGGAAAGAACCATTACAAGGGGGAAAGAAGCATTACACAAAAAGCAGGGGGTGGCCTTAACCTGCTCGTTCATTGTCACACAAAAGCAGAGCTCAGGACAGAGAGGAGATCTCCCGTTGCCTTCATTTTATTAGTGGGGAGTCAAGCAGGGGTACTGGTTGAGTAGGGGGGGATAAGAGGAGGATGGACATGGAAGAGAGCGGGAGGGAATAATAACGCATGGTGCATATGAATTTATCCTGCAAACCAAGCAGGGACCCTCCTGGATCTATGTTGTGAATCTACTGCAAAGACAGGCAAGTATATGCATATGCTTTCTGCAGCTTTTCTTCCCACACTGGAGATGAACACTTTCCAGAGAGTTGGATTAACTAAAAATTGGGGTAAAATCCCACCAGGAGAATTCTTAGAATCACCAGTTTGTAGAAAAATGATACTTTGTAATTATCTCCCATTTAATTATAATCCCACTGAATGAGATTCATTCTAAGTAGGGATTTATTATTTGAAAGCTCATTTTTATTCATTCATTTGTTTTGTGGACCAGGCCTTACTGCTGGCTCTGTGTTTAGGGATTATGCCTGTCAGGACTCAGGGGATGGTATGGGGTGACAGTAATTGAATCCAGGCCAACCAAGGCAAATGCTTTACTCACTTCTCCAGCCTGAAAGTTTATTTTTAAATGGCCAATCTTACCAGCTTCTAATTTGTGAAAAGCCTGAGACAGAGGATGAACATCCATCATGGGCAGTTTATAGGTCAGGAACGAAGAATACCTGAGAATAAGAAAATGTCATATTTGAGCTCGAGTTTCAAGGTGAAAAAAAATGACCATCAAAATAAATATTGGCAAGATCAGCAATTTCCTTTTCAAAGTAAAAGTCATGCAAATTAATATATTACTTAGATATGAAATTTATAAATAATTTATCAAGGGACAATTTTTAAAATGGCCTTGGTTCAGTTTGATTCCATTAATGGTCACACAAACATTTTTCTGGTTGAACAAAGTCTGCTGAATTAATATGTTCAGTGAGTTCAACTTTGATTAACTAACCCCAGACTTCCAGTTTAACATTTCATCTGTACAACCAGAAAGCTAAAACAAAACAAAACAAACTAGAGATATGAGGTTGGGAGAGAAGGACTCGAAAGGCTCTAGTTAAAAACTAAAATAATCACTGATCTCTGAGATTCCTCCACCCCTCTCGGAGAGCCCGGCAAGGTACCGAGAGTATCTCGCCCACACAGCAAAAGCCTGGCAAGCTACCTGTAACTTATTCGATATGCCAAACAAAGAAGTCTCACAATGGAGATGTTACTGGGCCTGCTTGAGCAAATCGATAAACAACGGGAGATCAGTGACAGTGACAGTGATCTCTGAGAAGAGGCAGACTAATATTTGGCAGTTTGTTCCCCTGTGCTCCTTCTACCTTCCTGACTTCATGCTCCATCCTCAATTCATCTCCAATTTTATGCTCTCAGAGGGCCCTAGAGGTGTCTAGAGGCCCTAGAGGTCTCAAGAGGAACCCTCTTCAATTCAGTCCCTTTATTGTTGGGGGTGCAGAGAGGAGGGGATTATATCCTGCAATACTTAGGGGTTACTCCTGGCTCTAGACTCAGGCATTACTCTTGGCGGTGCTCAGGGAACCATCCAGGATGATGAGGATAGAACTCGAGCTGGCTGCATGCAAGGCAAACATCCTTTCTGCTGTTCTGTTGCTCTGACCCTCCACTCGTCATTATAATTCAACATTTAGTATCCATGCTTTTTCCACCTTCACCAAAACTATTTCTTGTTTTGCAACTTAAAAAGTTGGGAGGAGGATAGTATGACACACTTATACCTTTGATGATTCCACTAAACTTATACTGCTAAAATGAAAACACCAGTTGCTATGTTGTGATTTTTTGGCGTGTTTATCTCTTCAAAGGAACTAAAAATCAGTTTGTGTTTCACTTCCTTTTCGTTCCCCAAAAATACGGGGACACATCTCTTAAATTGTAAACAAATATTTAAATATTCATATAATATTCATATAATATTTTCATAGAATATAAAATATTCATTTAATAATTACATCTTTTAAATTGTAAACAAATATTAAAATATTCATATTCTTTAGGTATTTTCAGGAAGGTCGAGAAAGAGCACTATGGACCTGGTTGGGGTCACACATGAATTCAGTCATCAAAAGTTACTTTCCTTTAATTTTTTTCAATTACTCTGTGTTTTGGGAACCATATCCAGCAGTGTTCAGGGCTTATTCCTGGCTCTGCACTCAGGAATTACCTCAGGGGACCATATGGGATGCTAGTGATTGAACTCAGGTTAGTGGTATGCAAGGCAAGCACCTAGCCAGCTGTACTATCACTCTGACCCCCAAATCAAATCCATTTTAAGATCCTAACTTTCATTATGAAATAAAATTACCCTGACATCTCAAAGAACACCCCTGACCACCAAAATATTGACTTAGAAAATCTCCATGTTTCTCTATAATGCAAAGCTCCTTTTACCTTTGTTGCTGGGCAGCCTGTGGGAAAAGTTTCAGAATCTCTGTATGGACTGAAACCATCTGAGAAGTTTCTTTCACTTTGAGTTCTAGGATGTAATCTTTGCCAAATTTACTCTTCAGGTGTTGGATAGAGCCAATGCATCTACAACTCAGAAGGAAAACCGTCTGTGAAAAAGTATTCTTCCTTAAACATTTTTGTTTCTTTTGGAGGTCACATTAGGGAGTGCTCAGGGTTGACTCCTGGCTCTGTGCTCAGAGATCACTCTTGACAGGGGCTTGGGAGATGGGATGCCAGGGACCGAAACCATGTTGGTCACATGGTAGGCAAATGCTCTTCTGACTGTGTGATGGCTCCATCCCCATCCCTTGAACCTTATGTCATTTAAAACTTCAAATATAGTTTGGAGAAGGTCATCACCTTGGTAGAGCAAAGGAAACAGTCTAATTATTGACAATTATTTTGTCTTTAGTGTGGGAAATCTCAATTTTGGGGGGCCACACCCAGTGATGCTCAGGGGCTACTATGGGTTGCCAGGGATTGAACCCTGGTTGGCCGTGTGAAAGGCAAATGCCCTATCCACTCTACTATCTCTCTCTCCCCTCATGGTATCTCATTTTTGGAATCAAGAATAAACTCTGAGTAGGCACGCACCTAAGTCTTCCTGACACCATGATGGCGATGCGGTCACACAGGGCTTCGGCCTCAGCGAGGTAATGTGTGATCAAGAGGGCCCCCTTCCCCTTGTTTTTAATGGCACTCTGTATTACACTCCTAAAGTGAACCAAAAATTTAAGACTGTTAAAAGAAATACATACACAACACACACACACACACACAGAGTCATAAAGACAGAAAAAGATGGAAATTGAGAAGAAATTTTATAGGAAAACATAGTTTAAAACTATTGTTTGTACCTCAATTTTTTAAACAACAAAGATGTAAATACTAAATAGGTTTATTATAGCATAAAGAAATGGTTTATTTTTCAAGGGGTGCCAATGGTATTTTGATTAAATTGATTTTTCTATTTTTTTTAAATATAGACTGCAAAACTTTTTGAAAGAATAAGTAGAACTTTTATAAATCAAAGATATAATGCCTGGCATTTACTTCAAAATAATTGGGGAAAGGAAAATGGTGGTGGAGGTGTTGATGAAGAAAGATAAGCTTTGCCTGGGCCATTATTGGAACTGGTTGATTGTACAATGACTATTTATAAATTCACATTATTTTTTAATTCATTCACATCATTTTAATAATTCATTTCTTCTTAAAAACAGAACATTAAAAAGTCATCAGTATAAAAGTGAATTGGAGTGATGTATTAGTCAAGATGAGAAAGTCCTGCATTAAAATAAAGGAAAGCAGGGCTGGAGCAATAGCACAGCGGATTTTGCCTTGCTCGCGGCCAACCCGGGTTCGATTCCCAGCATCCCAAATGGCCCCCTGAGCACCGCCAGGGATGATTCCTGAGTGCAGAGCCAGGAGTAACCTCTGTGCATCGCTGGGTGTGACCCAAAAAGTAAAATAAATAAATAAATAAATAAATATAAAGGAAAACTAAGTAAAACTGAAAAAGCAGATTTAACTGATTATTAAAAAGAAAGACAAAGGAAATGATATCAGCAAGCTTATAACATCTAAGGAAACAGTTACAGACATCTGAATAATTTGAAGGCAACACTAAAAATTGTATACATATACTTTAAATACTAATACTTAAAACTTTTGTAAAACAATTCAATGTTCTCCATGTAAATACCATATAAATATATAACAACATTTCAGAATCTATTCGTTAAACATAGGATTTTCTAATGGATAGATTGTTTTTACTAAATCAGGAACTGGTAGATTTGACTCTCCAAGATCAGTGTAACTTTTAGCAGGTTTCTTCAACTAGCTTGGAAGCTTACTCTGATTCTTACCACATTTTCTGCTGACCAGCCGGGCCCATGCCTGTTGAAGGTTCATCCAGGAGCAGGATGGGCGAGTCTCCCAGGATGCACAGCAAAAAACACAACTGAAATGCAGAGAAACAATTCTATCTGCTGCCACCAAATCAGCCCTGGGAAAACTTCCCTTCAACACATACCTTCCTACTGGCTCCTGTTGTTAATTTACACACTGGAACATTCAGTTGTTCGTGCAGTTCAAAAGCAGCCACCAATCTGATGGGAAAACGGATGAGAATATGGAGAGATGTTCCTTCGAAAACGCAACCACACAGAACTGTCATGGAATCAGAGAAGCTTGGTGGTATGACTTTGTAAACTAAAACTCCGTCGTCAGAGGGAGAAACAAATTCTTTGTTGGAATGAGAATGGCTTTGTATTATAAAAAGTCGGAGCAGGGAGAAATGCAAATTAGCATCCATTAAGGATGAAAAAGAACCCAGGAATGGATAAATGGATGAAAACAAAACTCAAGTTTAGGTCCATCGACCAGAGGTGTGAGAAATCGAACCTGTGCTCTATTCCTGCCCTCCCTCTGATGCACCCTTTAAAAGGGCGCAGACAACATTTCAACTCTCCTTTCTTCATTAGTGAGTTTTTCATCTTTGGCAAAATCTTTCTCCCACATAACAAGTGGTCCCTTTGTACCGTAAAATGGCAGCACTGGCATCCTCTTTGTTCAGCCCCTTCACAGAGGCAAACACCTCAAGGTGCTCCTTCACTGTTAGACTGGACCACAGCACATTCTCTTGAGGGCAGTACCCCAGGGACTTGACTTGGCCATCTCCTTGCTGATCCCAAACTGAGCGACAATCATTCAGTTCCACCTACAAGAGTAAGAACACTTTGGAAACACAATCGCCCTTTCCCCAATCACACAATGACTCAAGCAACAGGCATATAACTTGCATATTCCTAAAGCTTTAAAGAAATAGAAAAGAACTTACTTCATCTATTTTGGATAGAAAACACTTGAAATGAACCCAAGTCTTACTCTTACAGATATATAACCTGTGGTTATTAAGAAACATCTGTTGAGGAATTAGAAACCATTTTTTAAGTTTTCACTACCTCTCCAGCTGTTGGCTTTATGACTCCAGATATCATTTTCATAGATGAACTTTTACCAGCTCCATTGGGTCCCAGTAATCCAAAAATTTCACCTGAAAGAGAATCACTGGCTATCAATATTCAAAGTGAAATAGTGGTAAACACCAAGCCATTTTTTCAATAACTCCTGAGATAAGATCATATCTCACCAAATTTGCAAAATGTAAATACATAATCATCACAAAAGCATAAACTTTAATGTCAATAATTAGATAAAGTAA
>JAOXYA010000001.1:94512469-94522784 GCA_028565675.1 Sorex palustris
AATTACCCCTGGCAGTGCTCAGGGGACCATATGGGATGCTGGGAATTGAACCCGGGTTGGCCGCATGCAAGGCAAACACCCTACACGCTGTGCTATTGCTCCAGCCCCAGCTCGTATCACTCTTAACAAGTATTTCTATTAATTTATGTACCTGTACCCACCCAACCCCTGTCCTTCTGCCACATTAGTTTTCACGTACTTATTTTTTTTCTTCCATTAGTTATTTGTCTGGTTCACTGTGTAACCAGTGTTTGTTTCGTTTTGTGTTTACCTGCTTGGTCAATTTCTGCTTCAACTTCTAGCTTTAAGAACACATCTTCCAAAGTCGTCATTGAAACGCCATAGGAGATAACACCCAAATTTGAATGGGCATCTAGAGCAGAAAATAAACCTAAGGAAAAAAAAAGATGAAAATGTTATAGAGTTAATCATATTATTCTGAATTACTCTAAAATACCTGGGGAAGGGCTAGGCCCTAGCAATGTCGTGGGCTGCCCCTGGTTCTGCATTTAGGGATCACTCCTGGCAGGGTTTAGGGGACCACAAATAGTTGTGGTCCACTATATGCAAGTGCTTAAACCTCATTCTATCTCTCCAGTCTATCCTGGGCTATCATGTATGGGGCAGGTACATGGTCCAGAATATGTGAGACCCAGAGTTTGAAGTGAGAGAACCACACAGATGCCTGAGCAATATTGAGATTGAACCCGGTATCCCAGATCACTGCCATGTGTGGTTTCTGTAAGACGTTTAAAAATAAAATGCTCTTTGAAAACTATCACAAAATTTATTTTTCCAGCACTGTCAGATTTAAAGTTCTGATCTCCAGACCTCTTTTTTTTTTTTTTTGCACTCAGGAATTACTCCTGGCAGTGCTCAGGGGACCATATGGTACGCTGGGAATTGAACCCGGGTCAGCTGCGTGCAAGGCAAACACCCTACCCGCTGTGCTATCGCTTCAGCCCCAGGATCTCTTAATTATTCTTAGCAATGCAAAAGATCACAAGGATTATTTGTTAATGGAAATTAATTATTAAGTTGGCATACTGTTCATTAGTAATTCTTTTTTTCTCTAAAGAGTCCAATTAAAACAATATAGAAAATTTCTAATTATGAAAAAATGCTGTGGGAATACTCTTATCTATATCAATACTATCCCTTCAGTTACTAAGAAATTACTAAAAAAATGGATAAAAGTCACTGAGCTTGAGATTCTCATAAATTAGAAAAATGCCACAATTAAAATGATTTGAGGGTATAAGCATATAATTATGTATAACTATGTAATTCACTCAGGAATACGACTATAAAAAAAGCTGAGGACATACAAAAACAGCTACATGTGTACATTATATGCATATGTGTGTACTATTGTCAGGCGGCCTACAAGCAAATGGAGTGATTTCTTTCTGATAACAAGGAAAAATCCACCATTCACTTCATATATTAGTTTCTTGCATTCTGATTCTAAAAAAGAAATGCAGGAGAAACATATTAGCTTATAAGTCTGGTTTTCAAAATTGGAAATTCTGAACACCTCTGATCCTGGAAGAAAAAGTAACAAAGTAAACATAATAACCTATTTGCAGATAGGTCAACAACCAAGAATCCAAGAAACCCACCATACCTGAAAATTTGTCCATGTCCCTGAAAGGTAAGCTATATATAATCTGTTGATCATTCTGCTGCAGTAAAGTAGCTCCAGGTATGTGTTGTTTAACCAGAGAAGAAAGAGATTCGGTGGCACAATATTTGTCAATGTGCATGCTAGAATAAAATAACGAATCATTAATTTTTGTAGTTGTTGAAGAAATAACAAAAATCAAATTCTCAGTGCTTTCAGTTTACATCAAAGACATAAAAACAAAAAGCCAACATTCGGGCAAAGCCTACACATATTAGCACCTGATCAAGGATGTATAACAAAGAATCAAAAAGTAAAGTCAATGAAGAATGAATGATACCTCAGGCGGTAGCCAATTCCCCATTTACTTTTGAGAAAAATTGAAGAACCAACACATTTCAGCATTCCCTGTGATATGACAGCTTTTCTATCTGAAACAGAGATTCGTATTTCAATGTTTAAGTTTCAACAGCATTAAAAATCATCCTTTATAGTTTTTGAATCACTATAAAACACCAATGTATTATTATCTAATTAATGACAACAAACATGAGGAAAATGCTAGGTGATCCCCTCTTATTTTTTAAGTGAAAACACAGAGACAAATAGAAAACATTTAATTTATCCACAATAAAGCAAAGACCTATACACCCAGGCAGTCTAACTCTGGAGTGCATTTTAATAACACTACTACAACTGTTTCAGACTCTTCCTAAAAGCTTTATTATTGCAAGCATGCTTCCATAGTTTAATTTAAAGCCAAAGGTGAAAATGACAAAAAGCAACATTTGCAATTGAATTTTGTGAAAAACCAAAAACTACTAGACACACGAATGATGTGCCAAATCTATTACCTTAGAGCTACATATCATAAACTAGAGAAAGAAATTACTTTACAGCTTTACTCTCAGATCTGTCTTAGTTATTTAAGATCATGGGGCTGTTGGTCCTAAATTGTTTACACTGCTGTTCTTGGCTCTGGGTCTCAAACACTGGGCCCCATACATATAATGCGTACTAACGAGCTCCACCCTGGACCCATAATAAGCCTGGCTCCCTTATACATGCACATGTGCCAAATCTGTTTTTTATTTTTGTGTGTTTATATTCTGCGACTCCACCCAGCAATGCTCAGGCCCTGCTCCAGGCTCTGAAATTACTCCTGGTAAAAGTGCTCGGAGAAGCAGATGGCTTGGAATTGAACCCAGGTCGGTGGCTTACCAGGCAAACACCCATCCCACTGTAACTGTCTCTCCAGTTCAACATGTACTTAATCTATGCAGTAATGAGGGCCCAGGGACATAGACCAGTGACAGAGTGCCTGCCTTATGTGCAATGGCAAGTTCGATCCCCAGCACTGTTTGAGAACTAGGAGCACAAATTTAGGTACTTCCATGGATGCCTGATTCCCAGCCTCACAATACAACCTTTGGTGGGCCACACCCAAGCATAGGAGCACCTGAACCAAGTCAGTGACCCATAGAAGGTGACCCTTAGAACACAACAACCAAGGGTGTTGACTGGGCATCACAACACCAGTGGCAACCACAAATGAAAGTGGTGGGAAAAAAATTTTTTTGTTTTGTTTTAAACTCCACAAAACATTGTTAATATAGCAGAATGGGGACTGTTTTCTTATAAAAGCAAGTCTGTAAGGTTGACCTCTGACTCTGTATCTGAAAGTCTGGATTTTAGGGGGATTTTCACTACTTCCAGAGCAGGTGATAAACTCGACAAATTAAAAAAGATTGTGTGCTGAACACCTGGCTTTCTTCTGGGATCCTGAAATTCTGGTACATGCCTGCAGCAGGAGCCCTGCTCAGAAGACCAGCACCCAATAACAACATTCGGCAATTTGGCAGCAATACGGCGCAAGTGGGTTTCATTATTAGACAATGCTGTATCAGTGCGTGTACATCCTATGGGCTCCATGGAGAGAGGATATAGAAGCTGGCTTCTGCTTTCCCACAGTTCATGCCCCATGAGCCTTTCCTCTCTCTACTTCACTATAATATTCATACCCATGAGAATGACTCTCCCAGGTCCTATGTTCTAGTACAGAATAAACCCAGATAGTAAATCCACACTCTCTTTCTCTCCATCTCTCTCCCTCCCTCCCTCTCTCTCTCTGTCTCTCTCTCTCTCTCTCACACACACACACACAGTGCAATCCCTTCCAATTTGAAACCATTTTTTTTTTACAAAGACACCACAGATTCTTCCAGAATTCTTAAGATTTCTGCATCTCTCTATAGCATCTCCTATTCTGTCCCTTGGCCTTATCCTTCCAAGAATAAAGTAAAAAAAAAATAAAATAAAATAAAATAAACTCACCAGCAAGAATATCAGCTTCATCCATAAAATGAGTACTAAACACTGTCACCCGATTTGCTTTTCTGTATTTTAGAAGATTCCAGACAATATGACGAGAACAAGGGTCCATTCCAGCTGTTGGTTCATCTAGCAATAGTATCTGGGAGAACAGGAATGAGAAACACAAGGAAATACATAGGAAAACTAAAATCCAGGATATACACAGGAAAACTAAAATATACCATATTTATGTGGATACACAATAGTTATTTATTTACATTTTTTACTTCCAATCAGAATTATTAAACCCACATTTTTCACTCATATGCTTAAAATAAGCATAATTTTTACAGTTATCGGCTTCCAGTGGGAATAGTTTTCTTGGTTAGTTTTAGAGGACTCAGAGACTCAGTGGTGAATCCTGGAAGACAGCAGCTCACCAGAGAACTCTCCGGACCCTGTGCTGAGCTGATTTCACCAGGACACCTCAGATGGAGTAGGTATCCCCTCTCCACCCACTCCAGATGAATCCCCAGTGGCTACAAACTTCCAGAAGAAAAAGCCAGGTACAAAGGTTCAGGGACTAGGACTCCAGGCCCATTGGAGCAACGGGAATTGGCTACTCCTTCCCATCTCCCCTATCCCTCAGGGTCCCGGCTGTCACATCCATGAACTGCCTCCAGGTGATGTATCAAGAGCCTTGATCCAGAGACTTCTAAATGAATCTCAAAATGGACTAGCTCCCTACAGAGATGTTTCTGAACCCCAATCATTTACAATTTTAGAATTCCAGGATTGTGCAGCCGCCACTGTGGCTGCGCAACCGACCTCTTATGATATTCATAATAAGCAATAGACAATAAATTATCTAGCATCTGCCTGTGGCAGGCAGGCTTGAATGGTGGTGGGAAGATTCAAAATAATGGTGGTGGGAAGGTGGAATGGTGGTGGGATTGGTGTTGAAATATTGACTGTAATCAATTAATGTGAACAACTTATAGAAATAAAATTTAAAAAAAAATTTTAAATAAACAATAAAAATAAATAAATATAACTACTAAATAAATAATATATAGTAAAAATAATAGATAGGATTGGAGCAATAGCACAGTGGGTAGGGCATTTGCCTTGCACATGGCTGACCCAGCTAACCCAGGTTCGATTCCTCCGCTTCTCTCAGAGAGCCTGGCAAGCTGCCGAGAGTATCTCGCCCGCATGGCAAAGTCTGGCAAGCTCCCCATGATGTATTCAATATACCAAACACAGTAACAACAAGTCTCACAATGGAGATGTTACTGGGCCTGCTTGAGCAAATCGATGAACAATGGGAGGACAATGCAGTGCTAGTAAAAATTTGAAAAAGAAAAAGTTTTAGGGGATTCAGACACATAAAATACACACACAACTTAAAACAACAATAAATAAATCTTAATACATTTAGTACATTATTTTCATCTGAACTACTAGTTTGTGGACACAATTATTGTCTGAGAAAACGTAAAACAAAAATAAATAAATCTTTACACATTTAACCCATTATTTTCATCTAATTACTAGTTTGTGGACACAATTATCGTCTAAGAAATCTTAAAAGAACAATAAATAAATCTTAACATATTTAGTCCATTATTTTCATCTAAAGTACTAGTTTGTGGACACAATTTTGTCTGAGAAACCTGGCCTTATTAGTTTAAGGGAAGCAATTTCTTTAAAGAGTATTTTTAATTTTAAAAACATGATATTAGGAGTTAGAAGAGAAATTAATATAAAGATCAGAAAACCAGAGTAATTCCCAAGCTAAAAGAAAAGATATGGTAGGATGGTGGGGAAGAAGGGTTCACTTGCTGTAAGCCTTCACTTGGAAACTTCCAGCACTGGGCAAAGTCATGTTATCTCCTGGCCCACTAACTACAGAATATAGAACAAATACAAAATAGGACCATCCAATATGAAATTACCACAGCAGTTAAAAAAAATAGACTTATGTTGGACTGGAGCAATAGCAAAATGGGTAGGGCATTTGCCTTGCACGTGGCCAACCAGGTTCGATTCCTCCATCCCTCTCGAAGAGCCTGGCAAGCTACCGAGAGTATCCCTCCCGCATGGCAGAGCCTGGCAAGCTCCCCGTGGCGTATTTGATGTGCCAAAAACAGTAACAAGTCTCACAATGGAGACATTACTGGTGCCAGCTCGAGCAAATCGATGAACAATGAGACAACAGTGCTACAGTGCAGTGCTAATAGTAGTAATTACTATGATAAATATTATTCTTCATATTTTTCTATATATTCGTAGTAACTATTTTAAATATAACTACTATTAAAATTTAACAATTTTTTTCGCCATATTCTCCCAAGGTTTGCGACAGGGGTGAGGCGGGTGGGTGTGGAGTCACACCCGGCCATGCTCAGTATTTATTTCTGGCTCTTAACTTGAGTCACTCCTGGTGATGCTCAGGGGATCCTATGAGATGCCTGGGATTAAACCTGGGTCGGATGTGTGCAAGGCAGGCACCCTACCCACTGTGCTATCTCTCTGGCCCGCCTCCATCACCGTCCCCAAGGTTATTTTTGTTTTTTAAGAGACAAAACACTGTATACAAAAACCTTTTAAATTTTAAATTTAAATTTTAAATTTAAACTTTTTCATTTTCCTTGCTAGGGCTAACTATTATCATAAATGTTATCTTTCCAGATTCATTTAAAAATCTAAAAATCGCATTACAGCAAAATGGACAGCAGTCAAATGTTTTATGCACATATACACATATACAACTTGAAATGATCACATCTGAAACACTAATATTTATTTACCTTTGGATTCCCAAGAACAGCAATTCCTAAAGACAGTTTTCTTTTCTGACCACCACTTAATTTTTTGGCTTGATTATCTTTGATAGCTTGCATGTCTAAATCCAGTAAAACCTTTTGCACCTATAAGAGTCAAGTGTGAACACTGTTATCTTTTAAATCATACATTTATATAATTATCAAATATGAAGTAGGCCCACTTTAATATCAACTTTAAGAATACATTTTTAGTACACAATTTTGCTTTAATTTTGACATAAGTTTTTATACAATTTTGAACATGAAACCTCTCCCGAAGGATAAATGCTAAGGGTATTTGCATGCATGTGTGTATGCATGTGTGTGCATGTGTGTCTGTATGTGCACATGTGTATGTGCGGATGTGTTTATATGTACGTGTGTATGTGTTTGTCTGTGTGTATTTGTAGCAGAAGGAGGGTGAGGAGGGGAATAAATATGAATGGAAGGAAGGAAAAGAAAGCCCCCGCTATTAAGAGGCTATAAGCATATAAAATAAAATAAGGACTACTTTATATGTTCCATCACCTTTTCTTGGTAATAATGTGGTTTACTAACTTGGAGTAAGCTTTCTTTTTAGACTTCCAAGCCTATTTTTACTCAACAACAACAACTTATTAACAAAAGATTATTTATTTACAGGGAATAATGATATTTAATGAATAACATACTTCTTGTATTACATTATTGGCTGGTATTCCTTTGATTGAAGCCAAAATAGATAAATTTTCTTCTACCGTCAGAACATCAAAATGGATATCTAACTGTGGACAAATGCCAATCATTTTTCTTGCTTCAAACATTTCATCTATTTCTGAGACTCTATGTCCATATATAGATGCAAACCCTAAAAGCAAAATATACGTTTAAATTTATATTCAGTATTAAGAAAGCATATATGCTTTAATATAAACTAGTAACTTAGCTACTTTATATGTAACAGACATAAGGTAAGAGCTAATGTAAATCTGGAGGACACGACACTAATACTTCATTTCTATACTATAAGTGATTGGTTTCCACTATCCTGCAATCTCACACTTTAAGGTCAGATTACATAATGAACTGAAACTTTAACACTAAACATAATTATCTGTTGGTCTGTTAAACATATTTATATTCTAGTAACAATTTTTCTTCATTTCCAGGTATTGTGCATTAGTGTATAAAGAATTAAAAATTTTCCTCCAAACTGGGCTGTGTGAGCTTCAGAAATTCACTTAATCTGAATGCCAGATTTCCTCCTTTAAACCTCCCTTGTAACTTTTATGGCAAGTCCTAACAACAGCACAAATTCTTTCATGGATTTTTTTAGCCTCAAAGAGTAACACAAATGGGGATGGGCACAAAATCTAATTTTAAAGCCACATTTAAGTGCCGGAAATACAATACGTGAAAATGTGGTCCTTTCCTAAAACAGATGCCAAATAGAAATAAGTACAAAACTAAGTGTTTTTAATTAAACGAGAAGTCATTTTATCCTCACCTAAAAAACAAATATATGCAATAAGTGAGGGAACAAAACACTTATCTAAACACAAGTTAGTCATAACCATTAATAAAAATTAATCAGTTCATATGTCAAGAATAAAAATTATACCATGTTACCCTGGTAAATAACATTAATAAGGCAAAATACAATATTATTTTAAGTCAAAACACCTCTCACCGTCAGAAGGTGGACACAATCCACAAAGAATATTCATCAGTGTACTCTTTCCTGTCCCACTGTGGCCGAGTAATGCTGTTATCTGACCCTCATAGATGTCAAACGACAAACCTAGACCAAGAAAGGAAACTCAAATGTAATTCTTATTTTTTGTTGAACTATAGAAGATAACTCATCAAATGACAGCAATCTAAATTTAAGCCACTAAGTTCTAAGAGAGATGCAAAGCATCCTCAAGAGCATTCTGGATTATACAGTACAGTATGACAATAGTTCTGTTATCGTCAGTGGAATGGCCATATGAAATGGAACAACAAGAAAAGTTATAAAGTTATATTTTTGGTTACACAAACACATCATGGGGATATTCAAGGCTATTTAAAAAAAATAACAAACAAATTCTTTCCAGGGATAGTTTCAGGCAAGTTAAAAATACTGGCAACACTTCTGTATGAAAATCGTTACACCGTGAATAGATGATAAAGATAGGATAAGAGAAAATCCTATGTGTGTATGTGTACATAATGGCTAGAAACCAGAAATTAACTAGTAACATGTGACTGGTTAAGTAAAAAAAAAACTGAAATGTTCAATTTCAATAGAAGACAATCAGAATGAAGAAATATCACTGGTTAGAGGCACTATTGAAGGCAGAGAGGAGAAAGGGATCTGAAAACCCAACTTCCAATCATCGTAGTCTTAATTTTATTCTGTAATCTGAGTCGGACAATAGCCCCAATTCTGCAGGTTGAAAAAAGGAAACAAATCCTCCTTTCATCCGGAGCATCAAATCATCTCTACAGTTGCTCAAAAGCAACACGCAACATTCATTCAAATGCAACGGGGCAGGGGCTGGAGTGATAGCACAGTGGGTAGGGCGTTTGCCTGGCAATTGAAGATCAGAAATTGAAGTGGTTTCAATTTCTAGCTTCTCCGGACCTAAAACTCCTATGGAAAAAAAAATCCTTGGTCTTATTTGCCCCTGATCATGTCAGGAAAACAACTCAGTGAAAACCATCACTTATGCATGGCCCCAAATAACCTGTATCCCCCCTTCCAATGGAACTCTCTGGACTGAAGCTCCTGTACCATAATCTCCAACACTCAACCTTTACTTTCCCGTACTGAGTTAGGGGTCCATCAAAGAACATGAGTCTTACCAAGCTCCCTGCGCAAATGGCCCCCTGGAAAGACCCAAGAAAGAGAAAAGACTTCCCAAAACTCTGCCCAGCAGGCCTCTCTGTGCAAACTCTGTATCTCTCCGGCCAGGGGACCTTCTAATAAACTGTCACTTTGCTCTTCGAAACATCCTTTGCTAAGGTCTTTTTGCCAAACTACCGCTCTAACCCCTGAGAATCTGGGTCTTAGGACAATCCCCAAAATCCCTTCAGAAACAAGGAACTTGACAAAAAATGAAAGATGCGAAAAAATAAATGATAGGTGAACTGTCTTTAAATATATATCTCAATTATATCATCGCTGGTTTAAAAGAAAATGTAAGATAAAAATATATGAAAACAAAAATATACTAGAACAAAGACCAAAGGAATATCCTGGCCTTTTGATTACTCAGAGACTAGAAATGTATTCACTTTAACAAGAACACTTGGTCGGCAAACCGTCGCCTCTTTCAAAGGTACTGATTAGTCTCGAGATATACAATGCCATGACCAGGGCCTCGGGTCTTAGGTACCAGTCCCGGTAGCCTGGATGGACACATTGCTATGCCTTTCCCCAGAGGAGTGATCAGGCTCAGTGGGGCACAAGTGCTGTTAGAGCAATGTGGCCAATTTCTTTAAAGGCTGAGCCTTAAAAATGGGACTAAAACTCTCTCTCTCTCTCTTTCTCTCTCTCTCTCTCTCTCTCTCTCTCTCTCTCTCT
>JAOXYA010000001.1:94561841-94578157 GCA_028565675.1 Sorex palustris
TCAATCAGCAGCAGCACAGCAGGCACAGCCCAACGCCAGGGCCTGGAGCCCTTTCTCTGCGCATGCGCAGTAGCTCCCCCATTTTGATGCCAGTTTAGCTCATATCTTGCCCTGGGTCCGTCCAGTCTCTTATCGGGACCCTGCTTTTGGGGTGCTAGGAACTAAAGACAACTGAGGTTTAAGTTGAGAGAACAGATGCCCAGGAGTGAATATTATTCAGAGGTAATTAAATCCCAAGTTACAAAAGCATATCATTAACTGTCTTCCTGTGTCCATACACAAAGGACATTGCTCTGAAGAGAAAAGCAATATTTAGAAGTTAACAGAGTCTGATTAGGAGATAAAGATGATTGACCAGTTGGGGAAGCAGAACACAAAGAGTTTACAGGTAAACACAGAGGAATGGGAGTGCTTCAGGAGCACTGTGATGGAGTAACCCAATAAACCTAAGCTCCCTGTGACAAGGCAGAAAGGACAAACCAGTGGTATTCTACAATTCTTGGCCAACCAGATCAGAGGCTCAATGTGTGGGTTTGCTGATGCAATGCTGCTCAAGCCTGGGGGGTGCCAAGAATACCCTGCTGGTATTCAGGAGCCTCCAGGGTAAACTGGGGCTACTAGCAGGGCATACAGTGCCATCAGTTGATCCAGAGCTGAGATTTGCATGTGCACTAACCCCTGCACTATCTCCCTAAACAACCAGGGATAGAACCTAGGCCTCCTGCATGCAAAGCATGGGCTCCAGCCTCCAGAACTGTATCTTATCTACTGCCTTTAGGAAAAAAATTAAGTCTAGATCTAGAAGCTGGTCACAACTGATACTCCACAGAACCTATTATCATCATCATATCATCATCATCATCATCATCATCATCATCATCATCATGTCCTTTCATGTATCATGCTTTTGAATTTTCTATAAATCTGTTGGGGATGGAAATTGGTAGCACAGTTTATTGACTACTGAAGAAACTGAGGCTTAGGGGAGTTAACCAGTGCATCTACCCCATCGTTGAAGAGTCAGGAATTGGCCGAGGCCAGGGATGCAGAGCCGGGCCTATCTGACCACACAGCCAGAGTCAAATCCAGGGGTCAGCAAGCCACAACATGGGTGGTCAAGTACAACTCAGTGGACTTAATGGGTGAAATTAAGTGTTTTGCATATTTTAAGCTTGTTTAGCAAAAGTCTAAAGAATAGCATTTTCTGATGCTTGAAGTTTATATAAAATTGAAAGCCAGTATTGGGGATCAGGGTCACATATCTGGCCTATGCAAAGATCTGAGTTTGATCCTTGGCACTGCGTGGGCATAGCCCTGGAGACCCTCCAGCATCTTTGAATGTGGCCCCGGGTATCCCAGGTAGCATTTCTGAGTTTAAGCAACCTTATCTCTGTGATCCTGAGCTGTGAACCAGATGACCTGGTTGGACAAGTGTTGTCAAGAGTGGCCCTCGACAAAATAAAGTTTTATTGGAACACAGCCATGCTCATTGATTTTTGTTTAGTACCATGGCTGGTTTCCCTCCACCCACAATGATAGAGTAGAATAGTTGTGATAGTGACATTTATATGTCCCACAAAGCCAACCTTTTACCAACTGGCCCTTTCATAAAAGAAGTTTGCCGAACTTGCCCTGTCTAGCTCAACTGTTACTGAGTAAGGCAGTCTTCTCTGGACAGAGCTTCCATATTATATTCCTCGTTGGCTTTAAATGGGAGTTGTTAACCTGGATGATTACTTGCCCATCACTCAGCCAGGACCTCCTGCATCCAGCCCACAGGAAATGTCTGAGTGGTGCTCTCCTTGTTGTTATGAGATGTGTAGGCCATTGCTCATTTCCTTTCAACTCAGCTACTGGTTCCCTGGAGCCCATCCCAGGGTGCTTCCCCTCTGCAGTAACTCATCCTGTTTGCATTGTATTTCTTTCTTTCTTGTTTTTTCTTTCCCCTCCTCTCTTGGAGAAGCTGTTCAGTAGTTCATTCCCTCTTCCCTTCATTGATCTTTTCTTGATTCCACTGTCACTGTCACTGTCACTGTTCTCCCGTTATTCATCGATTTGCTCGAGTGGGCCCAGTAACGTCTCCATTGTGACACTTGTTACTGTGTTTGGCATATTGAATACATCGCGGGTAATTTGGCAGACTTTGCCGTGCGGGCGAGATACTCTCGGTAGCTTGCCGGGCTCTCTGAGAGGGGTGGAGGAATCGAACCTTGGTTGACTGGGTTGGCTGCGTGTAAGGCAAAGCTCTACCTGCTGTGCTATCGTTCCAGCCCATCTTTAAAAAGCAAATAAATGAAAAGCATGCTACAACCCTTACCTTTCTTTGTTGATTATTAGCATGATCCCCTTCTGAGATTCCCTTGGTTTCTTTTGTGTGAAGATGAAGAGCACTTATTGAGACAGATCCCCTCTCCCTTTTTTAAAAAATGGATTATATTTTATATTCAGTAGTTATTTCATTTTTTTCTACTTGGGATGGTGTCAATGTAAAATTGTGTATGTTTATTTATTTACTTTGGGCTGCACTCTGTGCTACTTAGGATTTACTCCTGACTCTACACTCAGAAGTCACTCCTGGTGGTGCTTGGAGGACCATATGGGATGCTGGAGATTGAGGTCAGGTTCACGGCATGCAAGGCAAGCACCTTACCCACTGTGCTAGAACTTTGGCCTGAGACAGAGCCCCTCTTACCCAAAGAGGTTTCTGGTTGTCATCCTTTACAAAGCCATTTGATCATAACAACTCCTCCCTCTTCCTCCCTCCCACCCATCACTGGAGTTTCCTTTTTCTTTGGAGTATGACTATCCCATTGCATAGAGTTCCTTTAGTGGTGAGGATTACATGCATTTAGGAGGAAAAGTTCAGAAATTAAAGGGCAAGAATAGCAGAAGAAGCTGCATGAAGATAGCTAGTTTTGGATGGCTGACCTCTGATTTGTTTGCCATATCTGGAATGAGATAAGTTGAAGCTGCATAACTGGAAGCGCTAACGCTGTCCTTTATAGATGGTCATCGCTGAGGAGTTGTTCTGTATTTTAGGGAATGCACTTAGTGACTAACAGAATGAGCTGCTAATTCCCTATTCAGTGCCTAAGCAAACTGAGGTAGAAGCTATTAAGGAACTTGCCTTAGGTGTCTAGATTGGTGAGAAAAGGCAGAAGTATTCATTGAGGTCTTTCTGACACCGGGACCCAAAATCCTGGCTAGTCCACTTGACCTGTGAATCCATAATAAACTTACAAAACCCCATGACCTAAGGTTCAGGGTTAGAGGTAAAACCATGAGAAGGTTCTGGCGAAATTTAAGTATTGTTGGAGCTGGTAATGAAGAGGGCTATACCCAAATTTTCATAGGATATATTCCTATTTTCCTGACTCTGTTAATCATGAATTTCATTCGTGAATACATCAATCTCTCTTGTGTCTTCTGACACAGAAGTTCCTTTTCACATATTCCACTAAGTCTCTGTTGATCATAGAATACTGACTCTGATTCATTCTGACTGTTAAGGATGAATTCCAAAGACATAGTCTCCTTGGGATGAAGGAAGCTATTTACGGTCGGTCTAATACTGACAGATAGTGGTCTGTACAGAAAGGAAGAAAATGTTAAATGGCAGTATGAACATTGATATTATTAATTGTGTCAAGAATGATAGTCAAGGACACCCAAACTTAATCTATTTCCCTACAAGTCCAAGATCACTTGTTTAAAAGCAGAAGTAATAGGTTCAGCTTGGCACCAAAGTTAGTAGAGGACTAACATCGCCCCTTCCTGCTTTAGTGATTTCCTTTTTTCCTGGCTATTACTATGGAAATGTAATGAGTACAGTTTCTTTGAATTTGTGAGCAAACCCATGTCTTCACTCTTCCTTTTTGTGGAGGACAGTATGGAAGAAGCCTTACTTCTTTTTGTGGTCAAAGAGGTGAGAGTTTAGAAAACGAATTTCCTTTTATTACAGTGAATTCTCTGTCCTTTTTTCTCCAACCAAAACTGAACAGTCCAGCCACTATTCTGATTGCTTCCCATGATCCCATGCCAAAATGATGGGAACAGAAGGTGTGGAGTTTGACTGCCAAGGTATATTTACTCCTTTCTACTCACCCTCCTCCAGTTCCACACGGGAGGGGGGAGTTAGAGAAAGGGTAAGGCTAGAATCACAAGAACCAGTGGAAACAAAATAATAAGGAGTCTGAGAATTCTTTTCCAATGAATGTGCAGACACAGCCTTTCTGTGATATTTGAAAACTTCACAAGCATCCTCTCCCCCTTTACTTACTCTTTTATAAGTTCCAAACTCCTCTGCCATTTGAAAATACAATTCCGAAGATTCTGAACATAATCTAAAGAGAGAACTTGGAGAAGAGGTTTGTTCAGATCAATCCAACAAAGACATTCTTTTTTTCTTTTTCCTTCGAAGTCCAAGTTTTTAATTGAGGGTGCAGCAGATACAACTAATAGGCATTCAGATAGCTGAAGCTCAACTAAAAGTTAAATAAAATAACATCAATGAGGGTTGATACTCTAATCTCTCATCTGTCACTCATCAAGATGTCATTCCCAACCAACAATATGCCAACCAACAATATCAATACTCCTAAAAATCATTCCATTCACTAATTACCAACACCAGTATGAAGACAATGGAAAAACCTTAAAAGCAAAACTATAATTCCCCAAGTGCTGAAGTGCATGTCTATTTCTTTCTTTTTTAAAAAAAATTTAATATTTTAACGAATCACCGTGAGGTACAGTTACAGACTTACAAACTTTCATGCTTACGTTTCAGTCATACAATGATCAAATGCCCATCCCTCCACCAGTGCCCGTTCTCCAGCACCAATGTTCCCAGTATCTCTCCCATTCCCCTCCCTTTCCCCCTCCCTCTCCTCTTCTGTGGCAGGCGTATTCCCTTTTACTCTCTCTTTCCTTTAGGGTATTGTGGTCTGCAGTGCAAGTTTTGAATAGCCATCATGTTCGGTCTATAGTCTACTTTCGGCATGCATCTCCCATCCTGAGCGGACCCTCTAAACACCCAACAAAGACATTCTTAATTGATTGTTATGTTTAAGATGGTGTGCTGGGTGGAAGTACACGTAAATGCATTCCACTCTAGTCTTCCACTTACTATCTAAGAGCCTTGGAAAATCTCCTTAATCTCTTAATCTTCATCACCTGCCAAATGGAGAGACTGACACACATCCATTGGGCTGTTCGACGTGTTATATATACTTATCTAATGATATATATCTATGATGTGCTCTGACTAGTGCTTGGCCTTCAATAAACAGATATGGAGTGCACTTCTGGATTTGAGGCACTGTGCTACTGTGTTAAAATACTGAGGTATTGTGTTAGCTAAACATAAGTATAAATTCATTTTCTTCTCGTCCCTTCAGTGCTTGAGGAGTTTGTAGCTGAGTCAAAGGTAAGGAAAGGGGAGAATGCAGGTAGGATCCTACAACCCCCTAAGCAGAGACACAATGAGAGTCATATGGATGAGAAGGGAGATTAGGAAAGTGTTTAAAAGTGTGCCATATCAATGTTTTTTGAGTTGATGAGGAAATTGTGCCCTAGAACCTTACTTTCTGACATCCAGGGACACCAATGAAAGACAAATGTAGATAGAATAGAGTAGAAAAGAGAGATGGTGCTCTAGCAAAATATTTGGAACTTAAAATACCTTATTAGTGTTTTCTCAGAACTAAAAAAAAAAGAAAAGTTAAACTATATGCTGTGGTTATTGCTTATGATTATAATAAGTAGCTGAGTGGAATGTATTATATATCATACCTTTAGACATTTTTCAGATTGTGGAAACTCCAAGAAAGCTAGAGGTTAATAGTTAAACAAATATATCATATCAACAGGGTTTATAGACACACTATGATTATAGAAGCAAGCTGTTGGTTCAATAATCAACGTCTAGCTTGGTCAGAATATTTTCCAGAGCATGGTTACAGCTATAATTTTCAATTTTTGTAACCTGCCAACCTGTCTTTTCCATTTCTTAGTGCTTTTTCCTTTTCTAGAATCATCTGAAGTCAGTTAAATAATAAAAGTGCGTAATGTACTTCTGAATTCTCATTTTACTTTAGAATGTCACTCCAGAACTTTCGTTCCTTCATATTTACTTTCTCAAGTATGAGATTGGATACTGACGAGGAACTTTATACATTTTAGTGGGTCCCTATATTTTTATTTTGGAAAATATCATGTAAAAGATATATATGATAACATGGATAGATTCATTTTTCTTTCATTATTTTGGGTTCACAAAACATCTCCAATTGCTCTGGAGTCTTTAATAGATTGGTTCTCTATGTAATTCACATTTCCTTGCCCTCCTTATCCTTGGAGGTGATTTCACTCACTTCCAGTTCAGTAGAGTCACAAGAAAGGTGGGCTAACATCCCTAATCACAGCTATGTGTCTGCCTCACTTAACATGCAGTTAATGAGAATCTGTCAACTATATCATCACATTCAATGGGTGTGCCGTGTAATTTTGCTTGAGACTTTGTTCTTGAATGAACATCTATTTCTTATCATAAAATAGGGAAAAGTATGCGGGTGTGATTCTGGAATTGATTGAAGAAAGATTGAGATTGAGGAATACTGAAATATGAAGATTAGAATGACTTTTTCTATACAAATTTTCATCTTTTTTTCATGTAATCCATCTGAGGACTAGATAAATAAAAGCTAGTCATGGTTGTGTGAGATGGATGGGTGAGAGTGTGGCAGGGGGTTAGGGGGATGGAGGGCCATAGATTTCCTGATTGCATTTAGCAAATATATCATTAAACAGCTATGTAAGCCATCTGTACTTCCTATTGTGCAAGGTGAATGGAAAGACATTTTATCTTTATCCTTTAGGAAATCATAGGTTAAGTGATATATTAGTATTACAGGGCTTCCATAGCTGAGTACCCCAAATTGGGTGGTTTATATGACAAATATTTATTGTCTTACTGTTCTTGAGGCTAGAAGTCTGAGATCTGCGTAGGGGCAGAGATGGTTCCTTATGACAGTTGTGAGAAAGAATATATTCTCTGCTTTTTTACCTAGTTCCTGGGGAGTTGCTGGTAATCTTTGATATTCCTTGGGCATGAACATGTTTCTCAGATCTCTTCCTTCTTGATCACCTGTGTGAAGTTCTCCCTATGTGAAAAATAGCCCTATTATGGGTCATTAGTTAAAAAAAAAACTTTTTTGGGGGGTTTCAGGATTGGGTCATTGATGCTCAAAGCTTCTTCCTGGATCTGTGCTGACAGGTGACTCCTAATAATGTTGGGGGGACCCTAATAGTGTTGAATAGCATGCAAGGGATGTTTCTTGACCTTTTGTGCTATCTCAAGGCATGATGATGTCACCTTTTTTGCAGTGGGGAGATAGGACAGGGGTCAAAAGTCATGTGTAGCATGTGGCTGACCCTGCCTTCATTCCCAGTTCTGCATGATCCCCTGAGTATTGACAAATGCAGCCCTGGAGGACCCAGAGCACTGTAGAAGTGGTTTGTGTCATCCTCAGCTCTGCAGAGCCTTGGCAGCCTTCTCAGAACCTCACACTGAACTACTAGCCCAGTTGGCCAAGAGGTGTCAGGAGAGTACTTGAGTAGGGGCCCATCCTTGGATGATTTACTCTTCACTAATAGATGCAGTGATCCTAGTTCCTCATAAGGAGACATTTGGAGATGATGGGAATTAAAATGTCAATATGGGCATTTAGGAGGCTCAAGGTTCAACCCTTCCCCAGTGAGCACAGGCATTCAGTAACTTCATGATCCAAGGACTGATGCCCATGTGAGCATCAATACTAGATGCAGCTTGGATACTAGGCAAGTCCACCATCTCCTGGGAAGAGCAGAAAGCTTGCCAACGGAGGGAGAGTATTAACTTGGTCAACGAGAGTATGATGGTTCTCAGGAGAATGGTGAGTGAGCAAGAGCTCACCATCTGGTCCTGAGCAGACTCCTTGCTCTTCCTTTTGATTTTCTACCCTTAACAACAGACTGGGTGTGTCTAAACAGGGTGTTAAATGATACAAACACTCACATGTACCATGCACATATGCTGTTGCTGTATTGATTCCCGAAAATTAATTAGCGTGTTTATTGGTAATGATTTTGTAAGTAGTAGGCAGCTTTGACACATAGAAATGGGGGTTGGAGGTTGGGGAAAAGTGGTGTCTTTCCTGGTGTCACAAATGGTTCTAATCCAAATGGAACGAAGCTTAAGGGGGTAGAGGAGTGAGTAAGAACCGATGCTCTGGAGCCAGGCATAACTTATTTTTAGAAGAGACCTGTAGGGCCTTTAAAATAAAAAGGAATAACAAAAATGCTGCTTGAGTGTTGCCAAGTGCTTCTAGTATTGATTGTTAACAAAAGGTCTTTTCAACTGTGTGCATGCTGATCAGAGTTAATAGGCAGTTTTACTTTCTTAATATGATGGCACATACTTAACATAACATTACCTATAAAAATACCAGGCTCTGTTTTAGTAAGAGGTGACAATAGGAGATGAAATTGTCAACGTATGGGGCTGGAGTGATGGTATCTTGCATGTGGCTGACCTGGATTTGATTGCCGGTACTCTATATGGTCCCTGTGCTGCACCAAGAATGAACCCTGACTTCAGAGATAGGAGTCAGTCCTGAGAAATGCTGAGGGTAGCCCCATCTCTGCCTCCCACAAAGAAGAATTTTTTTTGTTTTTTATTTTTTGTGTCACACCCAGCAATGCACGGGGGTTACTCCTGGCTCTGTACTCAGGAATTGCTTCTGACAGTACTCGGGGGACCATATGGGATGCTGGTAATCAAACCCCAGTCAGCTGTGTGCAAGGCAAACGCCGTACCCGCTGTGCTATCGTGCCAGCCCCAAGAAGAAGTTAAGGCAGGCCATATGCAGTGTTTGAATATTAAATCATTGGGAAGGCACTTACCCAGTTTGAAGAGATATGCCCATTATCTGTCCAGCCATCTTAGCCAGGTGGTGGATGGTGCATATTCTAAAGGTTATGGTTAGGGAAGCAAGTGGACCACCCAGAGAAAGTTGCAAGAAGGTAAAGCATGGGTGGATGGTCCCGGGACAGGCTATCCAAAGAGCAAAAGCACGGGTGCTGGGAGCGGAGTTAGAATGGCAAAAAAAAAAAAAAAGTGAGAGATGAGTCAGCACAGAATGGGAAGAACCAAACAATATATGGTGGTCAGTTGGAAAATAGGAGTCACAGAGCGAGAGGGTTCAAGGAACTAGGCACAAATCCGAGTGTTTGTTCCATGTCAGCCAGGCGTTGAAGAAAGGAGGCACTTCACCTGTCTCCACTTCAGAAGCAATATTTGCTCATCTGGCTTTTGTGCATCGGGTGTATCTGTAGCGAGCCCGGGGAGCAAGGGTGCAGAAGGAGAGGCAGCAAAAGCACAACTGAAACTCATTTGGGGCTTGTTTCAAACGAGCCCAGACTTAGCTCAGCTCTGTTTGTAGAACCCACAGAGCCAGGGGAAGCAGGAAAGAGTCAATCAGCTGGATTGACTGGCCTCTTGGTTTAAGATGTAACCAGTGACTGGCATTTTCTCCCAGGTGAGCAGGTGAACCAAGGTGAAACAGAACCCTGAATCCTGGCGCTTTAATTCTAACGCACAGCTGCTAGAAGAAATGCAAGCAAAGAAGGAAACTTAAGTGCGATTCTGTACTAGATGATTATCAGGGAAAAAGATTAAAAAAAACCAAACAAAATCAAACAGAAAAACAAAAGTTAATCAGAGCGATGTGGATATATTCAGTTTTGGTAAATATCAAGGGCAGGGTCTAGAACCTGTAAAATTTTCTTTCATTTTCTTTGGATCTGGTGTTTGTGTTCCAGAGACCCGAACTGGTAACAGCGATTTTTCGATATCCATTATGCCTGTTTGGGAGATAAGTACTTTACTCATTAGCCCCCAATTTCATAAAATCTAAGAGGTAACTATAATTATCCCCATTTTACAAAGGAGGAACTTGAAACTAAGATGAGTATATGGCTCAAGATAATGTAGTTCATAGTCGCAGAGCTAGGATGTGAATCAACCTCATTTGAAATCTAAAATTCTTGATTCCTACTTTGTAGCTGCTATATTAAAATAGTGAAAAGAGATACCCATATGCCATAGGTACAAGGAACTAGCTTAAGTTATCTCCTTCTTGTAAGAGTTTATGAAGAGAGCGTGATAACATTAATACAAGTATGCTCACAACTCAGAAATAATGGATATCACTGTATCACTGTCATCCCATTGTTCATCGATTTCCTTGAGCAGGCACCAGTAACGTCTCCATTCGTCCTAGCCCTGAGATTTTGGCAAGTGCCACATTAGAGGCTCTTTCAGAGTCAGTGGAATGAGACCCATCATTGTTACTGTGGTTTGGCGTATCAAATATGCCATGGGGAGGTTGCCAGACTCTGCCGTGCGGGCAGGATTCTCTCAGTAGCCTGCCGGGTTCTCCAAGAGTGAGAACTAGACAATAAGAGGGAGCTTGGATAGTCTCTGGATCTTGGCCGTTGATGGGATTACATGGCACCGGAGGCAGTTGATGGGTGTAACACCTAGCTACTGGAAGATAGGGGATCTGGGTGGAGGAGGCCCATTCTTGATCCAAGTGGGCTTGGAGATCTCAGTCCTGGGTCCTGGATACCTGGGTTCCTCTGCTGGTTTCTTCATGCGTGAGGCTTGTCCGAGCGTGAGGAGAGTGGCCTTGAGCATGGCTGTGGCTGGTTCCAGAGGTCTTCAGCTGCCCAGCCTCTGCTCTGGGCGGGGAGGGAAACTCAACCCGCCCCCCCCTCCTAGGGGTCCAGGTGGGGACAGCCAGGCACAGGGACAGGAGACTCTGAATATAATATATAGATTTATTAGGACCATGTCTATGTGTTTGTATGCATTTCATATTTCCTCACGTGAGAGTATCTGTTCCACAGAATTTTACTGAATTCAGTTGCAGGACGTACAAATACGTTAAGTAGTAACTTGAGCACGAGCACTCCTGCATTCTGAAAAGTTTTGTTCAGTCACTTTGCTTCTGAGAAAAACCTACTTAGCACCTGTTTTCATTTTCTGCAAGAAATTTGGTGAGATCGGACAGGGGTTACGTTGTTTGTCTTAACTGTGGCTGACCCCATTTGGATCTTAAGCACCACCTATAGTTCCCTGAGTCACTCCTAAGCACTAATAGTAGTCTCTGAGCACTGCAGGGTGAGATACAACCCGCACCCCAACCACTCCCTATTCCCCCCAAAAAAAGTCTGCAGAGGATTTTTGCTTTTAGGGCAAGAGACAAAAGAGAAACTAGTATTCCATGTTGGTTGTGGAGGTCGTGGGCTTCGCAGGCAGGGAGTGGTCATACCACAGTAATACAGACTGTGTACGTATCTTATTTTGCTTACTTTTACTCTATGTTGCTGTTATTTTAGGTTTTAAATGTCACTTGGTATGCTCCAGTAGGTTATTTTGAGGGTCTGGGAATGCTAAAGACATTTTCCATAGAAACGAATGCTAATTGCTTCTTTGCTTACCGCCACTTGGGCTTACAAAAAGTGTCATAGGAACGCTCTACTTTTGGATATGGGGGGAGGGAGGAACCACTGACTTTTTTTTTTTAACTCCTTCATTTTTCCTCTCCCTCGGCAGGCACACTCATGCAAAATTTCTCCGAGTCTGCTTGGCTTTCCCCTGCAGAACAGACTTCTGTTCACTTGTCCATCTGTACGTGCTTTGAAAGGGTTGCAGCTATTTGATTATGTCCATTTCTACACTCGTTGTTTTATTTATTTATGTTTTGATAGTTGCATCGTTTGGGCTAAGGTCAATTTTCTATCTCTCAAAATAAAATGAGAGTAATAAGTGTCTGCTAGATTGATCTGTCAGGTGTTCATCCTGTATCCTTGTGAGAGTAACTTAGAAGTGTTGCATCAACTGGTTATCTGAGCAAGGGATAAGCTAGACAGATGAATGCGCCAAGGCTTTAAGGAAGAAGGAAATACAAGAAAAACTGAAAACAAAGAATACGGCTATTCAGATTCCTTTTTTCCCCTGCTTTTTGAGTCATACCCTGTGATACACAGGGGTTACTCCTGGCTCTGCACTCAGGAATTATTCCTGGTGGTGCTCGGGGGGCCATATGGGATGCTGGAAATTCAACCTAGGTCAGTTGCGTACAAGGCAAGCGCCCTACCTGCTGTGCTATCGCTCCAGCCCCTCAGATTTCATTTTGAGTCAAACTTACAGAAGATAGTGTTTGTACCATTTAAAATTCTTTATAATTCAGTTGCAGGAGGTACAGATAAATCTAGTAGTAATTTGAGCCCAGGTACCTCCTATTTTATCGTCTAAAAATTTTAACAAAAATAGTATTGGTTATAAGAAAGAAGGTACCTCTCAGATCTGCCATCTTCTCTATGAGTAGAAGGAATTCAGACTATAGACATTATCATTTGCTCTATTAGCTAGTTGCGTTTCAAAGGAGGTCACTTATACCAGGTAAAGAGTGATAATAGTTTCTGGGGAATACCTGAGAGGCAGTCTTTGAGCCGCTGAGAGAACTAGAGAAATGCACTGTTTCTTCCTAATGTTTGCAGGATAAACACCGATGAACTTAGGGCTAGTGTGATAGTTGCAAAGTAGATGGAGCTTAGAACAGACATCTGTCAAAATGTAGAGATTCGACTTTAACCCCATGTTACATCGGGCGGGCACCTAGCAACCACAGAAGCTGAATACTTCATTTTATACTTCAAGCATTTATGGCGAAGAGAGATTAAGTAATTGGAGAGGCCAAGGTGATGGGCAGCAGCTATGCCTGAAAGATGGACCTCGTGGCACTCACACCTGTGCAATTAGATGTGAGCCTTTGATCCTCTGGGGAGCCTGACACTTGCCCTATGAAGTGCAGACACTGACCGCTGAGGCTGAACAATAAAAGTCAAACCAGGGCATTGGGCATGGAAGCTGGCTGGACGTCTGTTTCTTCAGCCATTAGGTGATTGAATGGATCTGTTCAGTCTTGCGTGCAGCCATTCATTTGTTTAACTCCCTGGACGGTTCTACAGCAGCAGCTGCTGCGTGGACAGTGGTTGGGTGTCAGGAGCACGAAGAGAGAAAGTTTCTCTACTTTCACAAAACTCACCTTCTACCTGGGAAGAGATGAGTGAAGCAACATTTGTCATGGAATGAGATCTCAAAAAAAAAAAAACAGTGATGAGATGCTTCTGCAAGTGGGGGTGGGGTCTTAGAAAGTTACAGATTGGGGCTGGAACATTTTAGTCAATTCAGCTGCTGCCTGGAGTGGGGGCATTCAAAATGGCACATATCTATATGGGCAGGGTGTTGGAGGTCATCTGTCAGAGCAGAGAGATGAGGCAGGAGAAATAAAGCAGTGACCGTGGTTGGAATGACATGGTATGTCAGGAAGCATACATAGTTTGAAGTTCTTTTGAGATTTTCTGCCAACAGCTGGATTAATTTGGTCATTTGGGCTAAATTCTCCCTGTTCCTTAGCAATAGTTTTTTTTTTTTCCTTTTTGGGTCACACCTGGCGATGCACAGGGGTAACTCCTGGCTCTGCATTCAGCAATTACTCCTGGCGGTGCTTGGGGAACTATATGGGATGCTGGGAATCGAACCCGGGTTGGTTGCTTGCAAGGCAAACACTCTCCCCGCTGTGCTATGGCTCCAGCCCCAGCAATAGGTTTTGTTAAGACTCTGAGCTCAGTATAAAATGGAGAGCCAAATGGACAGGAGAAGCTCTCCTTCTTTTGGCCAATCCTCGACTGACTTTACAGGTTCGGGGGAGGGTTGGGGGGTGCTATCAACCTTCACAGGGAAGAGCCTCTGCATGGGTTGACTGGTATTGAATTGCCATTTAATGACTCAACTCTTAATGACATTTTGTTGGCATGCCACCAACTTGCATTTGCCTCTGTTCAGCAGGGCGTGCCTTGAGGTCTGATTATATGGTTTTCATTCATATGGGCATGGCTCCCACCCTGCTTTTTAGTTAACCAACTTGACATTCCTGCTTACCAAGACCCAGGGAGCTCCCCTTGCTTTGTCTCTTCACTTCCTCCATAGAGTCCTGAGTGCACTGCACTCTCAAGTGAGTGCCTGCCATTCTGGAAGTTTTACAGAACAACTCTCTCTTCTGCAATGCAATGCCACCCCCCTTCCACCCCGCAATCCTCACCTCCCACCCCATTTTAGTTATCCAGACCTTTGGAAGTCTTTCTTGACCTCCAAAAAAGGAAACTTCTTCTTGAAACTTCTTCTTGATTTACCTAAGTGGTCTCTGAAGTGTCTAGATGATGTTGGTATGCAAAAAACCTCTGGTTGGTTGCTTCCACATTTCAGAAGCAGTTAATACCATCTGTGTTAATTTTCAAGTTTTCTTTAAACCGAAGATTCCCAAAGTCTAGAACCACAGCCTTGCATAGTGCTTAGTACAGATCTTAAGAAGTAGAGAGAAACAACAAATCAGCTATCTGTTTAAAGAGATTCAGGTCTATTTTCATCTCACTTCCTAGAGCCTCAGTTTCTTCTTATAACTGGGTAGTCACTACTATACTCTTATTACTTTTACTTTTTTGGGGGGGCACACTCAGGGATTGCTCAGGGATTATTCCTGGCTGTATACTCAGGAATCACTCCTAGCGGTGCTCAGGAGGCCATATGGGATGTTGGGACTTGAACCCTGGTTGGCCACATGCAAGGCAAGAGCTCTACCCACTGAACTATCTCTTCAGTTCTTATATTCTGTTGTTTTAAAGAAAGATCCCTGCCATGGCATGGACATTATGACTAGACCATATGTTAACTGCAGAGATAATGGTGCACAGAGAACAGCATGCAGTTACAGCAGTGACGCATGCTTTTATTGTTTGGCCTAGAAGTTTGGAAAGCTCGAACTATTTACACCAATATTCTCACAGTAATCCGAATTTTTATAGACCAGACTCTTTTTTGTTTTCCAAAGTGCATTTATTCATTTTTAACTCCGAAGAGAAGAAAGGGTAAACAGTGGAGATTGAGGAAGAACTTTGCTCTTTGAATAAGGTTGTAAATGAGAGTTGATATGACCAAGAGTCTTGATATGACCAAGAGTCTTTAGAAAAAAAAAGGATAGAATTGGCTTTAGAGTTGGTTGAGATTTGAGGTTCCTAAAAGTAAAATACAAACAGACCCAAAACAAAAAAACTCACAGACAAAACCTTAAAAAAAATTCTTAAAATATAATCCAATCATTTGGAATTGATTTAAAAGAAAAAATAGCCTGTTGCTAGCTCTGTCACATTGTTAGACTGCAAACGCTTGAAAAGAAGTGAACAGCTGTCACACTCCTCTGTCCTTTGGAGAGATTTAGCTTTGGAAAGATAACAAGTTGCAAATTAACAGATCTCATCTAAATTCCATCCTTTCTCCCTGGGGCTTTTGTCCTTCCCCCCCAGCCCCTCCCCACTCTCTTGATCCCAAGAACTTTGCTTCCTCTTCCCACTGTTGAATGTGCTGGTTATTGGGCCGACTCACAAAAGAAAATTAATGAGGAAATGTTACCAGTTTCTAGGTTTGCTAACAATGATACTACGATAAATATTCTGCATGTTCTACTTGGGTTATTTAATGAGGGTTGGGAGTGGGGGTTGTACCTCACCTGGTGGTACTCTGGCAATTCCAGCTCTGTGCTCAGGAATGACCCCCTCTGGTGATCAGGGGACCTTATTCCATGGCGCCAGGGACTGAGCCAGGGTTGGCTCAACTCCTTAGCCCCTGTACTATCTCTTCTGCCCTTCCAACCCAGTTTTAAGTTAAAAAGAAAAGGTCGGGGAGGTAGGAGCTCTTGGAGGGATAGTTCAGCAGTTAGGGTGTTTGCCTTGTATACTGTAGACCCAGGCTTGATCCCCAGCATCCCATATGGCTTTCTGAGCACCACTGGGAGTCATTTTCAGGTATGGCCTGGCCCCCAAACCAAAAAAACAAACAACACCCCCCACCCCCAATACCCAAAAGGATTTGATAGGGGCCTTTTCCTTATCTGACTCTGGATAATGGGAAAGAAGAAACACTTCTGTTTTGTTTACTATCCCTCCCTGCCCCCCCCACCCCCGCCCCAGAACTGGGTTTAGTACTTGGCACACAATTGTTGCCCAACAAGCATCTTCTGAATAAATCATCTTGGCAGCCTAGAGGGTCACTTAATCACTTAACTTCCACTTAGTCGGCGATTTGCTCGAGCGGGCGCCAGTAACATCTCCATTTGTCCCTGTCCCGTGCTAGTGTAGCCCAATGGCATCTGTTC
>JAOXYA010000001.1:94587985-94600504 GCA_028565675.1 Sorex palustris
GGGCGGAGGAATCGAACTCGGGTCGGCCATGTTGGCTGCGTGTAAGGCAAACGCCCTACCGCTGTGCTATCGCAGCGGGGCCTCTACTGACTTGTGCCACTAATTAAAATAATAATAATAATAATAAATAAAGAATTCCAATTTCCCTAAGTTGTCAAATTTATAAGAATAAAGTTGTTCATATCCTATCTTGATCATCCTTTTGATGGCTTCAACATATAATATGATAGTTGTGAGTTTTCTTTCTGATATTCATAACTGGTGTTTTCTCTCCTTTTATCTTTGTGAATTGTGCTAGAAGTTTATAAATTGTATGCCTTTTTTTTCTTAAAGAGAATTGCATTTAAAAAATTTTATTTTCCTGTGCTGAACTTAATGGATTTAGGTTTTTCCTCCGTCTTATTTCCTTTGGGATATATTCTTATATTAATCTCCTAGCTGCCATACTTTTATTCATTTCTTGCCTTTAAATTTTTTATTCCTTACTTTCTTTCAGTTTATCTTAATGTTCCATATTTGATACAGTTTTTTCAACCACTATTTTTTCCTTGGCATAGAAAAAAGAGATAGAGGTCTGGGTAAGATAATAAGTAGTTTCTGTATTATCTTTCCAATATACTTTTTGGTTCACCATGGAACGATGAGAGTAATTTTCACTATTTTTCACTATTTTTCCATTTTCTTATTTTAAAAAACATTTTTTGTAATGTTTTAGTCATTCGGGGATGGGTGCTCAGGTCTTGCTCCTGATAGCACTCAGGGATTGGTGCTCAGGGGACTGTGTCATGCTGGGGATGAAACCCAGACCTCCGCATGCAAAGCATACACTTCTGTCCTTTGACCTAACTGTCATGCCCCAAGCATCCTTTTATCCTTATAGTTTGTACCACATTGGCTCCTGGAAAGGTTTATTATTCATGTCATTATTATATTCCTACTGGAGCTTAAGTTTGTACTAAATTTGAAGTAGCTTCCGCATTTTGAGTTTTCCTTGGCAGGTTTTGGAGGCTGGTTCAGGGATTCTTACACTTGTACCCTGTCTGTTCGGCTGGGATGCATAAAAACAAATAGTCTGGACAGAACTCCACTCTCCTCTTCCTGTGTGTGGTCCCACTACCCAGCTTGCCCTTCGCAGAGCTGATTCTGGCAGTTCCTTAGCTGTCCTTCACTTGGTGGTTAGTAAACACCTCTAAATTATGCTCTTACTAGTCAGTATTATTTCGTCTCACAAGAAACTCAGGGGGACACACCTCTTTCTATCACTTTGCCTGAAATGAAAACAGCCCTGTGCAAAGGAGTAGGGCGTTGCTCCAAGCTCTTTGAACATTGCTCCATGGATCACTGTTTAGGCTCAAGCTTGAGGTTAAGGCGCTTGCCTTGCATGTGGCTGACCCTAGTAAGAACCCCTGCCCCACATATGGGTCCCTTGAGTTTAGAGCCAGGAGTTGGTCCTGAGCATCACAGGGCATGAATATGGTTTACCTCCCAGCCTCCAGCCCCCCTCCTCCCCACATGCCCCCCAAATAGACTAAAGTGCCTGAGTTTGTATTTCGGATCTATATTATTCTAGCCTGAATACCTTCGACAAGTGACCTGACCCTGCTAAGCCCTGGTTTCCCCTGGTGAAAAACAGGAATCAACACCAGCGTGGTTGCTATGAGGATTAGGTGTCATAATCCGTATTAAGTGTGGCCGGTGCTATTGGAATTTTTCAATGACTGTTGTTGTTGCCGCTGCAGCAAAGCTTCCGAGTGGAAGAGCTGACTTACACACTCAGGGCGACTCAACTCTCCAATATGTGCTGTGAGCCACGGCCTGGGCAGGAAGAGAGGGCCGGAAGTAGCCAGTGGCTTGTGTGAGGCAGCAATTGAGAAGCTTCATGGCAAGGCTCGCTGTTGTCCTCTCACCCTCCCTTTGAAAATCCTTATAAGTCAGTTTCTGCATCAATGATTGATATTAAAATAGACATGACATCTCTAATAAGAGTTGTGGAATTAACGATGGGTGGGTGGAGAGGTGGAGGGCTTGGGATCTACCCAACAGTGCCTGGGACCCAACCAGGATGGCTATGAGCAAAACAAGCTCCTTAATCCTTGTACTGTCTCTCTGGCCAAAGAAGATATTTTATAGCTAGGCGTGGATATAGCCTCTGGCCCAAGAAGATGGTCAATAAATTTTGCTGAGTAGGTGAATAATCATTGTATTATTAACAGTGTAAGAGATTGCTCACATAGTATTTGATTATTGTAACAAATCAAAGCTGTTTGTTCATGTGAAAAAAAAAAAGACCTATAGAATACCTTTGGTCTTCCAGGGAAGGAAGTAAGTTCAGTTTTCCCACCCCCAGCACTTTCCTTTCCAGAACTAAAATGCCCAACTGTGGATAGTGTAATGAATGTTACAGTGTAAATGAATTCAGTGTGAGCTGTCTAACTTGCCCCCAATACTTGATGTTTTTAGAAGCTGTGATGGGCCCAAATCCTGATGCTTGGGTGGATTAATAATTTCTATTAGGACAGGTTGTATGTTGGTAATGGGTTACTTGGATTCAGTTAAGTTTAGATCTGTGGCTTGTCTACTTGAGTGCTGAACTCCAAGCCAAAGTATTCTTATCAGGATCATTAGAACAGTCATACTCATAATTGTGTGTGTGTGTGTGTGTGTGTGCGTGCGTGTTGTGTCTGTGTTTCCCTGTGTGTGCACAAACATACTTAAAGAATTAGATGTTTAAAACAAGTAACTCAGTGTTATATACTTTCATCTTTTATACTTAAATCCTTTCCTCCTTAGATCAGAACTGAGACTTGGGTGATACCTTTTATTTCAACTTGGTTTAGGACTGTCATATATAGGATCTTGCCATTCATTTTTTTTTTTTGTGCTGATAATCTTTGGGCATACATTTCCAGAGATTTGCTTTCCCAGTTTGGTGTATACCCACAGCCAAGGATCTAAAGAGGGTGGAGATCAACTGAGGTAGTATTGAAGTAGTCATAATAAACCAAAATATACAGGTCTTTGAATCTTATTGTTTTGTTCAGGGTTATTTCATTATAACATTAATGTGGAAAAAAAGTCTCAGCCAGGTCAGTGCTGAGTGGGCTCTGTTTTCCAGGATCTGATTTATTTACGTATTGTTTTATGTAAAGTCATAATTTCCAAGACTCTATCAACACACTTGAGGACTCTCTCTGTGCCCTAATGGAATTCTGTGCTTTCTTTCATGGAGACAACAGGTCTACCCACCTCTGGCTGCTCTGAGACGACCCCAGAGGCTCTTTGTGCCTAGCTAAGCATTCACTACTGACTGAGACAAGCAAGTATTGACTTTGCTCAGCTAGTCTGGAGACCCGGGTTAGTTTGGACCCTGAAAATCATGTCACCATAATCACCATGCTCGACTTTTTTTTTTAATCCATGAAGATGAGGATTAGATAGAATTTAAATCTGAAATTTGGGGACTTGATGTAATTTTAAGCCAGTTACTTGTTTTTTTTTTAGCAATTGGGAGAAGAGTGGTGGGATAATGGAATCAAAGAAAAAGTTTGGACTTACTAATTGTGTCATTATATGACAATATATATCTGGCTCATATTTACTGGTGATTTATTATTACATGTCAGGATTTTATAATATAGTATTATATTATAATAACATTATATTTATAATATAGTATTATATTATTGTAACATTATAATTTTTCCTATATCTTAATTTTACTTATGGTCTTGTTGGTAAGGAAAAAAAATCCTCTCCTGTTGTAGAAGATTTAGGAATATTTGATATAACAGCTCTTCCTTCTCGCTCCCTGTCCTTCCAGGCCTCCTCGAGATTTAGACTCCAAAGCTTGCATTTCTATTGGAAATCAGGTAAGGAAAATCTTGTCTATCAGTTAACGTTTTGATCATTTTATATGGATGCTTTTGGACTTACCATGGGGTCATTAGTTTTCTGTAGTGTGCTATGGGGGGGTGAGTAAAAAAAATTGTAATTTTTTTTTAACTCTTGGGGTTTGATTGCTGAATGGAAAATTGGATGTCCTGATAAAGGAGATGATTCTTTGGGGGGAGGATTTTTAAACTACAAACATCAATATCATTGCTATCATCAACAAAAAATCACACAGGTAACTAAGGGGACTAAAGGTCATAGGTGAAGGGTGCATTCACAAGCAATCTGGAAGTTGGGTTGACATTGTATTCCTGTTGGCTGGTCACATGCTCTGGAAATATAAACATCTCCCTGACCTTCTTGTTTTCAATGCTTGTTTGGAAAAGCTGCTGGACCGGAAGCTAAGGGACTAGAAGTTATCCTTAGAATTTGGGGGAGAAAGCCAAGAAAGAGCATTGTTATTCATGTCCGGTTAATTTTTCCTCCTTCCTAAGACTGCCTTACTGTCTCTGACCCACAGAACTTTGAGGTAAAGGCAGATGATTTGGAGCCTATAACGGAACTGGGGCGAGGTGCGTACGGGGTGGTGGAGAAGATGAGACACGTGCCCAGCGGGCAGATCATGGCGGTGAAGGTAGAGTTGACATTCCCCCCAAATCCTATGTCTGTGGTGTACCAATTTGTCACTTGCAAATCAGAACCTTTATATAGAACAATACAGTCTGGAGTGGGGTGAAAGAGATAAAGATGATCTGTCAAAGAACATGTATTTCTCTTCCAAAGCACGGGAGGGGTGAAGTGCACGTATGGTCTTGAAATGTGTAAACCTCTCTCCCTTTTTTTCTTTTTTCTTTTTTTTTGGTCACACCCAGTGATGCTTAGTGGTTACTCCTGGCTCTGCACTCAGGAATTACTCCTGGCAGTGCCCAGGGGACCATATGGGATGCTGGAAATCGAACTGAGTCAGCTGCGTGCAAGGCAAATGCCCTGCCCACTGTGCTATCACTCCAGCTCCCAATCTCTCTCCTTCTTTCACATTTATTTATGTATTTTTTTGTGCAGCCACAGTATTCCCATCACATCTTAGAGAATTAACAATACTTAAAAAAAAATTATTTAAGTTTAAATGACCTGATCATCTAAGGAGACAGAGAGAGAGACAGAGAGAGAGAGAGAGAGAGAGAGAGAGAGAGTTTAAATTCTATTGATTGTCCAAATTGAAGTAGAAAACAAATGTTCTCACTATCCCTTTGGCTGCTCTGTTTCCAAAGTCTCTTTTATTCTGTATTCTGTTGCCTTTAAAGAATTGTCCCTGCAAAATCAAGAAACCAGAATTAGAGAGAGCATATTATTTCCATTGATGGAGAAAAATATGGTAAAATACATCTTGAGTGAATTTGCATTTTTTTGAGCTGTAAAAGAGAACTTAGAAACTTTCCATCTATGTGTTATAAATGGTTTTAATGTATTTCTTGAGTAGAAATTGCAAGAATCTGGGAGACTGACCATCTCTAGACGGGTTCATAGGTTTGGGCCACTGTTAGAGACGAGGATGCTGAGATGATTTTGTTCCCTTTGATTTTGGAGGAGGGAGTTCCTTTCCCTCGCCTGGTAGATTTTTCTGTTTGTTCTGCTGCAGATTCTTTCTTGGCTGGGTAAGACAACCAGTGTGTCAGTCTTAAGCAACCAGATCACTTGCGCTAGACAGACATGGAGCAGTAAACTCTTCGTAACTTGGGAATGCATTTGTAATTTGAGATTTACATTCCCAAACGTTTGTACATGCTTCAAAATATATTAGCAGTTTGTTTCTTGCCAGGAATTATGTGGAAAATCCATGATCAACAGCCTTCCCCATTGTTCATGTTTAAAAATAACTAATCTCAAGACCGGAGAGATAGTCCAGTGAGTAGGGCGCTAGCCTTGCGTGCAACTGACCTGCCTTCAATTCCTGATATCCCTCTGAGTCTATCAGTATGAGCATGGAGCCAGGAATAAAGGCTGAGAACCACTGAATGTGGCCCAAACCCCACCCCCTATAATAATAAACAGGAGGAAAACAGCTAATCACTTAGAACAGACATTAGGAAGATTTTTGCTAGAAGTTCTGTGAATGTTTGGATGTCTCCCGGATAGGGTTCCCTGAGTTCTGCTTTATTAACAGATTCATCTTCAAAACAGTAACCATGCATTTTCCCATGCCTTCTTATCCAGCGGATCCGGGCTACAGTCAACAGCCAGGAGCAGAAAAGGCTACTGATGGATCTGGATATTTCCATGAGAACAGTAGACTGTCCTTTTACGGTCACCTTTTATGGCGCACTCTTCCGGGAGGTAGGTCATCCCTCCGTTTCATGACCAGGGAGAACAATAAGTTAAAGAGTTTCTCCCATCTCAGTAGGGTCATGTACCTGCATGGAACTCAGTTTTTACTTGTCACGGCTTTTTTAGACAGGAGAGACTCACGCTTCTGCAGTGATGCCATCCATGTTCGCCTGCAAAGATAGTAGAGTGTATTCCAGCTTGTTTAGCTCCTTTCCCAATGCTAATGCTCCTCTTTTTCCTTTCTAATTTGGTTTGTCTGTTTATGGCAGAACTGTTTGTGTTAAGCGTCTGCAGACTTTGGGGGATACATTTCTGAAAACCTGAACGATTCTCGACTTTTGGACACTCGATAAACTTTGTGCTGTCTTGGGTGCTACACAGGCTCTGTGTCTTCTCCGTTCTGCTTCGGCTTTGCCCTTTGCCATTCCCTGGATTATGCCGCTTCACTTTACAAAGCAGCTTCTCGATGAGCTGTGGGGAGGTCAGATAGGAAGTGGCACTTGACTCTTCATGGCTGCTAATGATCAGGGCTTGGGTTTCTAGGATTCTATTATTTGTGGCACATCAGATGTTTAGAACCTAGTCCTAGGTGATCTCACTCCGATACTGCTAGTTTGGTCTATGGAATCATTTTTGCATGTTTTATTTATTTATTTTTTGCTTTGGGGTCACACCTGGCGATGTACAGGGGTTGTCCCTGGCTCTGAACTCAAGAATTACTCCTGGTGGTGCTTGGGAGACCATATGGAATGCTGGGACTCAAACCTGGTCAGCCGTGTGCAAGGCAAACGCCCTACCTGTTGTGCTATCACTCCAGCCCCTACCTATCGTGCATGCTTTAAAATTCCTCTACTACCTGAAAGGAAAACAAACTCTCCTCCCGAAGCTCAAGCAAGAAAGAGTTTGTCTTGGTAGGGCGGTCACAGTCTCCTTCCTCTTCTTTATCCAAACTCACTAACTGTTTCTGAACCCCTCTTTTCCCAGGGTGATGTCTGGATCTGCATGGAACTCATGGACACGTCACTAGATAAATTCTATAAACAAGTGATTGATAAGGGTCAAACCATTCCAGAGGACATCTTAGGGAAAATAGCGGTTTCTGTGAGTATATTATGAACCCCACTACAAGGAAGATATGACATATGTAGACTCTGTATGTTTGTGTCCTCTGCGTAGAATACGCTACCTGGACTCTAGTCCCCATTATCTACTAATTGAATGTCCGAGCATATTTGTGATGCCTTTTCTTTCTGACCACTGTGTCTCTGCTACTGACTTGATTTGAGAAACTTAATGCCTCCAGGCAAGACCTCCCATTGACTCCCTGTTCTCATTCTTAGTGTCTATAGACTCTCCTGATTATTTTGATTTCCCTTTGTAAGGTTGTAAATGTTTTCTTAAAACCAAGAGGCATTCAAAGAAGCAAAAGTTAAAAAAAAAAAGGAAAGAATTTTGCTTCCTCAATGCCACTGAGACTCACAGGAGTGGAAAGAAAACAAATAACTGAAGACCAAATGAAAAATTCTGGAATCCGTAATAGACAAGATCCCCTCCCTACTATGATAGAATCCTCTTGGGGAATGGGGGGTTGGGAGTGGGTTAATTTGTATAACTTGCTGTGTATTTTCCTGGCCAGAATCACCCTGAGAAAATACCTCACCTTGTGACCTCAAGCCAGGGCTAATAAGCCTGCAAATACTTATTACTGAATCTCTTTCCAGGGATAGGGAAAAGAAATCTGTATTGTGTTTTTCTTGCAGATTGTAAAAGCCTTAGAACATTTACACAGTAAGCTCTCTGTCATTCATCGAGGTAAGCACTGGAGGGGATGGTCTGGGCTAATATAAAATGGAATCATTTGGAGCTGGGGAGATAGGACAGGGGTAAGACGCTTGCCTTTCATATGGCCAACCCTGGTGTCATCCTCAGCATTGCATATAATGCCCCAAGCACTGCTAGGATGAACCCCTGAGTGCAGAACCAGGAGTACACTCTGAGGATAGCCAGATGCAGTGTAAAAAATACAACACACACAACGTTGAACCTTGAAGAAAATTCATGGCTTTGCCTTGGGTCTTTCCCCACTTCTATCTCTCCTGGTCCTTAATGAATGAAACTAGATGGTGTCTGACAAAAGGGTGCCCTCAGGGAGAGAAAATCCCAGCAGCCACTGGTCTTTATCTTGTCTGTGACAGAGGCAGTAAGAACTTCAAGAACACACATAGAATAAAAGCTCACCTAATATTTATCATCATCTTTTTTAAAAAACATTTTTATTTGTGAATCACCGTGAGGTACAGTTACAGACTTACAAACTTTGGTGCTTGTGTTTCAGTCATAGAATGCTCTAGTACCCATTCCTCCACAAGTGCCCATTCTCCACCACCAATGTTCCCAGTATCCTCCCATCCTCCCCCCTCCCCCCATTCCCTTTTGTTCTCTCTCTCCTTTTGGGTCTTGTGGTTTGCAATAGAGGTATTGAGTAGCCATTGCCCACACTTTATTTAAACACAAAGTGTGGCTTACAAAGTTGTTCCTGATGATTTTTCACAGGCATTCAATGTTCCAACATCAATCCCACAACCACTATCATCTTTTCTCTAACATTGTCTCCAATTTTCCCAACCACTCAAGTCTGCCCTCTTATCCACTGTACTATCTCTCCAGTCCCAGTATAAAGGTTTATTAATGTGATCCCGTCCCATTTGTTTATTCTTGTTTTTCTTTCCCTTATCATTAAAGTTGAGTCTCAAATATGTCTCTGATGTTGAAGTCCTGCCATGTGTGATCTATATTTCTTCTATTCATTTTATGGTTTCAGGCCTAATGTGCAAATATTTGACTGTTTGAGTTAACTTTTGTATGTGTTATTAAACGGGTATAGTTTAGCTGTTTTTGGCATGCAAGTGTCTATTTTTAGCAGCATCATTTGTAAAAGAGGTTTTCCTTTCTCTGCTGTGTAGACCTGGTTCCTTTGTCATTGACTAGATTTTCATATATGTGTGGATTTATTTCTGGGCTTTTTATATATTCCATTAGTCTACGTGCCTTTCCTCCTGCCCCAATATCATATTGTTTTCATTATTATCGCTTTGAATATAGTTTGAAGCCAGAAATCCTGGTGTCTCCACTCTATTTCTTTTCCCTTAAAATTTCATTGTCTATCTAATATTTTATATATCAGGATCACAGTATCACGGTCCTCCCATTGTTTATCGATCTGCTCGAGCAGGCCCAGTAATGTCTCCATTATGAGACTTCTTGTTACTGTGTTTGGCATATCAAATATGTCACAGGGAGCTTGTCAGGCTTTGCCTTGTGGGCAAGATACTCTTGGTAGCTTGCCGGGCTTTCTGAGAGGGGCGGAGGAATCGAACTCGGGTCGGCAATGTTGGCTGCGCTTAAGGCAAATGCCCTACCTCTGTGCTATCGCTCCAGCCCATATATCAGGATACAAATTTTAAAATTGTTCCATTTTCTTGAAAAATGTCATTGATATTTGATAGGGATTGCATTGAGTCTGTATGTGCCTTAGGTAAGATGGTTATTTTACTTTATTTTGAAAGGAGTTTTGGGCCACACCAGGCAATGTTCAAGGATTCCTCCTGGTTTTGTGCTCCTGGAAGTGCTGTGGCGACCGCATGTGGATTGAATCAGGGTTGGCTGCATTCAAGGCAATCTCCTTAATCACTGTCCTCATCTCCTGTCCTGATCATCATTTCAATGATGCCCGTTCTTCCACTCCATCATCACTGAGTATCTTCTCAATTTCTTTGTCTTCTCTTACCTTTAATAAGCAGCACTGGGCTTCTGCCCCAGGGCTTCTCTAGCCGCTGGCCCAGCCAACCAAGATCAACAACTATGATTTCACCCAGAAAGTTAGAATCGCAGATTCTCTTTTCCAATCTAGGCCTGCTGAGTCAGTCACTCAAGAGATGAAGCCCAGAAATATGGGTTTTATAAACCCCCAAAGTGATCCTGAATCATCTTTAAGTGTGAGAGCCATTGGTTTTGCTAGCTCAGCTTTCTATTTCCTATTACTCTCCCTCTGATAGAAGGATTCAGGTGCTTTGTCTCCTGCTAGCATGTATTGTTTGATAAGCTCTGTGCTCGACTTTTCATGGACTTCTAAATAGAGACTGAGCTTTTCCCTACTGCTGCCTTATTTCCCCTAGATATACTTCCACCTCAATGTTAATTTCCTCTCTGTAAAAATATTTTGCCTTTCTTCTTTGCTATGTCTAGCTTTCCCACACCTTCTCAAGCTGCACGGACCAAAGATTATTCTGTTAGGAATATGTCATTGCTACATTTATTTTATTTTTCTATAGCCTGTTCTACTTCTTCTTTTATGTTTGCATTACTAATTAACAAAAGATGATTCACACTCATGGGCATTCATCTGTAGTGTATACTATTAGGAAGTCTGGCTCTTTTTAGAAATTGTCCTTATCTTGTGGCTGTGCACAAATCCTTGTATGATTTACTATTGTTTCTAATGGTCCTTGCATTAATAAAAAGACAAAATCCATTATCATTATGTCAGAATGCTTTGAGTTATATTTCTATTTTCCAGCATACTGGTTCCTTCAGTCAGTGGATCATCCATGCACTCAGTGAGCATCCTTTAATTCTGGTCTGAGGTGCTTAGTTGTTTAGTAAAAGCCTGTCTTCCTCCCCCGCTCTCCTTATCCCACATTTTTGTCTTAGTATACTTCTCCTCTCTTTGTCTTCAGACTAATAGTAACAGAGCCATTGGCAATCAATCATCTTTGGCTGTGTCCTTAAACAAATCACAGTCTCACTTGGCATTTGGTCTAGGATACTGTAACTTCTCTCTGTCTTGTCAGACAGAATAGAAAGATTTGCTTTAGTGGTAGTATTTTTTTCCCTTCCACATTTCCATGCCCAGTGTCGTCCCCATCCAGAGTGGAAGAAAATGAAATAGCCTGACTCAATCTGACAAAGACAGATTGATTGCCATCTAGCAAAATATTTGGTAGTCATTAATAGGCATTGGAAAGCTATAGCTTTCCAATTATTTGTAAGTAAAGTTTTATTAAAACACAGAAATTCGTATTCCTTTACATATTGTCTAAGGCTGATCCTAGGCTCCCATGGAAATTTGAGTGAGACACTGTATGATCCGCAACACCTAAAGAATTAATTATATAACCTTTGCCAGAAAAAGTTTGACAAACAACAGTCTTGCATCAAAAACACCACTGAAGAGTAAGTTAACACATGTAAGACACTCAGAACAGTATATGGCATTTATATATCAGACACATTGGTCATCCAATATGTATGAGTGTGTGTATGTGTGTATATATCATATATACATGATATTAATATACATGTGTTGGCCAAAGGAGGAATTTTCAACCTGTAATTTAGGATAAATTTGATCCAAAGTTGTTTTAAAAACAGGTTTGCCTTCATATTTAACACATGTAATTGATTAAAAGGGCCAAGCCACTCATGCAAACAGGTGTGTGTGTGTGTGTGTGTGTGTGAGTGTGTGTGTGTGTATTCACATTAGCACTTCCTCTCTGCCAAGAAATAATAACCTTTTATAACTGGTGGCATTGAGCTCCATAAACAGAAAGTTAAAGAGGTGCATGAAATATATTCATTTGTGAGCTTTATCTCAACGTATAAGCTAAATTTACTTCCTTTAATTTCAATTAAAAATTGGTGCTTTTACTCCCCTATATTAAGTGTATATATTATTCAATTATGATTACTAATTTGTATGCTGAAACATTTGGAATAAAGTAAAAACATTTGCCTTCAACTTGCTATTAAATACATCCACCAAAAGTTTAATTAATGGATAAGTAGAAGGATAAGTAAAAAGATACACTTCAAAACAAGTACAGTAAATGTTCTAGAATCTATGTGGTGTGTGTATATGGGTACTTACTATAAAAGAATTCAACCTTTCTATATATAAATTTTTATAATGAAATGTCATGGAAGTAAAGCAAAAATTGTTTATAGAAAGCAATGGCAAAATGTGCTCTGGCCCAGGGAATAAAAATATCTAGGGCCCATAGCTCTGAATGTCAGGATGGTTTCTCAGTGTTAGCTGCCAGATCAAGAATTTTCAATGTAGAGTAATTTGTCAGAACAAGAAGAATTGAAAGCAAAGGCAAATATTAGTAGGCACTTCCATTTCTATTTATTATCATGTTGGATCATTGTCGGTGATTTTAATGCCAAAATAGGACCAAGAAGATCAGCCGATGAACTCCACATCGGGACCCATGGCCTAGAATGGAATGAACAGGGTGACAGATT
>JAOXYA010000001.1:94673750-94696011 GCA_028565675.1 Sorex palustris
TAACAACAAAGTCTCCAATGGAGACGTTACTGGGCCCGCTCGAGCAAATCGACGATCAACGGGAGGGCCTTTTATCTTTCCATTCATTAATTTCTCTATTAGTGTGGACTCATGAATTTTGAATTTCTTTTGGGGATTTGTACTTGACTATAATTGTTTACATTGATGCTTAAAATGCTCATTTAAAAATTCATTGCAGAATAATTTGAAACATTAATGAGCAGGCACTGTATCTGTGTAGCCATATTCATTGAACATAGGTCCTAACTCAAATAAATAGATCCCTAATGAGGAGATTTAAACAGTGGAATATACTTGAGGAAGATATATTTTGCAGCACTGCTTCAGCAACCCTCAACTTTTACTGCCAACCTGAGTGGGAACCATAATTTTTTTTTATTTTGATTCAGTTTCAGAGTAGGAAGACTCACTTATTTTTAAATTTAATTTTTGCCCTGTACTTTTGAGACTCTGAAGTCCCCTTACAGGAAACATAGCTTTACCTAGACACATCTTAGTTCTAATATAGTGGGAAGAGTTCTGAATTCCTTCATGATCTAAAAACGTATTTTTATTACCTAAATTAATTTCATTTTTTAATCTTGGATCTCCCAAGCAGTGCTCAGCATGCCTCTGGGCCCCACTCTGTGATTTATTTTTCTTTGCTCTGCCTGAGGATGTAGTGCTGCCCAGATCTTGAAGTACTAAGGAATGCCTGGACCACTATGGCAGTTTGGGGGGCTTTCAGGGTTTCAGAATGCAATGTTTGAGGTGCCATGTGATGTCTGGGATTGAATCAGATTGACTTAATGCAGCCACCCCTGTACTAGCTCTTCCACCAGTAGAAATTTACCTTTGCCCCATTGCTGTAAAGCAATTGTCCCTACAATTTCAAGAAAGGGTTTTCTATGAATTTAGGATAAAGTCTTTCCCTGTAATAGCATCTCAAAGCAAATTTCTATTTTCAAATTTCTATTTTCTAAAACCTATGAAAACTAATCACAAAACTAAGAGATCATATCCTCAAATACCCCTTCCTATCCTGCTCATTTTCTTTTCTACTATAAGAGCAAGGAGAGAAATAACTGATCATGGTCTGAATCTTGCTGTTGTGGTTGTCATTTGTGATTTATCTGTGAAATCAGTGACCGGTTGACACACACTGGACTTGTGTGTGTCTCTCTGTGTGTGTATATGTGTGTGTGTGTGTGCACGCATGTGTGTGTGTGTTAGGTTATGTCTATCTGTGATTAGAAGGAAACCTGGGTAGAGAAGAGGAAATAGCAGAGATGAGCTTAGAGGAAGCTCAATGGGTGATGTTTCCCTGTTCCTAATATAAGTCTTTTCTTTTTCCTTCAATAACTTACTAATACATAGGATACAACCCTAGTAATTCATTTCCTTCAGTGGGTGATTCATACCTGCTGCTGATTTGTTGGCAGGCATGCTCTGACTGCCTGGGCTTTGGTGTTGGTATGTACCTCTTGGGCCTCTGTCTTTCTGCTGTCTTCTTCCCTTTGGGGTCTAGACTGAATTAAAGTTGTGATTTCTTTTGGCTGCACAGCAGAGCAGGATCAGTAAGTTTAGCTAGATGATTAGGTGTACTTACTTTATCATTAGCTCAAGTACAAATGGGTATAAAACTACTTCATTGTGTCTCAGTTTTGAAGAACTATTACTGAAGATGTAACAATAATTCTTAGACTGAAATTCAAAGAGTTGTTCACTTGGAGGCCAGAGAAAGAGAGAGAGACAGAGAGAGACAGAGAGACACAGAGAGGCAGAGAGAGACAAGAGAGAGACAGAGAGAACGAGAGAGAGTACAGCAAGTAAGGCATTTGCTTTGCATGTGACTGTCCTGGGTTTGATCCCCAGCACTCCATATCATCCCCTGAGCCCAAGAATCATCGTTGGCACAGAGCCAGGAGTAAACTCTGAACACTGCTGGGTATAATCCCAAAACAAAACAACGACAAACAAAAAGCAATTCATTGTGCTTGGAAAACTAAATCCAGGTTGTTCTTGGGAGCCATATAGCTGTCAGATATAGGCAAAGAAACTGAGAGTAACTGCAGAGAGACATGAGTTTGTTCATTACTTTGCCCAGGATGGTTTTCATTGTACTTTCCCCAGAGCCAATGGCACCTGAATGTTGGAACTACCTTTAATATCTCAATTGCTCACCCTGTCCTCCTTCCCCCCCCCCCTCTGAAATCACCTGGAGTAAGAACTCTGTCTTCCCTATGTGCCCTGTGGTGCTCCATGTAAATGATCAAAAGAGACTTGGGTGAATTTTGGGAACTGCAGTCCTAGAGGGAGATCACCTTTACCAGGGTCTCTTTGATTCTGTAGCAAACAGAGCCACACAGGAAGCAGCTTCCTTTGGACTGCACTGCAAAGAGAAGTTGATAACAGCAGGAGAAGCACCTGGGAGTAGCACTTCATCCAGGAAGAAAACAGGATCTAGAATATAAACAACATCCTCACCGTACAAGTGAGTGCCTCGCTCACACCCAAGTTTATTCTTTCCAGGCTCTCACGAGAATCTCTATTGAAACAGGAAGGTGGTCAAGAGATGAAGCAGTTTCACGATTTCCGGTGGACATCACAAAAAAAAAGTTTATTGTTGTTCTTTTATTTTTAAGCAAACCCATATGGCCATAACTACCACGTTCAACTTTCTTTTTAGTTGAAGACAAACTTTAGTATTGTAAGACTGGCTCGCTTTTAAGGGAAATGATGCAAATAGCAAAATAAGGAAGAAAGAAAGGAGGTTTTTGATGATCTTATCTTTGTACAAGGTTCTTTTCTGGAGCAGATGTGATCTTTAGGAAGCACCAGAGGTACAGCAGATGATGATATTTTCTGAGCATGCACTATTCTCGGCGTTGTGTAGGGTGCTGCAGATCTGCTCTTACTTACTGCACAGAGAAATGCTTGTACCGAGAGCAAAGGTAACTCCCTCAACATTTCTCTATGTGCGATGGATCCAGGAGCAGAACCCAGATAATCTGGCTCAGAATGAGCTCCTTTATTCCCTATTAACCCCTTGCCAACGTGCCTCTCCTTACTCTTCAACAGGCATTGTGCTATGTTCATCCTTTGCCGTGAAGACTCTGCAATTGATAAATGAAAAATTACGATCGGTTTATTTCTTTGAATTATTGAAGGAATTATTGAAGAAATTCAGTGGTAGATTCAACACTGATGAGACTTCATGCCCAAGCCATTTTCTTAGAGCCAGGTAGTAGTAAATTCAGAGATGCTTAGTTCATGCCCTGAGATAATTGTTGAGGGCCTGAACTTCACAGGCAATAAAACACTTTCTGGAAATAAAAGGATTTCTGATTTTGTCTTTGGGCAAAATCAAAGTGTATGAGTTAAAATCTACAAAAGGTGCTTAGGGTGCCCGCTCAAGCAAATCAATAAACAACGGGAGGACAGTGATAGTGACAGTGACTGGAAGCACAGGTAACAAAGTATCTAGCCCACTGCTCACATTAGTTGGCTCAAAGTGGTGCTCAGGGCTTACTCCTGGCCCTGTGCTGAGGAAACACTCTTGGTGGGCATGGAGAACAATCTCGGGTGCCAGGGATTGAACCCGGGTCTGCCATGTGTAAGGCAAGAAACTTGTCTGCTGAACAATCACTTTGGCCTGAAGTTAAGGAATTTCTTTCCTAGAAATTATTAGTGACAATCATGTCTGTGCCTAGGATCAACTCGTTTGATGCTGCTTTTTTATTTTTTTGATGGGGGTTACTCCTTGCAGTGCTCAGGGTTTAATTCCAGTACATTCCAGAATCCGTAGTACTGAGTGTTAAACCTGGGCCTCTTGCATGAAAAGTATGTGAACTAGCTCTTTGAGTTATCTTCCCTTACTTCTTTTTCTTTTTTTTTGGCAGGGATGGAGTTGGGAGCAAGAGAAAGAATCAGGGAAGAAGACAAGTTTAGGTGTCTGAGTGAGATTCATCGTTCTTGCTTTTGAAGACACAACTATCATTAACTGAAGTAGAGTTTCCAGCAGACCATACCTGATAGTTTCTGTCCTCCAAAGCAGTCTCTTGAGTTTGCCCCTGACTGTTCTGAGAAGATGTGGAACATCTGGGAGATTTAAGGCTTTCAAAGGCAGCTCTATCCTGCTGCCTAGTAAGTTCACACCTCTGGCTGGGCTGTAAAATGTTGCTTTCTCAGCAAATAGCTTATTTCAGTAAAGAGACACTAGAGAAAGTGGCTCGGGATTTTTAGGACAGTGGTTAACCTTATCATTGAGTAGCGATCCCTATGTTATCAATGTTTTCATTCGCACAGCAAATATTTGCTAGGTACATACAACATAGCAGGCAGGGCTGCATGTGGCTGAGTGCAAACACTGTTCTCTAGAACCTTGCTCTCTTGAGTGTTTTTTGCTCTCTATGTTCTAAATTCTTTCTAATGAAAGGAAAATGATGCAACTGACAGGGACAAAATATGATTACTTTGTTGAATGCCAACTAGTGTGAGCAGTGGGCTAGATACTTTGTTACCTGTGCTTCCAGTCACTGTCACTATCACTGTCCTCCCGTTGTTTATTGATTTGCTTGAGCGGGCACCAGTAACATCTCCATTGTAAGACTTGTTGTTACTGTTTTTGGCATATGGAATACTCCACGGGGAGCTTGCTACTCTCTGCTGTGTGGGAGGGATACCCTAAGCACCTTTTGTAGATTTTAACTCATACAAATGAGTCATTTCAGGATTCAATTAAATTATTATTCATATTTTAAACAGGAAGAAAGATAAAAACCTAAAGAAAATGATAAAGTTGTGTGTGTATGTGTGTGCATGCATGTGTGTGTGTGTATGTGTGTGTGTCTGTGTGTCTGTGTGTCTGTCTGTGTGTCTGTGTGTTGGGGGATGCTGTAAAGATAAGAGTAGTGAAGCCAGAATTCAAAGACAGAGAGCCCTGGCTCAAAGGGTATACTTTCAAATCATTACTCTGTACCACAAAAGTAGAAGCTAAATTAAATTTGACTCGATGAATAGGAGGTTGGTTTGAAAGAACATTTAACAGTTGCTCATACAATCATTCTAGATGCTCATATAATAATGGTGAACTTCCACTGGCTTAATTTTGTTCCCATCGTTTTTTAGATGACAATAGCATTTAGCTCTCACAATGAGTTCCAGGTGGCAAGATAAGACCTAGAGGCAGAACTTCCTTTCATAGTTAACCCCAGTGAATTACTTCTCCTTCTCTTTATGGTCAAGGATTATTCTATGTACCTGGATTATAGGGAATTGAGTGAAGGATTGATTTAGATCACTGATCATGTTTCGCAATATGTCATTAACTCACCAACTTCTCCTGGACACCTAGGTAAAGGTAAATCCACCTAGAGAGGGGTCCTTGTGACTTTTTACATGGGTGAGATGTGACTGATCCTTGCAAAGAGTTAAGGAGCCTCAACTAAATTTCCTGCAGGAAATCTGTGACTGAATCCAGCATCTAAAGAGGAAACATTAAGTATATTGTGGGAGAAAAGGAAAGCAAAGTGCTAAAGTTGTTACTGTGAGCAGAGGATATTGGAGCTTCCTGTAGAAAACTTCCTGTTTAGCCAGTAGACTAGAAAACAAGATGAGAAATGCTTCACTTCAATGACTCGTGTGTAAATCTATTTCTATACTTTCATTACCTTGGGCAGGGCTTACTCATAAGAACTCAAGATTTCCCAGGGTAGAGAATTAGTAATAGAATCACATCTAACTTCCCATCTTCTTTGTTTGAGCAGACACACAAGGGTGTCATTTATGTAGACTATCTCTGGCCTGAACTATATCCTAGGATGAACTTTTTTTTCCCCTCCTGGACTGCACTTCCTTTAGCTTGTATTAAATATTCTGTGAGACAGGTCAGAGAATGTATTTTAAGTATTTTTTTTATTCCAATGATCCTACCCACTCCACAATAAATCTGTAAGACTCACTGATGGTTAAATAAAGTTAGGAGGGTATTTATAATTTTAATTCCTGCAGGCTTTCAGATGGCCAAATAAGGTTAATTTCAAGTAGAAAAAGTGAAGTATAAAATTTTCTTTTAGACACTGAAGTTTCGGTTGGGGTGTAGCTCAGTAGTAGAGCAGTTGTTTTGTATGTGTGAGGCCCTTGGTTCATTACCTAAACATCTAATTAAAAGTTTAACTTAAAGGAAGTTTCAGGTATTTGATCAAACACATCCCAAGTAGGGGTTTGTGGTATTGTTTCAACTTCTATGTGTATCTTCTTAACTGTTTTTCAGTTTAGCTGATTAGGCTATGTTGAATGAAATAAGTAGAAATGGTTGACTTGGAAAAAAATAAAATGACAATTCCTTTTATCTCAGCTCTCTAGTTTTCCCTGGATATCTATATAATGGCGTCTCGGAGCGATTTTGCTAATCTTACTAATGCGATTCTTTGTCTTACTCTTCTCTGTCCTTTCTGAATTTGGATGGGTCATCATATCCTTATGGCCATATCTTATTTTCTGAAACAAAGTACCAGCAACAAATAGGTACATAAGTGCAGAAAAACATGTGCCATGTAAATTAGTAAAGGTGGAAAACATTTTTAACGAATATTTATTATTCTGTTCTTAATTTTTAAATTTAGTTTTTTGTTCTTCTTTTTAAAGGGGCTATTCCCAGCAGTGCTCAGGGGTTACTCCTGCTGTACTATCTCTCCAGTCCCTGTTATCAATATATTTTTAAGACTGGAACATAAATTAACATTAGAAAACTGATGGTCCTTTTTTGATTTGGGCCCACAACTTGGCAGTGCTTGGAGATTACTCTAAGGCCTATTACTCCTTGGTAGTGCTCAGGGATAGAATCAAGGCTTCAGGATGCAAAGTATGTGCTCCATCCAGACCTTTGAACCATCTCCCTGGTCCCTGGATGATATGTCACTTTTGCTAGATAATATTAAGTTGCTTCCTAAAAACTTTCTATATCATATAACTCTATGTATTTATTTTCAAGACTGCTGTGATGATTTATAATAATAGATATGAGAACAATAATGTCCCTAATTGTTAGGCATATACTCATGTTTTGTATATACTCATTTCACATAGATTCAACAGTATAACCTTCATGGAATAATATTATCATGTGTGGTGTTATTGATTGATAGAGATGATAACTTCCTAATCAAAATGAGCTTTATTACCCAAAGTCCAAAGGCAGTATTTGGTACACTTGGTCACTCAATGCTGCCCAAACTTAGAAATTTACCATTTTCAAGTCAAGAGAGATATTCCAATGAGTAAGGCAAAGCCAGGCCTTGTTAGCAGTTGGATGAGCTGTGATTCCTGTGACCACATTATGATAGTTACCTGAACTCCTGCGCCAAGATTTATTTATCCCTGAGCACAGAGTCAGGAGTAAACCCCAAGCATAACCTTGTGTAAGACCCAATCTTCCCGTCTCTCAAAAAAAAAATTTACAGTTTTCTGTTTCTAACTCCAATAATGTGCTCCTCAATTATTTCCTGCAGGAACTCCTACCTTTACCTTTCTTTAGTTTCCTTTTATTCTCTAGTTCTTTGAACATCTCAACTATTTTTTTCTTTAAACTCTCTAATCTCTCTAGAATAAAGCTCTCTCTACCTAACTTAGATTCCATACTTCATTTAATTATTTTGCCAGTTGTCTTTGTGTTGAAGTTTTAATCTGTCACTGTCACTGTCACTGTCCTCCCATTGTTCATCGATTTGCTCGAATGGGCCCAGTAACATCTCCATTGTGACACTTTCAGGAATCATTTTTATAGTATGTTAGTAGAGAAGTTTCTTTGATCGTGTAGAGCACCCGAAGTTTTAATCAAGGCCAAAAAATTGTTAACATAGTTATTGTTAGTCCATAAAAGAGTGCCTTTGTTAAATCTCCTTTATGCTATTTGATCATTTTTATAATGAATTTCTTATAATTTTTTTGTCATAAACACCTATGTATTATAGTACATCCTCCAAATCATCTGTATCCAAATTAATGTTTCATGGATTAATTTTTTAAAGATTGTTTATCACAAGTTTACAATTCTCTATATATTTTGGAAGTAACACATCAACTAGCAAAGTTCTGTGTAGTTCCTTAGACTGACGCTTTCTACCTTTTCTGCCAATCCTTGTCCCCTTTTCCCTATGTTAGCTGTCTTATTTTTTTAGACTTTATTTTTGTTGTGATTTGTAAGCTCATTTACCCTGTTTCTTTATATTCCACATATGAGAGAAACCATCTGGTTTTACTTTTGACTTATTTTACTTCACACAATCTTTGTATGGTTCTTTTACATTGTTGCTGAAAGATTTCATCTTTTTCAATAGCTGAATAGTAGTCCATCGAGTATATATATATGTCACAAATTCTTTATCTAATCCTCTGCAGCTAAGCATTTAGGTTATTTCCAGGTTGTGGCTATTGTGCACGATATTACTATGAATACAGGGCAGCAATCTGTCTTTTTAAATTAGTATTTTCATATAATTTGGATAAATACCTAGGTTTGGCATGATTAGTTCATATGAAATTTCCATCTTTATTATTCTTTCATTGATTTTTAGTAAAAACGCCATGATTTACAAAGTCATTCATTATACATTTGTTTCAAACATTTAGTGTTCCAACACCACCAGTGGAACCTCCCCTCCACCAATACCCCCAGTTCCTCTCCCAATCCCAACCTGCCCCTTTTGTCACAACTATTTTTACAATTTAAGGAATCTTTGCATTGTTTTCTAAGCAGGCTGCACTAATTTGTATTCCCACCAACCATGCAAAGTTTCTTTATAACACTTTGCTCCCAATTATTTTGACAAGTGCCATTCTCACTGATGTGAGGTGATGATGTATTTTAATTTGCATTAACCAATAACGAGTGAAATGAGGCATTTTTTATGTGCCTTATTGACTTGAATTTATGTGCAACTGCCCATTCAACAGGACACTGCTTTGTTTGCTGAAATACCTCCTTGAGATACTCGGTGTGTTTTCTCCTCCACTACCTTAGTTCTATTATCATGGAGTATCTCTTTCGTGGGCTTCTCTGAATACCATATTTACTTTAATAAACCACTTCTCCAGAGGATGTTGGCGAACAAAGACATACCCTTACTAAATAGAATGTATTAAAATGTAGCATGCTGGAGGCTGGAGAAAGAATAAGTGGGTAGGGCACTAACTAAAGGATTGGAAACCCTTTTCCCTGAAACCCAACTTTTTATATCTCTGAGTCATACCAATTTACAGAGGTACCTATACTGAAAATGTGATGCTTGTTCTTTCATAATACTCATCACTTTGGTTCTATTAGGAAATTGGGAACTTCTGTGTCCTATTCATTGCTGCATACTTGGGGCATTCCAGAATGTTTGGCGTGGAGTTTGTGTTGGATTCATGCCTATTTTGGGATGAGACATTTTTGAAACATCTTTACACTATCTCTATAAAGTATTTTTTACTATCCCCAACATTTTAGATGGAGGTATATGAAGGTACTTTGAGATTGTGCAAAATTCCATGATCAATAGCAGAGATAACATTTGAAATGATTTCAAATTTCATGCCCTAAGACAGTGTGTATCTTCTCTCTATAAGTGAATGCTCTTTGTTAGTGGTCTTTGATAAAACATGCCTATGACACTCTTGTAGATTCCTGTTTAGACTCTATGAATAGTTTTACTAAGGAAAGAATCCAGCAGCATGGCATGTCCTCCCATTGTTCATCGATTTACTCAAGTGGGCACCAGTAACGTCCCCATTGTGAGGCTGTTACTGTTTTTGGCATATTGAATACATCACAGGGAGCTTGCCAGGCTTTGCCGTGTGGGCAGAATATTCTCAGTAGCTTGATGGGCTCTCCAAGAGGGACGGAGGAATTGAACCTGGGTTGGCTGCATGAAAGGCAAACGCCCTACCCGCTATACTTATTGTCCGACCTAGGATAGAATCAATTTGAAAATTTCAAAACTTGAAAATATTCATAATCTTTCACCCAGTGACTTCATTTACAGAGCTCTGTTTTGCAGAAATAAGTAAAAGATGAAGTAAGTTAATAAGAAAATATGAAAAATGCACATTACATAAGGTGAAATGTAAATGACCCTCAAATTTGATGAAATAGGATAGTTAATGGATATGTGGCTGATATGTGGGTGAAATTTGTGCAATCAGAGGCCAGAGAGATGGTACAGTGCTTCATGTACTTGCTTTATATAGGCTCGCCCCAGTACATTGTCACCATATATGGTTCCCCAAGCACTGTCAAGGGGAGCCTTTTGGACAGAGCCAGGAGCAAGTCCCTAGCAATGTTGTGATGGGCCCAAAGAAGAACATATATAATCTGTCACTGTCCTTTCGTTGTTCATCGATTTTCTCGAGCGGGCCCAGTAACATTGTGAGACTTGTTGTTACTGTGTTTGGCATATCGAATACATCACAGGTAGCTTGCCAGGCTTTGCCATGCGGGTAAGATACTCTCAGTAGCTTGCCAGACTCTCCAAGGGAGGTGGAGGAATCGAACTCAGGTCAGCCATGTTGGCTGCTTGCAAGATAAACGCCCTACCCACTGTGCTAAATTCATATATTTATACATCGACACATACTCAAACATAAATAATCACAAGGGCTTTTTTCATAAGTCAGAGTTGCAAAGCAAAGGAAAATTCAAGACCTATTGTACAAAATTTTCAAGATGGTGACAGGAGAATATCAAACCCATAATGAGGGTCTTCTGAGAGTGGGTTCTTATTCTGTTCAACTTGTACATCTGTGACATTAACTTTAATTGCACCTAATAATAACAACTTAATAATAATAACCTAATAATAATAACTCAAGAAAATTCACACAGCTATATTTGATGCTAGCATTCTGAATGGTGGCTCATTTCTTCTGAATATTTTTCTATTTAACTTCAAATTTCCTGATGATAGATCTTGCCTTAATAGTCAGAAACAAAATTTATTTCAAAAAGCTTCAGACATGCATGATTCCTGTAAAACTACATCATAAGCCCAAACACTTGACTGAGTTTTTCTAAACATAGTTAAGCTCAGCTAATCACTCAAAATTCTTCTGTTCAGCATTTTGTTTGTCTCCACAATAGTAATATAATTGAAATAATGTTAACTTTTGGCAAAGTTGATTCAGATTGTCTTATTACTTTTTTCCTTTCATTCCCCCTTGACATGTTTCTGACTTACTTCTATTCTAAACCTTCCACTGATTTCTTATTTTCTCCAGGTGACCTTATTAGGAGAGAAAGGTGGTTATCATTGGTTAAAGGATTACTCTGCAAAGCACTACCATAAGTCAATGGCAATATCTCCTTCCCGTTTTTGAACATCCTTATCAAGTACACAGTATAATTGCAGTTTTATAGGGGAGGATGTTGAATCATAGAAGACTAGTATCTGTGGCCAACATCATAATACTAGGAAGAATGAGAGCAAGACTGCAGTTCAGGTGGAGTTAGTCCTTTCAAGTTATGATCACCAATAATACTCTCTGTGTGTTTGTATTTCCTTAATCAAGAATTGGGAGACACCTGGAGGGATAGCTCAGGGGTTCAAGCACTTGCCTTACATGAGGCTGGCCCTGACATGATCCCTGATTCTCGGGACTATCCTATGAGTACCACTAATTTGGTTCAATCTTCCCCCCCCCACCCACACACACATACATAGAAGTTGGATTAATTTTCCTACTCATTAAATTGGGGATGACCTTAAACCTGACATAGCCTATTTAATTAAATAGACAGGGTGTTCTGGGACTTCATAGTGAAGTTCTTTGAAGAACTGGCAGCCTCTTTCTTCTAGAACTTGGACCCTGGCCATTCATACATTGCCTGTATGGAAGCTCAAGAATTGGAAATCAAATATACAAAGGACAGGATTAAACAAGAACCACTGAAGTGTTTATAGACCTCAGTCTAGCAGGCATAAGTCCTGCAGTCTGTGTCATAATCAGGGCGAGTAAAGAAATGCTGAAAGGTCAGGATAAAGAGGGAGTAAACTGTGGGTAAATGTTTGGGCTAGGGCATGGCAGTGGAGGAGAGGATTTTATGATGATGACAATTCATGTCCTGTGTTTGACAGATTAGTTGTTTCTAGAAGAAAGGGCTAGTCGAGGCCTTTGCCAAGTCGTGGAGTTATAAATGGACAAGTGAAGAGTTTATTATTTGTTCCTTTCATTCTTTTACTTACACTTAATACTCTAAAGCGTCTGTAGTTAGTGCCATTTCCAAGCTGGTGAATAAAAGGTAGGGTTCTTTTGCAATGGTCAGTGGGAGGAAATTGTTATTATTATTGTTGTTGTTGTTGCTTTTATTTGGGGGCCACACCTGGTAGTGTTCAGGGATTAACTCCTGGTTCTGTATTCAAAGGACAGTCCTGGTGGAGTTTGGGGGAATCATAATTTGCTGCCAGGGATCAAACCCTAGTGGGTTTCAAGCAAAGCAAGAACGCTATCCACTGTACTATCGCTCCAGCTGAAGAAATAATTTGTTTTTAAATTTTTTCTTATGGACCTCCCAAGGAGTGCTCAGGAGGCTCTGAGGCCCCTCCCAGTGATTCTCTGCCAACTGTGCTGGTGGTTCAATGCAAGGGCCAAATTAATATACCAGCATCAGACATCTCTGTGTGGGTTATTTGAGGTTGGAATAAAAAAAATCTACAAACTCAATTCCAAGAAATGTGTGAATGGAAAGCTTTGGAATTTTATTATATTTTTATCCTGGTTTGCTTGGTCATTTTATTTATTTACCCATTAGTATTACTAGTATATTTGGGTTTTGGGCCACACCTGGTAATACTCAAGTCTTAATCTTGGCTCTGCACTCAGAAATCTCCCCTGGCAGGGTTCAGGGAACCAAAGAGGGTGTTGAACCTGGGTTGGCCATAAGCCATGTGTAAGACAAGGATGCTACCTGCTGAACTCTCTGGTCTCCTTCTTTGGTCATTTTAGAATAACCTTTCCAGACTAGAGATTGATGATGGGTCCCAGTGATATATTTTTGAAATTCAAATTTCTGTTCTTAAAGACTCTTAAAGGAGGGTATCCGCCCCTAAGATGATAGAATTTTACCTGATAAAGTAACTTAAGATTTTGATGAGGCTTAGGATCTTTTATTGGAAGGAAAAACAATTTTTGGTGTCGAGGCAGTCTTTCTGTCTTCAAGTGCTAGCACTGGGAATTGTAGTATTTTTAACTACTTCCTTAAAAGGAGAGAGAAGCAGGTGTCTGTTACCTTCAAGTATCTCTGTGACTATTGAACATCTTTCAATTTCTTCATCATCCCTGCCCCCATCACTACCATCTGGAAAATTCCCTTGTTACACCAGTCATATTACCCTGACCTCCAAGACAAAACAAAAAGATATGCAAACAAAACAAAAATCCAACTGGGGTCTCAAATTTGGTTTTCGTTTTCTTGCTGCTTTTATGTGCATGTTATGAAGCAATGCTTATACATTTATTTAATTATTTACATATTTCAAGCACCAACCTGCTCTAATGCCTACAAAGTCCCCATTCCAAATAATTTACCCCCACAATACCAACCTAGCCAGGTGTTTAGCTTTGCACCTCCTTTTCTCACATTCTAAGAACTGGAGGCTGGAGAATATAACTGTCTGCACGGGATCTAGAATCAAGACCTCCACCACATGATTAACATTAGAGGAAAGGTGAAGTAAATTCTGGGTGCAGTTATCTTTATGACATTCTTTGTAGATTTTGTAATTTTTTTCACATTTAATCAGCCATGATTTTTTGGATCTAAGAAAAAAGTACCCTGGATGGAAGACTACAAAAGAGTCTCTAAGAAATCATCCTTAACTTGGGATAGCATAGCATAGAAGTCAGGTTTCAGTGTATATTTCCCAACTCTCTCTCTCTCTCTCTCTCTCTCTCTCTCTCTCTCTCTCTCTCTCTCTCTTTTTGCTTTTCAGGTCACACCCAGTGATGCACAGGGCTTACTCCTATCTCATGCACTCAGGAACTACTCCTGGTGGTGCTCAGAGGACCATATGGGATGCTGGGAATCGAACCCGGGTGGACTGCATGCAAGGTAAACGCTCTACCCGCTGTGCTGTCATTCCAGCCCCCTTTCCCAACCCTTGTTCAATGAGAGGCAAGCAAATTCTCAGCAGTCAATGAATGCATTGACAACAGCGTAAATCTTACCTAAAGTTCCAAAGCCTTAGAGAATATATTTTCCCACCTGCCATCTGTTCAGAGTACTTTGGCTGCTCCAACTTGATTCCCCAGTTCATCAGTCAAAATTTGTGGAGATTGATAACCAGGTTGGAGGAAAACAATTTGGAAAAGAGTTGAACTGAGATCCCTCAGAAGCTAGGTGGCGCTGACTGCCAGAAGCTGCACAAGAGAAAGTCTACATACCAGAATAGGTCCAGGGTCTCAAGACACAGCTGTGAAATCTTTCTAAGGAGCCTGGCATAAGCAACCAGGAGCCGGATTTGAAACAAAAAGAAATAGAGACATTCCACTGTATTGCTCAGAGACCGTGCAATACGACCCACTCCTAAACATTCCTTCTGATTGACTATTTTCTGTTATCTATTTCCTAAATAAATTCTTCCTGTTCATTTACATTTCTAATATTCTACTCTTTTTTTTTTGGTTTTGCAATCACTGCAGACTAGGAGTTCCACAGGAAAACCGTAGGTTCTGAAATAGCAATCGGAAGAGAACTTGGTTGCAGTCCCTTTTCCATGAATGACCATTTTCCACCCACCACATAACCTGTGCATTTGGAATATTTTCCCACTCACACTGACTTTCATGAGCTATAGTGTCTGTCAGGAAATAAAACTGTTTTGGTGGAAAGACCCAAATTATAGCCGAGAACACAGGGATGTGTATCAGTCCTGAGTGTCCTGCTGAATTGAACAGGAGGCTGCGCCAACGAGACAGGTTTAATAAAAAGAGAACTTTTTTTCTTTTTTTTTTTTTTTTTTAGGAATTTCTAGTTCCTTCCACTGGCCAGACTATCTTCTACAGACTTACTTAGCCTAAGTACAGTAGTTGTTCAGCTTTAAGCGTGATACTATTTTCTGCCTCGTCAATGCTTATGGAAAGGGTTTTATAGCCAGAAGTATCAAATCCCATGGAGATGTACACCAACTAAATCCTATTTATTAAAAATAATACTGAATTCAAATGAAAAAGTTCTAGAAATATGCTTTTGGTTAATATTTCCAAAAGGTACAGAACCTGTTGCACCAAAATATATGATTCTGTAAGGATCTGTATATGATCCTAGTATCTGGTCTTCAGGAGCTGAGGGTACAGAAAAAAAAGTCTGAGCATTCTGTTGATATTTTTGGAGACATATTGCTTATAAAATGTTGATGCTAATTAGTCTTCCAAGTGGAAACAGATTGAGAGGCTGGCAGAGAGAGTCATAAATTTTTTGGTCTTGTTGGTCTTGGGGCTGTTGGAATCACTTCCAACACAAGTAGTTGATGTCCAGTTAGTATTTATACTTCTGCTCAGCCCCCGCTCGTGACCTTCTCCACTCACCCTCTCCATAAAAGGAGCCTCTTGAAGAAAATTTTCCTATCTACAGATAGCACCTTGTTCTCCTTTATTTCTCTTCCATCACTGCCCCTCCCCCACCAGACCTTTGTACCTATTCATACCCTCTTTCTCCAAAAAGGGAGAAAGAGGTGGGGTAGGAGAAATAAGAAATTCATGGAAGGTGAAGGGAGTTGAGGATTTCAACTTGACTCTTGCTATGGAAAGAATATCTTACTCACGTAGAGTTAGAAATGACCCATAGAAAAGTCACAGGGGATAAAAATAAGCTCATAAATGAGAATGCTCTTGTTCATTTTTTTTAAATGCCATTTTTGCACCTAATAGGACACATAGCATACAGTAGATGCTCCGTAGCCTTTTGTGTCTTTTTCCACATTCTAAGAACCTCTTTCACAGTGGACTGGGCATGAGGTATGTAGTTTATCAAATAGACAACTGATAGCACTGAGTTTTTAATATATATAGAACTGTATTATAAGTGATAGGTGTCATAAAGTGTAATATAATATATCCACCCATGATCTCTAAGAGGTTACAAATAACTATGTAACAACCTCTTTGGAAGGAAATCACTTATAGTGATCTTATAGTATTTATAGTACATCACTTATTAACCATATGTCTCAAAGTGTGGCTGTTTTTCTATCTCTAACCTACATAAATTAGCCAATCGCCACACAACAAGCCACAATGTCAATTTGTATTCTTGGATACCTATGAACAAAATACCCACTAACGTTCTGTGGTCGGGACTTGGACCTTAGGATTCACATGATGTTCAAAGGGAATTCGGGATTCAACAAGCTGAGTTCTGTGTTCCTAGAGTAGTACCTATGAACCCAGGAGATCATAGTCACAATGGCTTGCTTGGTAACTTTAGGACACTGTTAGACTATCTTGTGAATGAGTTTTACTATCTTGTTTAAAATGCATCTGTTTGGGCCCGAGAGATAGTACTGTGAAAAGCACACTTGCCTTGCTTGTTCAATCCCCAGCATGTCCTGTGGTCCCTGAGTCTGCCAGGAGTCATCTCTGAACACAGAGTCAGGACTAAGCCCTCAGCACTGCTGTGTGTAGCCCAAAAGCCAAAAATAATTTAATTAATTAAAGCTCATCTACTATTAAGGTACTCTTTTAATTTATTCTTCATTTCCATTCCATAATTACAAATGGGTTCAGTGACAAAAGATATTAATGTCATATTAAATATGACAAAAGATATTAACTTTCTTTTGGATATTCTATTTGTTTTTTGGATATTTTACTTTTGATATTTCTTTTTTTTTTAATGTTTTGCACTCCCTTATTTATTTTTTTACTTTTTGGCTTATACCTAGCAGTACTCAGGGGTTATTCCTGGCTCTGGTCTTAGGAATCACTCATGCAGGGCTTAGGAACCATATGGGATGCTAGGGATTGAATCAGAGTCAACCACATGCAAGGGAAATGCCCTCCCTGATGCACCACTGTCCAGTCCCCACTTTTGATATTTCTTAATAGCTTCTGTTTTAATAATGGCATGCATACATTTGCTGCTCAGTTATGAGCTGCAAGTTTTCTCAATATCATTACAATTGATAATTTTTGGTCAAATCATTCATTTATGGGTGTTTTTATGTGCATTATATCTAGTACTGTTCCTGGTCTTTGATACTAGAGGCCAATAAAAACACTCTCCCTTTCAAATATCTTCAAACATTGTGAAATATCTGGAGTTCTCTGTGTATGTATGTATGTGTGGTGTAGCGGACAGGTTGGGGGAGGAGTGGTAATTATCTATTGAGAATAATTGGCTGATGCAAAGATGATTTTTGACCCCATAATGCCATTTTCTCACAGCCATAAATTTGATAATGGATTTTTAAAATTCTTCTTCATTATATTTAACAAAAAATATATGTGGAAAAATGCCACTGAGGTGGGGTGGGTGGAAGTATAGAGTCCCACAAACTTTTCCTTGATTAGGAAATGTCTTGAGCTATTCACCCTATTCCTCCTTTGCTGTACTCCCCACTCAAACAGCTGTTTGTAACCACTTTAGGGAATAGTTACTGGCAGAGTCTTGTTCAACTTCTGGAGTTTTCTTGGGGGAAGATGATTTGAATTAGCTTACCACAGATCCCTGTGCATCACTGAACTTTCTCCCTGGCCAGAAATTCCCTTTACTGCATCTATCTTTTGAGATGTTTGGAATGGCACTAGCAGGTGTACAGAAGAAATGATTGGAAGTGTATCTTTTCCTTCATTGTTGTGAGCAGGCAATGATAAAGACAGGAAGAAAGCAACATTATAGAATGAAAAGAGGAAAATCAAGGTCAATGCTAAGTGATGTTGGAAAAGCTAGGAATATCCTACCCACTGCTCTCTGAAGACTTCAAAGTTTCTGTTGGCAATAAAGGACATTTATAGACAATTTCCAAGGACCACTTTTTGCCTGTGTGAGGCTGAAATGGAGCCATGACAGGCTACACTTTAAGACCAAAGCTCAGCAGGTCTAAGTCTCAGTTTCCCCCATCAGAAAGTCCCAACTTTTCAGAAAACAATATCATCCTGGGCAGATAAACTGACCCATGGGAACAGCCTATCAGAATAGGAGGCATCAGCAGTGACACCCAGCCAAGCAGAGAGAGCCTAAGGAGTAGAGTCACAGGACTGGATAGGGACCAAGAATTGGAAACATAGTGTTGGTCCCTGGACTAAACAGGGACCAGAATTGGAAACGTATTGCCAGTTCCAAGAAAAATGCATTTATTTAACCTAACCATAGATAAACTGCTCAGAATTCAAAGTCGGGGTCCTTGTCAAGACTCCAATGCAGTGGATGAGACTTGGGCCCTAGCTTCATCTAGCAATAAAGGAGCCTTGCACTTGCATCCTCGAGTCTGGTCTGGTCAATGTGAGAGCAAAACTCCCTTCCAGGGACATAATATCTGCTTAGAAGGTGATTTGAACCCTTTTCAGAGGTAGCATGGAATGTCTGTCTTTCACGTAGGAGGGTATTTTTTCCATTGTATTCCATTTTGCTGACTTTTCTGAATAGAATGAATGGAAATGAGATAAAGATTTGGGTAGGGTGGGTGGCTATGCACCTAGAAAGTGTGTCCTGGTATCTCTCCCACCATTCGTCATTGTAAACCTGGAATACAGAGACTGAAAGTTGTCCAGTTAAGGGAGAAAAACTCAAGGAGAAAGAGTGGGGAGCCCCTATATTAGTCCATGTCATCTCATATATTGCTCACAAGAAACCTATGTGTGACTTCAATTTATCAATGCATAGTTGAGAAAGCTAGGAAGAGGAAGTCAACAATCAGATCTCCTGGGTTGGCATCAAAACCTAGTTATTATTTTTTTTGTGACACCCTGAAGACTCTAGACAGGTGACGGGTCTGTAATCACCAACTCCATTGCCCAGGAGAACAGTATCTGTTAATATTCTCTTTGATGATTTGAAAAGTGAGGCTTATGCACTATGATTGGGAGCTAGGTAACTGCGAAGAAATCTGTATGTATTGACTCCAACCAATCTGGCTACAAAACATAATATTTTACTTATAAAGATTAAAGAATATGTTTGTTCTTTGCTAATTTAGCATGTAATGCCTATCAAAGAAAAGGCTAGCCGAGCAAGTGGGCAGGCACATCAATTTTTTTAAAAAAATATGTTATTTTTGATTTAAAGATGATTTAAATTTCTGTGTGTCTTTCTATAATCTTATTTACAAACACTTCTTATTCTCACAGAGCTCTAGAATGTGTTATGAAAACTTCACTGCAGTTTTAAAAAAAGCCTAAAGAACTGACAAACTATTTTTTCTTTTGTGTTGTTTATCTCTCTTTTGAGATCTCCCTCCCTGAATCCCCATTCTTTAAGCTCTTGACAAGGTCCTTGTTTTATTCTGGAAAGTTCTAACATGATCATCTACATAACCCAGTTCTTTGATGACTTTGTGCTCCTTACCCCTTACCTGAAGACCCCCCATCTCCCTTTACCCCTACCCAAACTTCTTAATGAATCTGGTCCCCTCTCTTTGGCAATTCGGGAGGAAAGTTGAAGTGCTGTAGTTGTAGTATTGTTAAAAGTGAGGTTTCAACTTCCTGCTAGATATATGCAAGGAAAGAACAGAACTGTTTTAGACAAGAAAAATGAAGTTATTCTTAAGGAATCTTTGTTTTCTAAGCTACCCTAGAACATGTTCTGGACTCACACAATTTTCACACTGTAGCACCCCTTGTCATCTGGATTCTTTATCCATTCCTGGGTACCCTGCCAAGATAACTCAAGCACTTCTGCTTGACCGAAAGTTGACTCTGGTACTTCCTGACTCTAGCCTTCTACATGCCACACCAGCATCTGGGTTCCTTGAAGCAATATCCAACCCTTGTAAGCAAAATCCCACCAATTTAATGAGATATTGTTTACTCTGGGTTATGATCTCTTCGCTCTGAATAACCAACCTCAAAATACCATTGCAGGAGAAACCTCCCCTTTGTGCCCTAGCCCAATTCCCGCTAGTTTGTAGGGAGATAGTTCTATAGTCACACTGTTTCCTTTTGCCTCATCAAATTCAACATGTCCCCAATGGTTACATTGAGATTTAGTCTTAATTGTCTGATTTGCCATATAAGGTCATTAATGCCAGGGATTAGGATATAGGCATCTATGGGAGTGGAGGCTATCATGGTATGGCTGGGGTATCTGTTGATCATTTGGAAAGAGGATTTCATAGAGCTAAATGCTGACTCTTTAGTTAGAGAAATTACGGGCTGCCTTAAGAAAGGGACAATTCAGGCTCCCCTTGACACCCATATGGATGTTGGCTTCCTTTCCTGCTGGGTGGCGGGTGAGCAAGTCCAAGTTCTTATCTCATCACTTGTTTTTGCAAATTATTTCTGGCACTATTTTTGTTATTCCAGGTCCTCTGGGAAGTAGATGTCAAATAGGCAAGGGATCATCTGGAAACATCTAGGAAAATGTCATGTAAGGGAACTGGGAGAATGATGGGCTGAGAAGGGGGTGAGGGGTTAATCTTGTAGCAGGTCTTACCCTGAGTAGAGAGCAGAAGAGAACATCTTAATGCACAAGTGAAACTGTTTCCTAAGAAAAGCTTTGCCCAAGTATCTCTGCTATGTGCAGTTAGCTAATGGTCAGCTCTTGTTTATGTATTCTCCCTTTATTGAAGGATGTGTGGTATTTGTCTTAGGAGACAAAAGTTAGACTACAAAAATGTGATTGTCTGTAGCACTACAAAAATGTGATTGTCTATCCTCCCATTGTTCTTCGATTTGCTTGAGCAGACACCAGTAACATCTCCATTGTGAAACATGTTGTTACTGCTTTGGGCATATCGAATATGTCATGGGGAGCTTGCCAGGCTCTGCCATGTGAGTGGGATACTCTTGGTAGCTTGCCAGGCTCTCCTAGAGGGATAAAGGAATCTAACCCGTGTTGGTGGCATGCAAGTCAAATGCCCTACCTGCTATGCTATCACTCCAGCTAAAAAATGTGATTAAAATGTGAATTTAAAATTAAATTAAGTTAAAATAAAAATGCACCAAAGAGATAGTACAGAGAGTAAGGTTCTTACATTGCTTATGAATCGTAGTGATTCTTTCCTACATTTTTTATTTCCCTGTATTCTTCTTCTGCTGGTAACTTCTTCCATTCTTACATCTGCAGCATAGCATCCTCAAAACTCTTTCCCCTCTTCTCTTGCTCTCTATGAATTGTAGTGATTCTTTCCCTGTTACAGTTTATGATACCCTCAGCACAGATCCAGGAGTAGTTTTTGAACACTGCCAGATGTGCATCAAAACATACTTCAATGTAATTGCAATATCTCTATGGCAATCTCAAGAACATACTTGAAGTATGTAGTACTGTTAGAGCTTTCAGCTTTATAGAAGTTCAAAAAAAGGAAAAAACACAACTGTTTTGGACAAGAAAAATGTTATAGTTATTCTTCATGGATCTTTTAAAATGTTTTAAAATTTTTTAATTTATTTTTTATTTTTTGAATTACATTTCATATTCGAACACCAATCCCTCCACCATATTTCCATCTTGAACCCCAAACCCTGCCCCCAAGCAACCCAAAATTTATTTTGTATTGCTTGTTATAAATAATCTGCTAAAAATAAGACAGAAGAGCTTTCTTAGAAGAAAGTGTATGACGATTCTTATATTTCACCCAGCAGCCACTAAGTCCTTCTATAAGTGATTAGCAACATGATGTTAAAGATTGAGTCTTGTGTGCATATATATATATATATATGTATAAATATATTACCCCTTAAGATTGGTTGCATTCCCAATCAAATGTGGTGTGCTACTTTTGTTATATCAATAGCGTAAAGTATGAGATGTCCAGGAATAGATGTCCAGGATAGGTGAGGCTTGTCCGAGCATGTGGAGAGGGGCCATGAGCATGGCAGCAGTTGAGTTATGGAAGTATCCTACTGCTTAGGCTGGCTCTGGTGAGGCCAGGAGGGGACCTCACTTGCTGATCTCTGGGTTGCCCCAAAAGAAACAGCCCGGTGCAGGGTCTGGTGGCATGGCTATGGCATATAATTCTCTTCTCTTTTCCGAGAGATTTATATTGAGTCTCTGGCTGGCTGCGATAGCACAGCGGTAGGGCGTTTGCCTTGCACGCAGCCAACATGGCCGACCCGAGTTCGATTCCTC
>JAOXYA010000001.1:94717615-94733040 GCA_028565675.1 Sorex palustris
TGGATGTTGGTGCATAGACAATGAAGATAGAAACTGCCGGCAGTGAGCCACATCTATTCAAGTGTAATTGTCCAATTCAGGTTGCTAGGCATTCGAATGAATCAATGTTTATGGCCAAGTTTGTGTTGACAAGGACACCGACACCACCAACACCTCTTTTGTCACATGTTCCGAGAAACAGTTCTCCCCCAGTGTCGAAAATGGCATGATGTGATTGATGCCTTCTCATCTCGGTCAGACCAATGATGTTGTAATTGATCTTTCACGCTTGCACCATCAGGTCCTCGATAGATGCATCCAATGCCAGTGTACGTGCATTGAAAGTACAGACGGTCATTTTTGTCTTTCTTCGTTGTGGCAGCCTAGGTCAGCCCTGAGATTTTATCAGCCTCTCCTTTCTCATCCTTCTTAACTTTGCCATATTGGTGGCTCGTGCAGGGTCAGGGGAATGAGACCCATTGTATTGACTGGTTTGGGCATATTGAATACACCACGGATAGCTTGCCAGCCTCTGCCATGTGGGTGGAACACTGTCAGTAGTTTGCCAGGCTCTCTGAGAGGGATAGGAGCTTTTAGGGCGGCCTCTAATCGTCCTTTCAGGTGTTCCATAGTTCAAACCATATTTCAATGCAATCAAATATGGTGCGGTAATCTTGTATTAAGTGTTTTACATTGCAGTCACTCAGTCCTGAAAGCATCCTGGAGCGTGTCGGCGGCTGGGTAGTGGAGGTAGTGGAGATAATGGAGGTCTGCCAGGCTGCTGGGAGCAGGCAGAGGATATTTCATTGTCTATAAAATATGAAATATATAAAACATTTCATCATCTATAAAAACCATTTTAATACAAATGTAATAAGACTGTGGTAAGAATAAAGGATTGTGCTTGCACAATTATTAACAGCAGTGTAGCACTGTCCTCCCATTGTTCATCGATTTGCTCGAGCAGGCACCAGTAACGTCTCCATTGTGAGGTCTCCCATCTCTCTCCATCACATAGTTCTGGGAGCTCCTCTCCTCCTCCTGCTGTCTGGTGCCAGGCACCTTTAGTTTCAGGGCCATGGCAGCTGGGGGACCTCCGGGAAGGGAGATGAGCTCTTGGGGGAGGTGTCTGGTTTGCTTCCTCTGCAAGTCTGCCTTGGAGCCAGCCCCAGGCGTGTGTAAACTGGGGCTGCTGCCCACAGCTGCTGCCCGGACCTCCCCACCCACGTGTGCCCAGGGCCCTGCAGGACCCTGAGGCCCACAGCCAGTCTCTGCAAGCGCTGCCTGATATGCAGCCAGTGGGCCAGCACCCAGCCCCCTGTACTGTCACCCCAGCCCAGGAATCCTGGCCTGCTTAGGGCTTAGACAGAAACACCACGGGCTTCTGGAAAGTTGTAAGAGGAGTTTTAGTTGGGGGTGGGAGTTGGGATAGTCCAGCAGGTTGGGCACCTGCATGCCTTGCATGTAGCCAACCTGAGCTCCATCCCTGGCACCCCATGTGGTTCCCCCAAGTCCCACAGGAAGTGATCCCTGAGCACAGAGCCAGGACTAAGTCCTGAGCACTGCCAAATGTTGAACCAAAACAAAACCAAACAAAAAATTTTTCAGTTGTTTTTTTTGGGCCACTCCTGTTGTGTATGTGGAGGAACTTGCGGGACCAGGGGCTGAATCTGGGGCTCCCTCATGCTCGCCCTTGAGCCCCTCAGGTAACTTTTTAACTTTTTATGAATTAGCATTTTTGTTTGTTTTGGGAGCCATACCCCATGGTGCTCAGGGGCTTCCCACGCTCAGAGTTAACACTCACTGTGTTCGAGGACCATGTAGATCTGGGAATTAAATCCGGGGCTGTTGCATATGACCTGCCTCCCAGCCCTCAACTGAGGTTTGAACTAACCAGTCATGTCTGAATTTTGTTTTGGTTTGGTTTTACTTTTTGGGTCACACCCAGCAATGCACAGGGGTTACTCCTGGCTCTGCACTCAGGAATTACTCGTGGCAGTGCTCAGGGGACCATATATGGGATGCTGGGAATCAAATCCGGATCGGCCTCGTGCAAGGCAAATAAATCCCTACCTGCTATGCTATTGCTCTAGCCCCGTGTGTGTGTGTGTGTGTGTGTGTGTGTGTGTGTGTGTGTGTGTTTAGGTGGTGATGTGGGATGCCACACCCAGTGGTTCTCAGAACTTTTGTCTCTGTGCTTGGGGATTACTCCTGGCAGGCTCGGGGGACCCTATGGGTTACTGGAAATTGCACCTGGGTCTGTCACATGCAAGGCAGGTGCCTCACCCATTGTACTATTGCTCGGGCAGCACTTACCCGGAATCCTTCTGTTAAGTGGCAGATCCAAGGGTGAATTCCCTCGGGGGCTATTTCGTGAGGTCCAGACGAAATAGAGTCTGTGTCAGCACCAGGCCCCTCTCTTAGATGGCAGCTCAGCCTTCTCCCTCCCGGGAGCCCCATGCAGGACTGGGCGAATTTTCGAGCACATTCATTTCTTGAGACCCAGAGGAAACTGCATTTTAAATATTCTTCGCCCATCCCAGCTGCCTCCCTCTCGAGTCTCAGAAATCAGTTTTCAGTCTCTGTAACACTCCTTTCCCAGCTCTGGGGGTCTGTAACTGAAGAAACCACCAAAAGACAGTCCTAACGCCCTGCGCCACAGGGCGTGTGTGCCGTGCACACATGAGATTCAGACCCAGGGGTGCTCTCTCTGAGTTGCTGCTGCTTCTAGTTTGCCAGGTGCTCTTGGATGCTTGTGGAGAGGGACTTGAGTGGGAATGGGAGTCTGAAGGTGGAGAAAGGCACAGCGGCCTAGCTCTCCTGGGGAATGAGAAGTCTTTGTTTTCCTGCATGACCGCTGAAGAGTGAGGAAAATAGAGGCCTTGGGAAGGAGCCTGAGCTGACAACCAGAGTTAACCCCTGATGAATAGCTTTGCATATTTGCATAGGCATGGCCTTAAATCCTCTCTTCCGTGGTGAGCCTTTGTTTCTACAGTTCACCAGGGGATCTTCATGCTGGCCTTGTGCCAGTACCTGGGGATGTAGCATGACGTGCGTGCGCGTGCACACACACACTCACACACACACTCACACATACACACTCACACTCACTAATTCCTGCTAGACATGCCACTAGACAAATATACACATACATACAAACTCACACTCACACTCACTGTCCCTGCCAGACATGCTACTAGACACACACACACACACACACACACACACACACACACACGCCTTGTGGACATGCCAACACACACACTATCCATCCCTGCCGACATGCCAGCATCACCCTCTTTATAAATAAAGATTAATTCCTTCCAACAAAACAGCACAAAAGACTGTCTGTGGCTGACATCCCAGTCAGCGTAAACCCCCAACCATCTCTCAAGAATCAACACGGATACGTGTGTTTCTTGCTCCGCCAGAAATGCCCAAAAAGCTGGACGGGCTTATGGCTTTGGGATAGCAGACCCTAATGTGTATGGACCGGTGGGGTGGGGTGGGGTGGATAAAAGTCTCCTCCTCCTCACGGTCACCCCCATGGAAATCCAGTACATGACATCCATTTGGACACAGAATTGTATTGGAAAACCCAGCTGAGTTTATTGTCTTTTTTAGCCCTTTTTGGGGGGGAAAGGTATCAGGTATTGAGCCCGTGTGATTAGTGCTGACCAGTTGGGTGTACCAAGAACACCAGGGATCCACTGGGGTGCCCCCACATGGTTCTCCTTTTTTGGGGGGTGGGGGTTAGTCATACCTGTCGGTCTGCTCAGGGTTTCCTCCTGGCTCTCCTGGCTCAGGGATTACTCTTGGTGGGCTTGGGGGACAATATGGGGTGCTGGGGATCAAACCTGCGTCAGTCATGTGCAAGACACGCTCCCTCCCCACTGCACTACAGCTCAGGCCCCACGTGGTTCTCTCAGCAGGTTCCCCAGCAGGATATGGGGTGGTGGCCCCAGCCAGGGAGGATCAGAGCGCCCCCTGCTGGTTGTGCAAACAGGAAGTGAGTGCGGAGGTGGTGGGGTTCTTTGTTACTGCTGCAGACCTGGCTCCTCCTGATGGAAAAGGCTCAGACAGAGGCAATAACGTTAAGGAGAGAGAACGTCTCCTGACTGCTCTCCAGAGGTCTCGGTGACAAGAGTAGGAAGGTTTATTTTGAGCTGAAGACATAGAATAAAGCATTTCAAAGTAGAAGTAAAATAGCACTGGGTATGGGGCAGTTCTAGCTGTCCTTGGCTTTCTTGAACAAAATGATTTCGTGCTCTGCACACTCAATCAAGATTAGGGAAGTTCTGAAACATATTTTTTTTTTTAGTGTCACTGGGAATTGAATTCGGATAGGAGAGGAAATATTGCAGGAGTTCTAGAGTGTTCTTTTAGAGTGGTAGCAACAATCAAGCTTGTCCTAAGAGGGACAAATTCCAGAAAACATAATAACCACATGAGTTGAGTTAGAGGAGAGAAGCAGGTGAGGGTAAGGGAACAAATTTTCAAAATCCCAGCCTGCTGACAAGCCCTTCTGTGAGGAGACCCTCCCTGCCCTCTTCCTTGGCACTTCATTCATTTTTGTTTGGGGGCAATAGTCAGGATATGCTCAGGCCTTACCTCTGGTTCTGCATTTAGGGATCACTATTGGTGGGTTTAGGGGACCAAATTGGATGTCGGGGATCGAACCTGGGTCAGTCATGTGCAAGGCCAGTGCCTGGCCTGCTAGACTATAGCGCCAGCCCCTAAACTTTAATTTCCAGTGGCAAGTCTCTGCAGGTAGGCTGGTGTCTACCACTTCCTTTTAGCAGCAAGTTGCTAAGTAGATAAACAAAATGTGACTCTGGCCTTCCTGAAGGCAGTTTCCATGCTTTGTTCTAAGTGAAAGCTATTTGGGGGAGATACCCATGTAGAATGTCCATGTAATGAAAAGTATGAGACAGGCCCATTTTCTGAATCCAGCTTACCTGAAAAAAAAAATAGCTTCATGTTGGCCTTCTACTTAGCCCAGGCTTCAGTTTTTTCTTTTTTTTTCTCATTTTTTTGGGGGAAGGGGTGGGGGAGTGGGAGTGGCAGGGGCCCTATACCTGGTAGTGCTTAGGGCTCAATCCTGGTGGGGTTCAGGAGACCCTGTGGGGTGTCAGATGGAACCTGGATCCTCCCCCTGCAAGTCAAATGCCTCTGCTTGCTGTCCTATCACTCTAGCTCCTTGTGCCTCAGTTTTCCATCTGCACAGTGGGGGGATTGTACTTGCTTCTCCCTCTTAGAATTATTAATGAGGATTAAAGGCGTCGGCGGGAAAAGCTGCTAGACAGCCTTTGGCACACAGTACATCTGCATGGGTCCCATAAACAGGAGCATTAATGTTGTAATTGAAGCACATTAGATGTTTCAGAGTGTTCAGTGCTTTGGAAGCGTTGTGTTGGACTCACAGGAAAGCAGTAAAAGCAAAGTTTGCCTGCTTAAGTACACAATTCTATTCCCGCGGCTGCCCCTGAGGGTTATGAAGTATTCCTCCATGCCTTTTGCCTCTGCTCTGAGCACGTCATCAGCGTTTCAGGATTTACTTGTACTTGCCTTTTTTTTTTTTAGGTCACTAGGCTGTTCTCAGCTCTCCGGAGTTTTAGTAAAGCCCAATCATTTTCAGGAAATGGATTTAAATTGTAATGCAAATGCGGTGGCGAGGGATAAAAGCCCTTTTGGAGAGTAAGGATGCAAGCTACTTAAGGCGGATGGAGAATTTAGGGATTGGAGATGTAAGGGCTAGGTTGGCCCAAGTACAGAAGCCAAAAGGCAGAGAATCATCCTTCCGCCCAGCTCAGCTAACAGCTGCCTGGAACACAGTGAGGAAGAGGCTGTAGGTGGTGTCTTGGAGGTAGGCAGTGCCCTGATGGCCATTCCTGACCATGCCCAGTCCTTGCTCTGGGTGTATGGAGCATGGTGATGGGCACTGGAGCAGATAAAACCCGACCTTGCAAAGCAGCCCAGAAGCAAAACCTCATAAGAGGGAGTATCTGGGCAAAGTTGGCAAGAACAGAGTGTCAGCCAGTACCAGGTGTTTGGCCTTGAGCCTCACTCATCCTCCTATGAGTCCACGACACGGAATCTGTCATGTATGCTTAGCAAGTCATCTTAACAGCAGCATCTAGCCTTGATTGGGATTACAACGGGGCAAAGCGGAGTTGAAAAAGTGATAGGCCAATCATGCTAAACTTTTTTTTCCTTTTTGGGTCACACCCAGCGATGCTCAGGGGTTACTCCTGGATCTGCACTCAGGAATCACTCCTGGCAGTACTTGGGGAACCATATGGGATGCTGGGAATTGAACCCGGGTCGGTCATTTGCAAGGCAAATGCCCTACCTGCTGTGCTATCGCTCCAGCCCCAATCATGCTAAACTCTCTGTGATTGGACCTTTCTGTAAGCTGTGACACTCAATAAAATATACGTGTATTTGGCAATACAGTGAACGGCCATCGGCTACTCTTGGAAGATGTTTCTCTGTTATCCCGTTATCCTTTGCCCATGTCTGCCTGGACCTGGTGTGCAATGTGTCTGGGCACGTTGGGGGGAATGCTATTCCCCAACATGGAGGGACAGTCCAAGGCATTATTGGATGCAAAGACTGGACAGAGCCTAGCCCTGGGGCAGTGTCTGAGGAAGCAGGTGGCACTTGCTAGGTTGCTGTGCGTCCTTGGAAAGGGAAGGGGAGAGAGGAAGCAGATGCGTGTGTGTGTGCTTCTGGGATGGAGGGTACCAGGGTGTCTGAGGCACTGGCAGGACTAAGGAGGGAGATGCCCGGATAGGGCATATTGTCATGACTCTTTAGTATCTGAAGGGTGGGCCAGTGGCCTTGGGCCACGCCCCTCAATGATCAGGGGACCATGTGGTGGTGGGGGTTAAAGTTGGGGCTCCCTCAGAATGAGCATGTGCTGTCGTCCTTGTAGCCATTTCCTGAGGCCATTGGCACATTTGGGGAGCAGTGGCATGAGGGGTTTCTGCCAGGAGGGGCTGGGGACTTCAGCTTGAGAGCCAGGCCCACTGACACTTAGCCCTGTCTACTCCCAATTCCAGTTTTGTGGCTCTGGGGATCTAACCCTGGGCCTCAGGCGTGCAAGGCAGATGCTTTAGCCCTGAACTGTGTATCCCCTGCCCCGTCCAGATCGCTTAGGGTTACCATTTACATGGTTGCCCTTTTATTATTGTTATTATACTCCCCATTCAATTGAAACTCTATACAAAGAACACCACTTTATTTAAACACCATACATGAACTTTATTTTTCCCACTTTATTTAAACACCATACATGAACAGCTCTACAAAGTTGTTCATGATGATTGGTTACAGGCGTGTAATATTCCAACCCCATCCCCAGTACCACTGTCACGTTCACTCCACCACTGTCCCCATTTTCCTCCAGCCTCCCCCTGAGCAGGCCCACAATAATTTATTTTTTATTGCTTGTTAGCACTAAATGGAATGATAAAAAAAGTAATTTCCATAGAAGAAAAATTTGTGAAACTCGTATCTCACCAGGGGGACATTAAGTCCTGGTTCGAGGGTTACTAAACTGTTGTCACAAGTGAAGCCCCCTGCGTTAATGTTTTTGTTAACGTTTTTTGCGTTAATGTTTTTGTTAGTGGAGTTTTGCTGGCTTGTCTGTTACATTCCCATCCAGTCTGTGTGCTCCTACTAGGATGTCAGTGTTGTAGAATTTGGAGGCTTCGGGGTACGGGAGCGGCTGCCCAGCCATTGGTAGGGACCCACCTTCTGTGCCTTCTATGAGATCACCCCAGAGGTCTCAGTTGGCAACAGGTATCTGAGAGGTTTTGCAGCTAGTTGTAATCTCTTTTGAGATTTATTTATGCGTCTCTGGAAAAAGACTGGTAGAGAAGCTTACCTGGCTGCGGCAGTGGGACCAATTATTGTTATTTTTAGTTTTTGGACCACACTCGGCAGTGCTTAAGGCTTACTCCTGGTTCTGTAATCAGGTCTCACTCCTAGCGGGGCATGGGGTCTGTGGTTCCAGGGATCCAACCCATGCAAAGCAAGTGCTCTGCCTGCTGTCCTGTCTCTCTGGCCCCTGGTTCTGAAATACCCCTTTCATTTTAGCCATCAATCTTGATGTGTCTCTGTATCTTAAGTGTCTTTCATAGGCAGCTTCTAGTATAATCTTGTATTTAAAAAACTTGAGTCTGATGATTTCTGCTTTTTGATGGTTGAATTTTTTTTGGGGGTCAAACCCGGCAATGCTCAGGGGGTTACTCCTGGTGGTGCTTGCGGGACCATATGGAATGCTGGTGATTGAATCCGGGTTGGCTGTGTGCAAGGTAAATGCCCTACCCGCTGTACTATCACTCCGGCCCCTGCTTTTTGATTGAGTCAACTCCTATTTAGTATTATCGATAGAGTCGTTTATTTCATAGAGTCTAGTTTATAAATGAAGCTTTGTCCTAGGTATATATGTCTAGAAAAAAAAACAATGGTAAGGGCTGATAGCACAGTGGGTAGGGTATTTGCCTTGCACTCAGCCCACTTGGGTTCAAACCCCGGCATCCCATAAGGTCCCCTGAGCACCAGCAGGAGTAATTCCTGAGGGCAGAGCCAAGAGTGATCCCTGAGCATCACTGGGTGTGACCCAAGAAGAAACAAATGAACAATGTAATGGTTTGGTCTAGTCCGAAGCTCAGGCATTCCCTAGGAGCCTGGGGAGTGGGCTGGTGCTAAGGGGTGACTTCGCCTTCTTGCCTGATGGTTTTCTCCCCCACTTCATGCTTGTGGATGTGAGTTGCCATCTGGCATCTTCTGGTGCTGCCTGGTTCTTTGCTCACTGCTTGGTTTTCACACACTTCTTTGTGCCGTTACTGCAAACCAGATCACATATCCGTGGGCTCCAGAACCCACGGTATGATGCTTTAGAGTCTTGACTTTTAAATTAATGAAGTCAAGAAAGAATTAGATTTTATTTTTTTAAAAAGACATTTGCTTTTGTACTTCTCTTTAAAATTACATAAGAACTTTTTACAAGACTAAAGGTTTTTTTGGTGATGGTAGGAAGGATTTATTTTTACTAGCACTATTTTGTTCTTGTGTATTTATTTTCCAGGGGTGGGGGGCACACCCAATGATGCTTAGGGCTGACTCCTGGTTCTGAACTCAGGAATTACTCCTGATGATGCTTGGGAGACCATATGGGATGTCGGGGATCGAACCCACAACGGCCTTATGCAAGGCAAACACCCTACCCGCTGTACTATTGCTCTGGCCCTTTCTTGTATACTGCAATTGCTGCCTGGAGTTGCTTGTGGTATTTGTTTCATTGTTTTGTTTTCCTTCAGGAACCACGAACGTCAATATGTGGCAGACCAAGTGGTCCCTGGGATCAAACCTAGGGCTCCTGCATTGAAATCTGTTGTGTTTGCTTCATTGCCCCACTTGTGATATTTGGTGGTGGTTGTTGTTGTTATTGCTACCTATTTATTTTTTGAGCCACATCCAGCGGTGCTCACAGGGAAACTGTAGGTGGTGCCAGGGACCCAACGAGGGTCTGCCACCTGCAGGGCAAGCGCCTTATCTGCCTTCCGATCTCTCCAGCCCTCTTGCTTGTGATATTTAAAGTGCCATTTTTATCATCTCCTTCCTACTTATTCATTAAAAAATTCATTATAAATGGCAACGATTGCCAGTGACAATACCAGAAAGGAAATTCTCTTCCACCCTCTGAGATCTCCTGTCCAGTCTGGGTGTTGTTCCAGGAGACTTTTAACACACTCACGTTGACTCACGTGACCCCGGCTGACCCTGGTCGCCCATCTGTCTGCGTGCTTGTTTTTTCCCTAAAAAGAGAAACCGCAGTGATGACACAGTATTAGCCAGTGGATACTGGGTGGCCACCAGGCGCAAGGTCAGAGGCTAGTATGGTGCCAAGCACAGTTCAAACGGGCAGCAGGGACAAGTGCCAGGCTTGAGCTGCGAGGTCAGTGCCAAGGAGGGAGTTTCAGTGGCCTTGATCATGTTGGCAACGTGGGGTTTTGTTTCCTGCCATTGGCGCCTGTTGCATTAGGTTCTGTTGAGCCTTTGTTTATGAAGAGCAGAGCAAACACGAGGATTCGCTGGATATCAAAGTGCAGCATTGCTCGTGGAGACTGTGTGGGAAGTTCAGGCGAAAAGCTGACATTCCGGGGCCAGGGACCAACTCGGAGGGCTGGAATGTGGTGTTCACTTTGATCTTGGGTTCGATCCCCGACACCGCATGGTCTCCCAGGCACAGTGAGTGTGGTCTAAGAAGGGAAATAAAGCGAAAGGAAATACACGTTCCATAATCCCGAGATCACTGCTTAGTACACGTAGAGGGGAGGGTCAGATACATCTGTGTGTGGGAGTCAGTCCTGGTGGTACTCAGGGATCCTGGGGTATAACCCACTTGCCTTTGTACCTGGGGTTACAGCCTTTGAACCATCCTTGGTTCTGTTCTTAATTCATTTATTTTTTTATTTGGGGGCCACACGCAGAAGTGCTCAGGGCTTAGTCCCGGCTCCGCACTCAGGGATGACTCCTGGCAGGGCTTAGGGGACCATATGGGATGCCCAGGGATTGAACTTGAGTTGGCCGCATGCAAAGCAAGAGCCTTATCCACTGTACTATATTCCCAGCCTATTATTAATGTTTTGGAGAGCCTCTTCACCTGTGTGAATGTGTCTATAGTAATCACGACGATCACGACCATCCGGTTGTTTGTCGATTGCCTCAAGCAGGCCCCAGTAACGTCTCCTTTGTCCTAGCCCTGAATTTTTTAAAAAGTGCCATATTCAAGGCTCTTTCAGGGTTAGGAGAATGAGACCCATCATTGTTTCTGGTATATGGCATATTGGGTACGCCACGGGGAGTTTGCCAGACTCTGCCGTGTGGGCAGGTTACATAGGTAGCCTGCCAGGTTGTCCAAAGTGAGAATGAGATAATAAGATGTCGCTTCCGGGAGCTGGGTTTTATAGTCTCTGGGTCTTGGCCATTGATGGAATTACACAGTGCCAAGGGGACAGTTGGTGGGTGTGACCCCTGCCTACTGGAAGATGGAGGATCTGGGTGGAGGATGCTCAGCCCCTATCTGAGCAGGCTTGGAGATCTCAGCCCTGGGACCCGCATGCCTTTGTTCCTCTGCCAGTACCCTCATGCGTTTCATAACAACTTTCAACTGTGCAATACAGTATTAAAGGTAGCACCACTGTCTATCACACACTTCACTCCCATCACTTACTTGTTTTGTAACAGAAGGTTCATGCCTTTAGCCCCTTCCACCCTTCTTGAGTCCCCATTCCTTCATGAGCCCTTCCCCCATCTTTACAAACTACAATTTATTCTCTATGATCTTGGTTCTATCCTTTTGATTTTTGATATTATAATCTTGCGCTTTTATCTGTGCCCTTTCCCTTTATTGTTGCTGCTATTGTTGCTTCAATGAAGCTTTTACATACAAACACCCAACTGCAGTGTGGTCAGAAGTCCCTTATATTGCCAAGGTTCAGAGACAACAAAAATTGTCATATCCAAATAACGAAACTGTCAGAAATATACTCAGCACATGTAGGGCACCAGGGATTCGAACTTGGGACCAGGCCCTTCTAAGGTAGGTGCTATATCTTGGAAGCTCAAAGCCATATATGTGCTATTCTGGTCCTTAAGTCATATTGAAAGTCAAATATGTAAACCCCAGAAAGAAGTTCAATATTGTAGGCAAAATATTTAATCCATGACTGAAGGGAAGGAATTTCAAATTGTTTTTCAACAAATCACAGGTTTCTGCAGAACTGCGGCAGAGGTGTGTGTGTGTGTGTGTGTGTGTGTGTGTGTGTGGTGTGTGCACTTACATGTGCATGAATAGAGTGGTGTGAATGAGTCTGTTGGTAACTACGATATTTTGTGTACACAAATGTGTGTGTGTGCGCGCGCGCACCACATGCATTTGAAATCAGTCTAATTAGATTCATTGTTTCAAGTTTGCTTTTGTTTTAGGGCCACACCTGGCTGTGCTCAGGGTTTACTCCAAGCCCTGTGTTCAAGAATCATTCCTGCTGCTCACTTCTAGGGACCACATGGAATTCTGGGATCAAACCAGGTCAGCTGCTACAGGCAAGATAAGTCCCCTACCTGCCAGTTACCTCTCTGTCTCTATCTGCTCCTCACTGATCAGGCTGTGCAGGTTTCTTCTTTGAGCTCTGGATAGTCCAACCTGAACAGGACTCTGGGGACACAACGTGCATTGCTGTGGGAACCAAACGTTCCCTTTGGGCTTTCTCTTACTCACTGGAGGAACTGTAATCCCAGGAGGATTCTCTTGGCATAACCCAGGGCTGTGCTGGCTCAGGGAACAGACCATTCTGTAAAAGCAAAGTCATTTCTCTGGCTTTTCTCACTCTTCAACTCTCTGGTTCAAGGGGTGCTTCTGACATCACTCAGGTTCTGGAATGTTCCCACTGTTGATTTGCTAGTGAAGAGCTATTCGTTTTGTCTTCTTGGAAGAGACACTGAATTCAGAATTACTTATGGTACTATCTCGAGGTCAATCCCTCCCAGTGATAAACTTGGTCTTGTGGAATTCTGCAAAGACCCCTTTAGGAAGTGAAAGGGCTGAACAGAGATGAATGAAAATGCATCTTATCTCAAAGCACGTAGCTGAGAAAAGAAAGAGGAGTGGGAAGAGTTATTAGATATTGGGCGTTTTTTCATGGCTTTGAATGAAAACAAAATATCAGTCTTTGCCTTTAAAAAAGTTTTGAGAAATTAATGCTGGGTCAGGCTACCCCTGACTATTCCAGGGAAGGGAACAATTTGAACTGTAATTGGGAACCATGTAAGCACCAGGAACTATGACTGAGATCAAATGCAGAATAACTCTTTTTTCAAATAATCCAAGCATTCTCATTTTCTGCAATAGAGAAGCAAGACAGGCTTCATGGGGATAATGAGAGGAAGAAATTATCTATTTTTTTTCTGCTTTGTTTTGCTTGGGGACAAACCCAAGGTACTTGGGGGCTCTCTACTCTGTGTCCAGGGGTAATTCCTGGCAGTTCTCTGGAGACTATATGCAGTGCCAGGGTCCACTGCATGCAAGGTAAGTATCTTAACCTTTTATTATTTCTCCACCCAGAAGGGAGATTTGGAATTTCTCACTGTTCTTGAAAAACTGAAAGGTTGGAATAACACTCTCATTCAACCAAGAAATCTAGGTGAATTACAGAAAAAAACAGAGAAATCCCTTTGTGTCACTATATATATGTGTCACTATATATATGTATGCATTTGGATGTTAGCTCTGGACCAAGAAGATGATAAAGGCAATTCTTTCTAGTACAAACAAAAAAATTTATTTTTAATTCCCTTAAAAATTATTTTAAGTATTCACGGCTGGAGCACAGTAGTGGGGAATCTTGGATTCAATCCCTGTCTCTATATTCTCTGAGCACTGACAGGTTTGGTCCCCAAAAGGGGAAAAATATGTTGCTGCAGAAAGTTTGACTTGACATTTCTTTTTTTATTTTTGTTTTATGAGTCCTACTACCAAATTCCAGTTGTCCTTCTTTCTTCTTAAAGTATAGGTGAGATTAAATTCATGCAGGTTTTTTTCCCAAGGCACTCTTTTTTGTGATGATTCTAAAGTTTTATTTCTTTTCTATGGAAGGTAAGTGATTGCCTTCGTTTTCTGGGCTGCAGAAATTAGATGAGTTTTTATCTCAGTAGAATATTAGCTTTTTCCAAAAAAAATTATAAATTAAAATTATGCACCATGAAAGGGAACACAAAAGCTAAGAGAATTAAATGAGAAAAGAGTCGATATTCAAGTTTCCTATTATCTAGTAATTTAATGTAAGCATTCATTAAGAGACTTGAGTTTTGGACTTCTAATAATAAAGTTTCACTATTTGGAATAAAGAATTGTAGATTAGAAGTGTTCCAACAAGGAATGACACATTTAAGTTTCTTGAGAAGATAGAAGAACTTTCATAACTTTATTCACAGTTTTAATTGGAGAGTTGTTCAAGGTCAAGACTCCTCATCATGTTCTATCTTTTCAGTTCTTGGGCAGAAAATAAAACCAAAAAGCTAGTGTTAGAAATTGCAGAATAAGAGCAACACTAAGCCCATTTGGAATGTAACTATATGGCTTCAAGAGTTTCCATTAGATTCCAGTGTAGGTTTCCTGGGCCATGTGCCAGCTTCCTCACTGTCTTTGTATAAAGTGGTCTTCAAAGACTGAGGTGTGCTGGGGAAATCCCCATGAAATTTCTTTGAGAGGTCTAAGATAAATAACAGCACCAATGGCCTATCAATGCCACTGCAAAGAAAATATGTTCCTGATGAGTAAGGCTTTGGGCTTGTTCAGAGAGACATCCAAATTGGCCCAGAGACATGTTGAGTAGGAGATAAGATATGACCAGAAGGTGCTGATTCAACTGACTTGGAATTTTTTAAAATAAATTTTGTGTTACAGGAAAAACAAACAGGAAAATGAACAAACAGTAGAACTAGAAATCAGAACAAAATATTCCCTTCATACACAAAATCAAAGGGAAGTGAGTCAAGAAAATGAACGTCCTCATGGTGGAACTCACGGAACTTGAATCCCACAGCAGACCCCAAATTTACTGGCACACTCCATCACAACTTTCCCTTCCAGGCCACCTTGGTTGACCCTGTCTACTCAGACTATGTTTAAAATTTTCCCTTCCTGCAGTTGAAGGTTAAAATAAAATAAAGTAAAGGTGGAAGTTGCTATTAAACGTAAGAAAAAAAGCTTCCTTTTCTCTGAGAAGCATAGTTTCAATGGGGAAAAGCAAACACCATCACAGGGGGCATCATTTTAATTTATTTATTTATCTATTTACTTTTGCTTTTTGCATCACACCTAGCAATGCTCAGGGCTTACTCCTGGCTCTGTGCTCAGAAATTACCCCTGGTGGTGCTTGAGGGGTAATTTCTGGGATGCCAGGGACTGAACCCAGGTTGGCCGCGTGCAAGGCAAATGCCCAACCCACTGTACTCCATCCCCAGCATCATTTTTAATGCATGAGGTTTACTTTGTTTATTTTCAGCTAGCTTGGCACAAAAGAAGCTAAACAGAGTTACACAATTGAACACCCACAAAGTATTTCTATTTATTATGATTTGTGACATTTTGATTGTTTTTTTGTTTGTTTTGGGACCATGTCTGTTGGTGCTCAGGGCTTACCCCTGGATTTGCATTCAGGAATTACTCTTGACGGTTCTAGGGAGACCATATGGGATGCTGAGAATTGAACTCAGGTTGTCTGTGTGCAAGGCAAATGCCCTATTTGCTGTACTAACAACACTACAGCCTCAGATAATTTATTTTTTTAAACATAGCTTAAAGTAAAGTAAAGTAAAGGCCCTCCCGTTGATCATCGATTTGCTCGAGCGGGCCCAGTAACGTCTCCATTGGA
>JAOXYA010000001.1:94883295-94902676 GCA_028565675.1 Sorex palustris
AAGACATATAATTGGACTTTCCATTATCTTTCTTTCTGTCTTTCTTTCTTTCTTTCTTTCTTTCTTTCTTTCTTTCTTTCTTTCTTTCTTTCCTTCCAGTGAGAATGTCTTAATGGCCAGCTTATGTTTTCAATCATAGGAGGCATTTCTATCAATTTATTTATTTATTTATTCGGGGTCCCCACGGGGGACTGGGCCTCCTCCACCCAGCTCCCCCACCTTCCAGTAGCTAGACAGTTACACACACCAACTGCTGTGTAACCCTATCAATGGCCATCCAGAGACTATAAAACCAAGCATTTGCAGCCGCACGACCTCTTATTCTCTAGTTCTCACTCTCTGAGAACCCGGCAGGCTACTGAGAGTATCATACCCGCCTATATGCCTGACTAGGAACACCTGTACAGGTGATTAGAGACTGCCCCAGAAGTCTCCATCCATCTTGTAGAGCCCGGCAAGCTCCTGAGAGTATCCTGCCCGCACAGCAGAACCTGAAAAGCTACCCGTGGCATACTCAATATGTCAAAAACAGTAACAATGAATGGTCCTCATTCCCCTAACCCTGAAGGAATCCCCAATATGTCATCAGGCTACATCTGCACGTGACAGGGACGAATGGAGATGGTACTGGGCCCACTCGAGCAAATTGAAGAACAACAGGGTGATAGTGATATAGTGATAGTGATATTTATTTATTTATTTACATTTTCCAATAAGAAACATATTCATATTCTTTAAGGGTTAGAAGTAAAGTAGGGAGGAATGGGTGATACTCAGAAGGAAAGCTCCCCTTCTGGATTAAATTAACATAAGGGTATATGCATGTGCGTTTCAGAGTTTCTTTGAGGTCCTCATCAACTCCCTGAGTCAGGGTGAGAGATCCTGCCATCTTCCTGAATGTTTTCTTAAGTTAGGATACAGTTCTAATAGACCAAGATTGAAGAAGAAGGCACCTTCCTCTGTTCATTTGCTTGACTCTAATTCCAACCTAGTTAAGGAGGAAGAATGTTCCGTAGGGCTTTGAACATCAAGTTGCCACTTGCATAACAGAATCAGTTAGTGTGATTAGGTTTTATATAGAACTGAGCTGGCAAGGGTGCAGAGAGAAAGAACACTGGGGTGATTTCCAGCTCACAGCTCTGAAAATGGCTGAGTCATCTGGAGGAATCACTAAGCTTTTTAACCCACAGAAGTCCCAGCCAGTAAGTGTGCTCAAGCCATGGAATCTGAACTGTGAGTATTCACTGGATTGAAACCCCTCTGTCTCCCTCAAAATCCCTAGCTGTTCCTGTCAAGGTGCTCACACATTGATTATTATCTAGGTCAGGAGGTGTACACCTCTTGGTCTCAATTTTTGTGCTTCTGTACTGGCTTTTGATCTTGAATTGCTTTCTCAGCTTAAAATTCTCTTCCCTTTATTTCTTCCTCTTCATTAAAAACCCCAAACCTTGACTGATACCTTGGACACTCAAATTTTCTTTCAGGCTAATTGACAATTCTGAATATAAGACATCTTTTCCTTCCTACTGTCAGTTAAGTGTAGGCTTTTGCCTTTCATCCTGGAGTGGTCTCCACAGATTCTGATCTTGGTTTGGTCTTTATCTTCCTGTTGTTTTCTTCCTACTGGATGCAATGGCTCAGCTGTAATATTTATGTATCATGTGCTCTTGGAGCCTTTCTGCTTACTGGAATGATTCCCTTCTTGGTCTGATCATTCCCAGACTCTCCACACTTTACAGGAGTCTCCTTCCTTCAATGCGAAAATGTTTGCACTCACAAAGTAGAATTGGTTTATACTAAAAGGCAAGTCCTATTTCCATGGGTCCGATACCTGGAAACAGCATTCTAAATATATTTCTCTTGAACCAGAATAGAAACTCTTATTTATGCTTGGAACCACTGTATACTATTGCTGCCACTGTAGTCCAGATCAATATAAGACCTCTTCTTGCGACTGTTGATACTGAGTATTAAATGACTGAGATAGCATACACCTCTGGTTGGTTCCAGTACACTGCTGCCAGTCTTCTCCCCACTTCCATTTGCACACAGATGCCTGCATTTTGCCAGAAGTGGCCTAAACTAAATGAAAAGGACAAGGTATCATTCTGCATTCCTAGTGAATAACAATATTCCAAGTCAATAACAACATACTTAATCCTTTTGTTTCCCATTCATTTTCTAAGCCTCCCTGTGGCCTTGCAGCCTGGTGGGCAAGGAGCACTGCTGTCATAAAAGGGCAAATCTTCTGAGATGTATTTGAGAAGAGCTTGCTTGCTAGAATGGGCATAGGAGAGAGCCCCAATGCAGGAGTCAATAGTGGAGATGGACTACTGTCTGAGTTACACCTTCCTCAAAACTAGCTTACTTAATTTGCCTTTTTTTTTAATTTGGCTGTTAGTTCTTAAATAGAGTACATGAGAGAAAAGGGAAAATACAGAATGCTTCCCCCAAAACAAGACGGCCTGGCTGCCTATAGGGTATAGAATACAATGTTTTTTGTTTCTCTTTTGTTTTGGTTTGGGGGCCACACCTGGTGTTGCTCAGGGCTGACTCCTGGCTCTGCAAGCAAGCAGAGATCACTCCAGGTGAGGTTTGGGGGATCCTAAGGGATGTGGAGACTGAACCCAAGTAGGCTGTGTGCAAGGCAAGTGCCTTCCCACTATACTATTATTCCAGTCAAAATATGATGCTTTATAGAGGAAGAATGAAAGAAGGAAGGAAGGAAGGAAGGAAGGAAGGAAGGAAGGAAGGAAGGAGAAGGGAGAAGAAGGAAGGAGAAGGAAGGAACAGGGGGAGGAAGGAAGGAAAGAGGAAGGTTCGCAGAGAGAGAAACAGAACGGTTGACTATAGTCTTTTACTTTTGATTCTCTAAAGCTTAGTAACACACTCACGGATGATCATTAATTCACCTACTCACGCATCAGTTTTTTCTTTTGTGACATAGAAGTGAAAACAGTAGCACCTATCTTTGAAAGGTTGTTAGGAGAATTAATCCATAGTGTTATTATAGTGTACCTAACACACCAAAAATTATTTGTTAAACATTTGAACAGGGGCATCATTCAGAATCAATTTGGTTAGCATTCAACCTAGAATTTCTTACCTATGAAAGTTACAGCGATAAAAATGAACATTCAGGTCCAACACTGGCCATGTTATGAGCAAATTGTCACTATCCATGCCTGATTTGGAGATGGTAAATTGCATACTGTCTGACCGAGATAAAGCAAGGAATAGTCAAGGATAGATTAGTAGACCATGAACAGTGATGCTGAAGACCCATATTTTTGACATGAAAAATGTTCAAGGCTAATGAGGAAATCAGGTAACAGAGTCACCTACAGAATAAAACATTTCAAAAATCTATATATAAATGCATTGAAAATACCAGAGGACAAAAATCCTAAGTCCTAAAGAACTAAAGATTTGAAGATTTTCTCCTTATTCATTTGAATTTTCTATGCTTTCATGGTGATCTCAAGCAACTTAGACCAAAAAAAAAGATATGTATTATTATTCTAGTTCAGTAAAACAAATGTGATGACCTAAAACAATAAACATCAAAACATAGATGTTTATGCATATGAAAGTAGGGGAAAACATCAAAATGTTAATAGTTGCCAACTCCGGGTTAATGAATTGCAGGTTCAATTTTTTTCTTTTTGAATATTTATGTTTCATTTATCCCTGAGCTTACTGTAATTGTTATATAATGTTTTCATTTGAAAAATAAAAAAGGGAGGTAAGAAGCATTCCTTTCATGGTCCTACTACTTTTGTTCCCCTGTTGATGGCCAAGTTGGAAAATTCTATATGTGCCAGATATTTGAGCTAATAAAGATTCCAAAAGAATCTTCTTCCCCCAGCAACCCCCATCCCACATGTTAGTCTGGAGATATTTATATTTTCTGCCAAGTATCTTCTTCAAATCATTCCATATTGCTGATATTTTGTCAGATTAATAGACCCCAAGTGATGTGAATATGTTGATTTGTGGCAGACCTACAGAACAGGCTTTTTTTACAGATAAAAAATGGATATGATAAATTCAGTTTCTTGAGATCCTGATGTTTCTATTTAAAGGTGTCTGTAGTTCCTCAACCCCTTATGAAAGGCACCTGAAGACGACTCATAAAAAGCCTTGAACTCTAATTTCTTTCATGCTCTGAGTATAGGGTCAGAGTTATCCTGGGCAAAGAATGTAGGGGGAGGGGGTGTTGGGAATACTTTTGCCCCCACCTTGCGGTCTCTGAATTCTTTGGCCCACCTGTGAATGTTAAGCATTCTCTTCTAATTCAAGTTCATCCGTCAGGACAGGAAAATACTTTTCCTTTTCAGAAGACCAGGATTGATTGGTTGGAAATATAATTTGGTTTCTGTGTTTGTACTGGATCTGAGATCAGAAAGCCATTTCAGACTGCCCTGGCTCACAGACCTTATTTCAGTGGTGAAGTTCAGAAGTGCAGCGAGAGACAGAAAAATCAGAGCTGTTTACACAGTCTCTGTTCTTTCTTTCCTTGAGTGTTTTAAAGAGGAAGAATGGGCCTCCAAATTTCTACAGTTGGCAGCAGGACAATTGGACTGTCAATTCCGATTTCTTTCGGTCGTCTCGCGTCAGCTGAAAGAAAAGAGACAGCGAGTGAGAGTAAACGGAGAGGAGACTTCTCTAGATATCTCCTCTCCATCACAGACTTGGAAATCTATTCAGTCAACCGATTTTCTTATTTTCTAGGGGAAAAAAAGGATGATGTGAAATTATTGTGTTCATAGTCATAGAGACAAGTGAAAGAAGAGAGTTTGATGGGCAAGTCTTTTCTTTAAACATATGTGTGTTTCTTGTCTGATGCTACAGATAGGAATGTGTCCATGGCTTCTGGGATCCAGGGAAATCGTTCTTTTTTTCTTTTTCCTTTTCTTGCTTTCTGGGTCACACCCGGCGATGCAAAGAAGTTACTCCTGGCTCTGCACTCAAGAATTACAGATAAAAAATGAATATGATAAATTCAGTTTCTTAAGATCTTGAAATTTCTATTTAAAGGTGTCTATAGTTCCTCAACGCCTTATGAAAGGCACCTGAAGATGGCTCGTATGAAGCCTTGAATTCTAATTTCTTTCATGCTCTGAGGATATGATCAGGGTCATCCTGGTGGTGTTCAGGAGACCATATGGGATGCTGGGAATTGAACCCAGGTTGGCCACATGCAAGGCAAACGCCCTGCCCGTTATGCTATCACTCCAACCCCCCGGGAAAACCTTTCTGTCTCTAATTCTTCATCACTTTTTCTGGTGATCAGGGAGAACAATGGCAGTAATAAGAAAAATGAAGATAAGGATGCTACTGCCTAAGTTTTCCAGGATGAATTGCAGACTTCTAGAGAATGATTCTTTCTGCAACTATGATTTCTAGGATGTTTCCCTGTAATTCCATCCTCCTGTACACAGCTGTCCTATGGAGAAGAAATGGTATAGCAAAATGAGGTCTAATTTCCATCTGATATGATGAACTGACACGAAAGGCTGGTTTTCTTTTCTCATTACCCAGGTATATTATAATCTTTACATCCAGGATTTAGATCAGAGACTGCATGTTGATTTTATATGCCTCTTTGTAAGCCTCTTTAGGACTCTGGTGTCTCTGAGATACGTTTCACTTGACTAAGGTATTAGGAATATTTGCCAGGACTGGGAAGTACCTGTTTACAAAGATCACTTGAATGGCTCTGAATCTGTTGATGATGAGGTAGACATGCATATCTTTGACTATTGAGATGCTCAACAGTCTCTCAGTTTGTCTCAGGAGAGAAGGAAGACACAGCTTTCTCCCTGATTTTCAGCAGCAAAAGCAAACAATCACTGTTTTCTTGAGGTGAGGCCCTTTCACCTTTCTTCATCTTTCAGTGGTACTTGGAACCTGAACTCAGATACAATGATCCAAAAAGATATTCATAAAAAATAATTTTAAAGACAAAAAGTAAATAAAACAAGTAAATTGGTAAAACCCTCATTGGTTGAAAATAATTAAACTTGTACTTTATATAGGTGGGCACTTTTTCATTTTCATTTTTCTAAGTTCTTTCAGCTACGTAGAGAAACTTGAATTGCTCTTTGAATGTTACCAAGTTTTCCGGGCTGCCTTAGATCACTTCATAAGAGATATTTGAAAACTAATCATTTATATGCAAATTGTAGTTGGTAGGTTTTGAAAATTGCTCTATTTTCTTAGGTTAGATTAAACTCCATGAAATCATTTTAATAGTATTCACTTTTTTTTCAAAAAATTATTTTTCAAAGATAATAAAAAAGTTAATATAAGCCCATCCAGTCCTAGTCAAATTATCACAAATTCCAAGCAAGCAAACTGGGTCTGCATTAATAAGATTTCATTGCAGTGCCAAATAGGCGTATTTATACAAAGTGGAGACAGAATGAAGGAGCAATCAGAATCAAATGCAATTAAGGCGGGAAATACCATGAGTTAAAAAATCCTTTGATTTTTCATGGATAAAATGGAAATTCTATCTTGTGACATTTGATATTTTTTCCTAATCTAAACAAGCTGTTGGTCTCCAAGAGGAGTGAGGCTGTATCAAGGTGATTTGAGTTCTGCATTAAATTTCAGCTCAGCATAGGTTTTGGAATTACAAAAAGGGTAAGTCTAGACTTTGCCGCTTATGGACACACGCTTCTGTACCACCAGTGCGCTGGATGCCTCTAACCCCTACTGCTGTTATCTCTTATCTATTTCTTTGTAATCTCCTATCCTTCTTATTTCTGTTATCCAGGGACAAGGCTATTCTGAGTATTCCTCCATTAATACCATGTATTCCATTCTCCTGTTATTCTGCTATAGATGACAGATAAGTGACATCCTCTTGCATTTGTCTTTCTTCTTCGGATTCATTTTATTTACCACATCCTCCTGTTGCATCCAAGTTGCAGCATTCTGATTTTCTGAATATTTTTATATAGCATTGTGTTGCATTAGTCAAATTTGAAGTCCCTCATGCTACTTGTAGTTAGTGATTTCCAAATTACAAAATGTGTCTTTATGTATTAGAGCTTTTGATTTCTGGGGTTCTTTTTCCCATTTTTCTCCAGCTATATCAGCCATCTTCTCCCTTTTCTTGTGGCCTTTACAATGCTTCCTTCGTCTACAATATTTTACCTTGGGATCCATGTAACTCCCCAATCCTTAAAATCTTTGCTTAAGTCTCAATTATTCAGGGGGCCCTATTATAACTCTGCTGTTGAAAAGCAACTTGTATCTCAATATCCTGCCTTCATCCTTTTTCCCCCTTGAAATTATCTCCTTTCAACTACCGAATTTATTCTTTTTTAAAAAAAAGTTTATCTCCTTTGAATAGGACTTACTCCTTAAGATAATAGGAATTTTTATCCTTTTTCTTCACTAATATTTCCAATAAGCTGAAACAGTATCTGGCATAAAATTGCTCTTTAAATGAAATTTTTGGAGTTGAGAATAAAATAACTTCCAGAAGTTTTGATTTGTAAATTGAGGGACAGAACTTGGGTTCTATAGAGGTGAATAATTTCATTATAATTCTGTTTAAATCAGCAAGCCATCTCCTTCACTAAGTGCCCATTGGGAGAAGAAAAAGGTCAGAGATCATGGGAGAGAGAGCCATGAGACTTGATTTCTTTTCCCAGTTGTATGTAACTATGTGACTTCAGGTAAATCATACTACACTTTCAGAATTAAAATATTTTTGCTTTTATATTATTAAAACTGGAGCAGTAATCACTAAGCTTCCTTCTATTTCTAAAAAAATTATCACAGAGTTACTCTTTTAAGCATACTTCCCCAAGAAAGTTTGAATAAATCCATCCACTGGGAGCAAAATGCAATTTAGCATAGCTCAGTAAGCAATGTGATGCTGTACATATTTGCAAGGCTTTGCACTCCAGAGAACACCATAAAATCAGAGCTTATAATAAGGAAACAATGAACAAATAAATGAGAGAAGGAATCTGGTATACCTAGTATTGGAGAATTTGAATAAGGAACTTTTGATGATGAATAAAACTTATATTGAGAGACGTGTGGATGTAAAATGCAGTGAAATATATTTTTACAATAATAAATCCAAGCTTTCAAAAATATATCATTAGAGATCATAAAATATAATTTTAACCAGTAGACATTTAGCAAAATCTGGAAATGATATAATCTGCTACATTTGAATTTTTCTCCTATAAGTAATATTCTTCTGTATGCCATGGGAAATCTGAAAATAAATAACTACCTGCATTTATGTCTTTTAAGTAAGATGGGGGAATATTATAAATGGTATTATTGACATAATGTAAACTTTTAAATGTAACATTCATATTCCATTATATTGCCAGAGATAAGAGAACCTACTTATAACAGAAAGAAAAGTTTTATTGGAAAGATACTACCAGAGTATTTTAATTTGTATTTGCAGTATATATGTTTGCACTCTAATTTGTTTTATCTCATTATATTACTACAACCTAATTAAGTATTAATAAAATATTAAAAATTCTAGAAATAATAAATCAGAACCAATTTTAACTTTATAATTACTTATGTACCTGTACTTATATTTTCTGTGTATTTAAGTTTAATTTCATTTATGTATTAACTGTGCATAAGAAATATTTCAGATGATATCCTTCCACTTTTTGTTGAAGGTGGTACTTCAATTATTGAAAACCAAATGAAGATAAATGATTAAATCAAAGTTGATAGTTTAAAATCTCTAGCTATTATAAATCTAAGGTCATTAGTTAATTAAAAATCCTTTTTAAATAAATGATATCACTAAAAGAGCACTTTAATTTATAATAAAAAAATCTATTCAAATAATGAAATATGTATTTAATGATATCACCTGTGTAGTTCTACATTGCAAGGATAATACCAGTTGGGTTAAGGGAATGTATTCAAAATAGTTGATTCTAGAAACTAGATGTTTTTGCGTTTTAAGTTCTGTTATAACTAAAGTGTCTGCAGAAAGAACTGTCACTAGGGGCCAGGAGTAGAAGGAAAGTATTTACTGAAAAATTTTGATACGTTTGAATTCTGTATCAGCTATGCATTGTTAATTTTTGAAATAAGATTTAGTTAAAAGTGTTTGAAAAAAGTAACAGTTATACATACTGACTGATATGAAGATATTATTTTATTTATGACAAGCTATTTGTTTTAAATATAATTTTTATTTTAACAAATATTTTAAGTACAAACTTAAGATCATTATTAACAATAAGATAATGTTAAAAAAGACAGTGCTTTCCATTTAAAACAGACATAACTGAGGCTGGAGTCATAGCACAGCGGATAGGGCATTTGCCTTGCACGCAGCGGACTTGGTTTCAATTCCCAGCATCCCATATGGTCCTCCAAGCACCGCCAGGAGTAATTCCTGAATGCATGAGCCAGGAGTACCCCCTGTGCAATGATGGGTATGACCAAAAAAGCAAAAATAAATAAATGGACATAACTAAAAAATAATTTAGATTGTTATATCTTAAATTCTAAAAGTTTTTAATCAGTCTTCTCCCTATTGTAAGCCAATTTAAGTACTTGAGAAAAATGTTTTTAGCAGATAGTATTTATTCTAAGGGCCTGTTTTAATTTTTCTTGCTATTGCTATGTAGTTGTTATTTTTATGTGAATATCAATATTTTAGCATCTTATTCATTATAAAAAATATAAGTCTCTTCCTTTTGGTGTGAAATTTGCATGCATTATTTCATCAAATTTGCCTTGACCACACACTGAAGACCACTCACAGAAAAGCAACTAAAGCCTGTTAGAATTGAATCTCATTTATTCACAGAAATCATTATGAATAAATGGAAAAATGTCATATGAGAACATATACAGGCAAGGGAATTCTCAAAATTTTACTAAATGATTATTTTTACCAGATTATTGAGAACATGCTATATGTTAGCAGTGATTCCCGTACACCCAATAGATCAATACACTGTGACAATATCAGTGTCGTTGGATAAAAGATTTGATAGAATTGATTTTAATTGCCAAGATAGCAGTTAGAATGCTTCTTTAACAGTGAAGAGAGGGTTTATTATTAGTGTGCAAAAATATGTGACACACTATATCTAATGAAGATAAAGATCTTGCCTGTCATCGGTTGTTCTGGACTGAGAGAGTGCAGCAGGCTGGATGGCATACTTAGTATTTGGAGACCCGAATTGTTCCTGGCCAACACAATGTGCTCTCCCCCAGTACTGATAAGAGAGATAGCCTTCACTTGGAGCTGGGAGTAACATATACATCTACTGGGCTTGGTCCCAAATTAGCCAGTCACCCAACCAGGAAATGTTCTCATTTTGTTTCATGTTGCAAAAAAGTGCTACTCAGGTAAGGGTTATCAGAAATGGAGACTATTTTTGTTTGTGTGTGCAGTCTTAAAAGGAAATGTGTATATCATCTCCATCTTTCTGTGATTCCTAGATTGTTCTTTAAAATATTAAAGTCACAGAACAAATGGAATATGATAAACTGTCACAGAGCAAAGGAGGAGTCAGAAATCATAGAATTGTAATAATAATTTGATATCCAATAGTCACGGATAGAATCTTGTTACAAAAAATAGACATTAAAGAATGTAATCTGGAGTCTGGAGCAATAGCACAGCAGGTAGGGCATTTGCCTTGCACGTGGCCAATCCAAGTACAATTCCCAGCATCCCATATGGTCCGATGAGTACCGCCAGAAGTAATTCCTGAGTGCATGGCATGACTCAGGAGTAACCCTGAGTATCGCTGGGTGTGACCAAAAAGCAAAAAAAATAAAAGTGTGTAATCTGAGTATAATGTGTTATTTAATCACTGATATATATATAAATAAACATCAGTATGTTGTCATCAGTGTGCTACACTATAAGGTAAGATTGGTGAAACTGAGTAGAGAACATTGGAGAACTCTGTAGTAGCTCTGCTATAAAACAAAATTTACAAGTTACTTAAATGTGTGAAAAAAGTCAAGATTCTCTCTCTTCCCAAAATATCTCCTATTTACCATGTGGCAAGTGCTTTTGAGGTTCCTATGCATTTTCTCACCCTGTGGGGGTGGGGAGGAATTCTGTAATTATATCTCCAAATAAGTTTAGAGAAACACTAACTACTATGGAGATAAGTAACTTGATCATATTAGTAGTAATGCACCTGGGGTTGTAGTTCACTTTCAATGACTTATCTTGGGTTTGTGGAAGCAATAGAGCAGATATTTGTTGCAGTGATGTCAAGCTGGCTGACCATAAAACTACAACACATCTGAAGGGCATGTCAGGTTATGGAAATGAATTCTTGCATTCTCATGTATCTTCTTCTATTTTAGGATACCAGGTTCACCTTCTTGGTATGCTTCTTCTAGAGAGTGGTATAAGATATTAGCGTTTTCTCAGAAGCCAGGATTTTTGCCTTAAGAGAGCTGACCCTAGCCACTAAGTTAATAAATGTCACAGTACAAGGAAAGAACTGTTGAAACATTAATTTTAACATTAATTTTTATATAATATATGACTCATTTAAATGAACCAAACAAAACTCCCTGGAAAATATCAAATCCAATTATCACTGTATCACTGTCCTCCCATTGTTCATCCATATTCTCGAGTGGGTGCCAGTAACATCTCCATTAACCCTGTCCCACGCTAGTGTAGCCAGATGGTGTATTGGGGGATCTTTCAGGGTCAAGGGTATGAGGACGTCATTGTTACTGTTTTTCACATATTGAATACAGCAGGGTAGCTTGCCAGATTCTGCCATGGGGGCGGGATACTCTCAGTAGCTTGTAGAGGCTTTGGGGGGGGGCCTCTAATCACCTTTACAGGTGTTCCCAGTCTACCGAATGCAAGGTTTTGGTCAACTGGCATGTTGAAATGATCTGTACATCAAATCCAAGTAGTAATAAATATTGCCTTGCTTATGGAAACTAGAGGACACTCTGAAATCATTAGTGGGTCAAATAACTCGGAGATGGGGGATAGGCTGAGGAGCAATTTGGCCACATCCAGAGGTGCTGAAGACTCACTTTGGTGGCACTCAGTGGCCCATTCTTAAAGTGCCAGGGATCAAACTAGGGCCATCCAGGTACAAGGCATGTACTATCTCTCCGGCACAGATCAAATAAGTTTTTCCCTAGAAGTTATTCATTATATTTAGCCCAATTCAAAAGTAATTAAACTCTCCTCTCTGGAAAGAAAGATGGCGGCCACACGGGAGGCTCGTGGAAAGCAGGTTTGAGCCGGGGGTCGGGGGCAAAGCCAGCTGCCCCCGACGGGTGGCTCTCCGGCACGGACACGGCCCCCCAGAAGCACAAGGGCTTAACACAGAAAACCAGCGGCTTGGAGCAGAAAAGCGAATGGACTATGTGTTAAACCTCGCCATCACGCCGGCCCGGAGGGGAAAGGGTGTCATTTTTAAAAAATCCCTGTTTGTCTCTTGTCGTGCTATATGCCTTAGGTAGTTGTACTATTTATGAAATTACAAGACAATGAAACCTTGTATTCCATGTTATTCCCTAAAATTCCATATGCTCACATCAATTTTTAGGCATTCAGCACCATTGCATCATATGCATAGAAAAAATAATAATGATTTAAAGAATGAAGACAACAAAAATGATTAAAGAAAGTTACTGGACATTTCTTCCCACTTTTTCAACAAAATATTCAAAGAATCAAAATATAATCCCTGAACAGCTCTGAATGGCTGGAGCAACAGTGATCTCAGAGAGAAGTTGCTGGAATCTTCTGGGAAAGGCAGGAAAGCATATAAATAGCACCCGGTGTGCCTAAAAGAACTGTTATTTTTCAAAGGGGAGGAGGCTTTGATCTCAAGCTTGGACAGCACAGCCAGGCTCTTCCCCCAGAGAGCTGCAGATCAAAATATTGCCAGGGCTTGAGGATGCTGGGGAGGAGATAAAGCCTGGCCAGAGAAGGTGCCAAGGCAGGCATAGGTAGCCAAGGAATTAAGACCGTGGAGGGAAATGCCCCATTTCCTGTCATTGGAGATATCTAAGGCCACTGGACATTTTTATGGAAGCTAGCAAAGCCATTGTCCAGGGTGGGGACAGAAAATTAGCATATTGTTATTCAGATCTTGGGGTGGGTTACTTTGCAGCTTCTGGGAACTGGCGGAACTCTGCTTCCAGCATACCCCTCAGAGAGGCTCTTCTGCGTCTGGCCTCAGGTTTTATTTTTTAATTTTTTAAAAACTTTTTATTGAATCACTGTGAGATGGACCCCGACAAAGCTGTTCATGATTGGACTTCAGTCATACAGTGTGCCAACACCCATCCCTCCACTAGTGTACATTTTCCAACACCAGTGTCCCCAGGTTCCCTTCGATCATCCCCACCAACATTCACTGCCTGCCTCTATGGCAGGTGCTTCCCCCCTCTCTAACACTCTGTCTCTGTCTCTGTCTCTGTCTCTGTCTCTGTCTCTGTCTCTGTCTCTCTTTTTCTCTCTCTTTTTGTGGCCTCAGGTTTTAAAGAGCACCTGTACTAATTTATCTGAGACTAGGGCTGGGATTATGTTTTCCAACTCTAGTCAGAGACTCCAGGCTTGGGTGCAGCTTATATGGAAGGCATTTTTAAAATATCAATTGATTTCCATTTTAGTTTAAGTAGGATGGTTGTGATAGTATTCAACTCTATGGTTTGTTTTATATGGTTGTTTGTGGAGCACAACTGGCTTACTCCTGACTCTGCTAAGGCATCCTCCTAGTGGGACCAAGGGACTCTCTAAAGAGGCAGGGATCAAACCCAGGTCAGCTACAAGCAAGGCAACTCCTTCCCTGCTGTACTCTCTCTCTAGTCCTCTCTCTCTAGTCCATGTTTATAGTTTGATATACAAAGCTTCTGCACCTTATCACCATCAAAGTGCTCACAACTCTCCACCACTGTCACCAAGTTACTCAATAGTGGCATTTGGGGGAAAACAGCACAGACCTTTTTTTTTTTTTTCAAATGGTTCATACCATGCCACTGAGTGGTCCATACTATTGGATGTGGAAATTGTTCTCACTGTTTGCACCACTATTAAAAGCATCTCCTGACCACAGTCCAAAACTGAAGGTCCTAAAGTGCTCTCCTCTGGTTGGCTTCCTGCTCTGAAAGTTGGATAGCAAAACCTACAGATCAGGATATAACTGATAATCAGAAGTGGCCAGTAAAGCCCAGAATGCAGACAGCTCAGTCCTAGGACACATTCAGGATCTTTGCAGTAACCTCTCCATGCTCTGCTACCTTTGCCTGTGCCCTGTGTTGGCACTAGAACTACAATCCACTAAACAGGGACAGAAATGTTGTCATAGAGAATAATAAGTACTATAAATATCCTTGGCTCTATCTTACAGCCTACAATTCTATACTAGTCTACACAGCAAGTCAGGGAAAGAGACTCACTCAAATCAACACAAATAATGTCTGCAGAATTAAACAAAATGAACAAGTAAGTCGCAAGTGATAGAACACAACAGAAACTTGAGCAAAAGCTAATTTGTACTCAAACTTGGTAATGCATTTGAAGAAAAATTTAAAATAATAGATAAATAATAGAAAGAACAACTTTAAGTAAAATAGAGAAGCTATGGACAAACAAGGGGTAAGGGAGCTACTACAGGGTCAGATGAGATTCTTGTCTTGAAAATGGTTGATCCTGGTTTAATCCCCATCACTGCTTATGGTCCCCAGAGCCCTGCCAGATGTCAGCAGAAGTCCCTGAGTTCTAACAAGAGTAGTCCCAAGTGTAGCCCCTCCTCCCAAAAGCAAAATAAGGATTATATAAGGGTTGAAAAGTTATTAAAAATCTTCAAGTAGAAGAAAAAACGCTAGAGTATGTTAGTTGGAAAATTTGGAAATGGTATATGAAATCCAAAGAGGAGCAGCACATAGAAGAAGTGTAAAATGAAAAATGTGTAAGAGCCCCATGAGACATTGAGACAAACAGTATCTTCATTACCTCAGTCTGGAAGAAGAAGCATAAAAGGGATGGAAACCCTGCTTGAATAAATGATAGTTGAGGAAATCCCTGATTTTGGAAATGAACTGAACATGCAAATGTGAAAGAGCCAGAGTTTCAGACAAACAAAAATCAAACAAACAGGCATGAAACATATTACAAATAAAAACTTGAAGAGCAAAGATAAGAGCAAAATATTACAAGTTCATAGATGGAACAAATGTCATACAGAGGAACCCCATTATACAGTCTATAGACTTGCCCACAGCGACCATACATGGCACAAAAGAATGGTTTGGATAGTTCAACATCCTAAAGAAAGAGGACTTATGCTTTTAACTTAATTTTAATTAATCAATTAATTTGGTTTGGGGCACACCCAATGATGATCAGGGATTACTGCTGGCTCTTGACACGGGGATCACTCCCGACGGACTTGGGTGACCATCTGAGGTGCCAGGACATAATATGGGTTGGCCACATACAGGGCAAACACCTTACCCATTGTACTATTTCCCCAGCTCCAAGAAGAGGACTTGCAGCCAAGGCTACTCTGTCTCAACAGGTTATCATTATTGGTAAGGAATAATGAAATATTTTTAGATAAACAAAAACTAAGTAATTGATTAGCATCACGTGAGCCTTGAAGGAATACCAAAGGGGCTCATAAATTGAAAAGCAATTTCTCCTAAAGCATCAAAACTATAAAACATGGGGCAGATGGGAAGAAAGAATAAAAGTGTGGCTCATTAAAATAAATATATGATCCGATCACCAATGGAAGTCACAAATGTAGAAATTTAAGAAATAAAATTTAAATGCTAATTAGAAGGTGATTGATTACATTCATCACACTATTGCCATACATCACACTATTGCTTCGATACAGAAAACCCAATATGTGATGTATGGATGATTAGATGCATCACACTATAGCCCCAATATGGAAATCTTTATGTATTGTAAACTATACAACTATTTAAAATATAAAGTTAAATATAAAAGCAAAAGTGTTAGCCTAATTAATGCTTTTGATAAGATTCCAAGACAAGCTATTGAGGGATAAAAGTAGCAAAATCTTATGTGAGCTGTGATCTATTTTTATAAAATAGAACACAAACATATCTCTGAAATTTTATTCGTATAAAGGGTCAAATGTCTTGAAAGCATGCTTATAAGTATTCATCCTCTTTTAAATCTCCTGCCCCTATGCAGGGTTCTCTTCACCCATAGAAGGGGCCAGCAGTAATATATTATTATTATAGCCAGCAGTAATCCCTGATCATCACTGGGATTGATGATCGAACCAAATTGCTTTTCATTTTATAGTTTTGGGCCATACCCTGTGGTCTTCAGGAATTACTCCTTAGTTTGCACTCCCTCCCTACCCCAAGCAGAACCCCAGCATCCGAAAACCTCCACAAGCCAGCCACAGTCATCCTCAAGGCCACTCTCCACATGCTCAGATGAGCCTCATGCATGAAGGAACTGATAGAGAAACCCAGGTATGCAGGACCTGTCACTGAGATCTCTAAGCCTGCTAGGGTAGGAGCTGGGCCTCCTTCACCCAGATCCCCAGTAGCTTGGCAGTCACACCCACAAACTTCCCCTGGCACCATGTAATATCATCAATGGCCAAAATCCAGAGACTATAAAACAACAAAAGCCTCTGTCCCCCTTGGAGAGGGCAGCAAGCTACCGAGAGTATCTCGCCCACAAGGCAGAGCCTGGCAAGCTCCCTGTGTCGTATTCAATATGCCAAAAATAGTAACAATAACGGGTCTCATTCTCCTGACCCTGAAAGAGCTCACAATATGCCCTTGGGCTACACTATCACATGACAGGGATGAATGGAGACATTACTGGCACCCGCTCGAGCAAATCAATGAAAATGGGAGGACAAGTGATATAAGCGACAAGTGATATTATAAATGAATATGTGGACACAAATGGAAATAAGGCATTTATTTTATTTCTATGACATGCAATTTCTCTTTACACTCAATACCACTTTCAACACTCCCTCCTTTACTTCCCCGAAACACAGAATAATTTTGTTTTTTTGTTTAGTTTTGGGTCACACCCTGTGGTGTTCAGGAATTACTTCCTATTTTGCATTCATAATACACCAGGTAATGGTTAGGAGACAATGTGTAGTACATGTGTGAATTTCTTGGCCATATGTAAGGACCATGTGTGGACCTCCTGGACCATATTTAAAGCAAGAGTCTTGCCAGCTGTTCCCTCCCCCCACCCCACCGCCTAGCACAGAAGATTTGAATGTGTTAATATTTAATGATTTATATTTTTGTGTTTACTGATGTGATGAATAGGAAAGGAATATTCAATAAAAGTTTAAATATTTCATGACCACTATCTACTAGTTCATGCAGGCAAAAAGCTCTAGGCATAAATGTTGTTAGAAATATTGCTATAGGGCACTTAGGTTTTTTGTTTTTTAAGAAAGCCCTCTCTTGCCCCCATGCCTGGCTGTCCACACCAGGGCCCCTTGGAGGGGGCGGGTTGAGTTTCCCTCCCCACCCCGAGTAGAGCCCCTGCAGCCGAAGACCTCCAGAACCAGCCACAGCCATACTGAGACCACTCTCCACACGTCCGGACAAGCCACATGCATGGAGGAACCGGCAGAGGAACCCAGGCATGTGGATACTGGGGCTGAGATCTCCAAGCCTGCTCAGATTGGGACTGGGCCTACTCCAACCAGATCCCCCATCTTATAGTAGGTAGGCGTTACACCCACCAGCTGCCGCAGGTGCCAGGTGGTTCCATCAACGCCCAAGACCCAGAGACTATAAAACCCAGCTCCCAGCTCCGGGAAGCCCACGGCATCATTCGCAGCCATTCGACATCTTGTTATCTAGTTTTTACTTTGGAGAACCTAGCAGGCTTCCAAAACTATCCTGCCTACACAGCAGAGTCTGGCAAACTTCTCGTGTCGTACTCAATATGCCAAATACCAGTAACAATGATAGGTCTCATTCTCCTAGCCTTGAAAGAGCATTGAATATGACTCTTTTAAAATCTCAGGGCTAGGAAGAAGGAGACGTTACTGGTGCCTGCTCAAGGCAATCGACGAACTACAGGATGATTGTGATTATGAAGGAAGTCCTGAGACTGCATCTTCTCGCTGTTCCAAGAGAAGAGAAGAATGGTCATCAGTGGTAAAAGGCAGATGCAAAAGCAACACCTACAAGCAGCTTCACCCTCAGGAGAGCATATTCTGGCTGCTCATGGTGTCAGGGGTACAAACTACGCAGAGAAACTTCTCTACTAACAAGCTATAGAAACAACTCCTGAAGGTATAGTCTTTGGCACATAGATTTTAATAAGAATTTTGTTTCTGTAAAGATTGAAAATAAAAATTTTTATTATAACAGTTTTCATACTAGTAATAACATTTCATTTTATTTTTATTCATCACCAAGACACACAAATTACCAAATACAATGTAGACCAAAGAATAATAAAAATTTAGAAGACATCCTGAGCAAAAAAACAGGACAAATTAGTACATGTTTACTTAAAACACAGATCTCTTAAGGAAGTTAATGTTCTAGATAAAGTTGTAGTTACAAAATAATTATCTCCTAGCAAAATGTATACTCAAAATCATCCTCTGAATAGTTACAAAACAATTTTTGTTCTGAATTTTTTTGTAGTTTCCTAAAAAATATTAAGCAATGTCTTTATTTCAGTTAGTTGACAATAATTATTACTGTACAGGTGTCAGAATTTAAAATACTGAGTTATGAAAACTGCACATTAAAATACAAACCTAATAAAGATTTCAATGTGTTCCATTTTTAATCTGGTTTGAGGTACAGAACAATAAGATTATAGTTATTTTATATAATCTACCTTAGATTTTGACTAAAGTAAAATTAATGCGAGTTTTAGAGTAATTTAATCAAATCACCCAAAGAAAATTGCAGAGAACATTTTAAAAATCCCTGATTTTATGGAAGGTAAATTATCATATTTAAAATAAAAGTAAAATGCTTCTAGCAGTGACATAAATAGTAGAAATAAAATAGGGCTCTATGATTATGGAATAATTATATAATATTAATAATAAGATTAGTGAAGGAACTAGTTGATTTAGCATTGCATTTTAAGACTTTAATATGACTGCTTTAGTGAGAATATTTTAAAGTTTAGAATAGTAGAGGTAAATACGTGTTTTTTATAGCAGGGTGGAAGGGCATTTGCCTTACACGCAGCCAGCCCAGCAGAGCCAGGTTCGGTTCCTAGGACCCTCTCAGGGAGCCCTGCAAGCTACCGAGAGCATCTCGCCTGCGCGGCAAAGCATGGCAAGCTACCCATGACGAATTTAATATGCCAAACACAGTAACAACAAGTCTCATGATGGAGATGTTA
>JAOXYA010000001.1:95019530-95030128 GCA_028565675.1 Sorex palustris
TATGATATAGAGAATAAGTGATATTAAAATTTTTAACCAATAAGCAGGAATGTAGGAACAAATCTCATTGCCTAAAGCTAACACATGTAAAGAAAAATCACAAGATGAGCACAGTTTGTGCTTGGTCTAGTCCCTGGTGCGATATTCTCAGATCCCCTAAGAATGAAGGAAGAGGGTATGGATTCTGTACTCATTTATCTTCTGTTTTTACAGGTTGCTGTTGTTGCATGTATGAGTGTGTTTTTAATGGAAAATTTTGAGAAGGAGTCTTAAAGTATAACTTTTTTGAGGCCAAGTTCTTGGGTTAGGTTACTGCTTGATTAGTTATTTGGCTGTGCCCCAGAAAAATATCAGCTCACCCACAAACTTGGCCAGTCTGTTCACAACTATGTACTCTTCTCATCTCCTGTGAGTTTATTCTAAACAATAGGCAATTCAGGACATTCTGTCTCTACTTGGGGAAAATAATTCCAAAGGAACCTCATAAAACATAAAACAAGGCACCTGCCATAATGGCTGGACCACAAATGTTGCTGAACAGACCTTCAGATGGAACGTTCTACACTGAAGTCAGCATGTGTGTGTGTTGAGAAAGAGTAGACTAGGTATCACCAGCTGGCACCTACCTGACCACCACACACCTGCTGCCATTTCTGATGAGCTACAAGGTGACTAGCTGACCTTTCAGGGTACTTTTATGACCCAATTCTACTTTCAGACGACACAGTAAAATTTTTCTTTATCTTGGCAACTAAAATTTGAGAAGGTGCCATTATTAGTCTATGACATCTTAAGAATGTCACATCAAAAAGACGGTTCCTGGAGCTGGAGCGATAGCACAGTGGGTAGGGCATTTGCCTTGCACTCGACTGACCCGGGTTTGATTCCCAGCATCCTATATGGTCTTCTAAGCACTTCCAGGAGTAATTTCTGACTGCAGATCCAGGAGTAACCCCTGTGCATTGCTGGGTATGACTCCCAAAAGGAAAAAAAGACGGTTCCTTATGTATGTCTGGCTTTGCCTGGGTCTTCTACAATAATTTCTTCTTTGTCTATGAAAAGACACCTCCTCTTTGACCCAAGTTGCTTTATTAAAATAAGAATGCTGTGCTAAGTTAATGGATGTTTACAGATGCAATTGTTTTAGGCAAATTCCATGGAATTTAAAATCTGTTTAAGTAGTTAAGTATGGTTGCTTCTTAAATTATTTTATAGAAACAGAAGCTGCAAGTCTGTTTAGTAGCTAGTAACCTTGATGGAACACAAAGGGATAGGAGATAAAATGACAACACAGCAGGGAAGGTACTTGCTTTGCTTGCAACTGAGCAAAATTCATTCCTCGGCACTGCATGTGGTTCTCTGAACCCACCACCAAACCTACCACTGAGACTACAGCATAGAACTAGGAATGAACTCTGAGCACTGTCTTGTGGACCCCCAAAAACAAAGCAAACAAAGGATAACAAAGGTAAAATGCTCACACTTTTTTTCCCCTTGTTGCTTCCCTTAGTGGTGATAGCTATTTCAGCGATGATTGAAGGATAATACACACCTGGCTGCGATTCTCACATGTACAGTTGCTAAGTTCATAGGAGATCACACATTTATTTGCGGTGCCTGGAGTCCCAACAGAAAGATTCCAGAGCTGCTAGGATCACACGGGTGACGTGAGTTGGTGCCTGGCAACAACCCAGTTTCATAAACTTTATGCTTACAAGGCAGGGACTCTACTATCTTCACACTCCTAGGAATGTATTTTTAATATAACACAAAGAGTGAGGTCTGAGGAAAGAGTGTCAGGTAGAACCTGCTGACCCCTCCCTCTTTCTCTTTCTTTAAATTCTTCCCCAAATTTTATTTTGGTAAAGCACCATAAATTACTGCCTGGAGCGATATCACAGTGGTAAGGCGTTTGCCTTGCGCACGGCCAACCCGACCGACCCAGGTTCAATTCCTCCGACCCTCTCAGAGAGCCAACAAGCTACCAAGAGTATCTCGCCCGCATGGCAAAGCCTGGCAAGCCACCCGCGACATATTTGATATGCCAAACACAGTAACAAAAAGTCTCACAATAAAGATGTTACTGGGCCTGCTTGAACAAATCACTGAACGGGAGGACAGTGCAGACAGTGCTACCATAAATTACAAAGTTATGCATAGTTGGGTTTTTGAAATGCACTGTTCTATCACCAATCTCATCACCAATGTCAACTTCCGGCATTGTTCCCAGATCCCCTCTCCTAAACCTCACCCCTGCCCAGTCTGCCATCTTAACAGGCACCTTTAAAATATGGTTATTAAAATTTTGGTCTCGAAATTTCAGGATTATGGACTCTATGGTTTGAATATTTAGCTCTATCATCCCTTGACACCACTCATATATTTGAGTCTCCTTGACCCCTGTCCTTGTTGCTCTCATCTAACTCTTTTCCTCTTCCCCTTCACTGTAGGATAACAATTGATTTGTCCTTTCTCCCTTGCCACAGGAGCTGAGGTTTATCAGATTACACCCACCACAGTGCTCCCGAGTCACTCTCATTGCTTTGTTTATCTGTAACCACTTCTTTATGCTCTTTTCCCCAACCAGTTAATCAGCTTTTCACCCTAATCAGACTCTATTAATTTGTAAGGATGAATCCTTCTAGGACACTGAACTTGTATTGTAAGTTAATATTGCCTTTCTCCTCTCCTTATGTCTTATGAATAGTTTACTTTAAAGCAACGTCCTTTATGTATAGATACAGGAAGACAGTTAACATTATGCTTTGTAATGTAGGATTTAATTGGCTTGGAATATTATTCACTCCCAGGCAACTACTTTCTCGACTTAAACCTCAGTTGCCCTTAGTTCCTAACACCCCCAAAGCAGGGTCCCAATGAGGGACTGAATGGACCCAGGGCAAGCGGTGAGCTACCCTGGCATCGAAATGGGACAGGCCATAGTGCCATGATTCTTAACTATAAGTTAAGAGCTTGATCATAGACAAATGCTGTCATGATCCAAAAGTAATGATGAGACTAGTACCCTGCTAGGGATAGGAAAGACTATCTGGCCTGAGCACTGTAGTCTGAGATCGAGATGGCCCTACGAGAGAGATTCTATAAGTTTAAGGTATTTCTTACCGTATCCATACAAAATGATTTATATTATGTATGCTTATATGTTTGTTGGACAAGGAGAGGAGAAACACACCCATGGCATTCTGCTCTTGGGTCGTCCTACTGAGAGAGTATCTGTCCTAGAAGAAGTACCCCTGAGGGAATAACTTTACCCCTATTGATTGTGACCACACCTATGTTTAAGCCCCAACCACTCATGATTTTGGGATTTAACTAGACTGTAAGAGTGGGCTGGGGAATCGGAATTAGAATCCAGAATTCAGAAGGAGAAGAAGAAAGGGATCAGATCCAGATTCCAGAAGGAGAAGCAGAAAGGGGATCCAGATTCCAGAGCCAGAAGGAGAATGAAGGGGGATCGAGGAGGAGAATGAAGTAGCACGGGGGAGGAAGAAGCAGGAGGAGAATCAGAGGAGAATGGAGATGGGAATGGAATAAACTGCAACAGACACCAACCAGCCTGGCCCTCATTTCCTTCCTTGACCTGCCCATTGCTATCAACTTCCCCGGGGTGGGAGAAGCGACCCAAGACTACCCAACGCAGATGGTGGGAGAGATAGACCGCCGCTGGTTTTTTTTTTTTTTTGAGTTTACACACCACCTCTACAGGTTCCAGGTGTCCCCTGGACAGGGCCACCCCTGTGCCCTGGGAAGGAGGCAGAGGTTCCTGAGGCACAGGAAGCTCCGGCTTTGTCCTGTTCGGCTAAAAGGGACCTTGCGTTAGCCCCAGAGAGCTCAGCGTGGCCTTTTCAGCATTTCCATGGGCTCTTGAGGTTACCTGGCCCTCTGCTAGGACACGCAACAAATTATTTCCCATCCAAGCACACATTTGTTTGAAGAGTAAGAGAAAAGGATTAGCAGAAGTCAATTAGGAAAATGTGGAGAGGTCTTGGAAAACTATATTCAAGTTCATCACATTCCTCAGGTCAAACAATGGACAACAGGCCCTGCGTGCCCCTGAGGACACTCAGTCACCTGGAGTCTGTACGCCCCCCTCCCCAGGGTATCATTTTGTCCACTAAGAAACTGTCTGACCTGTACTCTGTGATCTGGGGCAGAACACACTGGACCCAAAGCCAAAGACCCACTACAGACAACCTCCCACTCCTGTCCCTCCCGCCTCCCTTCCTCTAACCCCCATCCTCTGGACATCACCCACCAGGCTGGCATCAGTCTCCTGGCAGCACTGCCCACCCCTCCTGCTCGATGCCGGAAACTAGCACATTTCTGAAGGAGATAGTCTGGGGCATGCACCAGGACCCAGCAGGAAAGCTACTCACACGCCCAGCTGGTCAGTGGAGACAGGGAAGGGCAGGTGTGGGTGGCAAGGCTGCTGCTTGGGGCCGCGTTCAGCTCCTGAAATCTCAGGAGCTGAGGCCACTGACGAGAGAGGTCTCCCCCAGCTTCCAGTCCAGACTGGCAAGCCCAGCACCGTGGAGGGGACAGTGAGGGCCCCATCCTGTCCCACTGTTCCTGGAATGACCTGCAGGTGCCCTCCACCAGCTAAACCACCCAGAAACAGGACTGGAGCAATAGTACAATGAGGAGAGCATTTGCCCTGCATGCAACCTACCTGGGTTCAATCCCCAGCATCCCGTATGGTCCCCCCAAGCACTGCCAGGAGTAATTCCTGAGTGTAGAACCAGGAGTAACCCCTGTGCATTGCTGGTTGTGGCCCAAAAAGTCATAAATAAATAAATAAATAAACCACCCAGAAGTCAGGGCCTTGTTCAAAGTCAAGAATGGAAAGTGGATCAGGTGGACCCAAGTGAGAATCCACCCACAAAGACACTTTCATGTGCTCGTGTCTGTGTGTGTGAGTGTGTGTGTGTGTGTGTGTGCATGCACGCGTGTATGGACACACCAGAAGAATTGTTCATTAGAACAATCTCAAATTACTGTAAGGAAGGCCTGCAGATGGACTTTCCTCCTTTACCTCTTTCACCCTGCTTGTTCTGTCCAGACTGCTACTGGCCGTGACTTCCCTTCCACTTCCTGTCCTCGTCATTGTCATCGTTCTGATCATCCTCATCATCATTGTCGTCGTCATCGTCAAAATCGTTATCATCATCGTCATCGTCGTCATCATCACCATCAACATCATCATCATCATCATCATCATCATCATCATCATCATGATGTCGGGCCATTCCAGGGCCCTGAGGCAGAAGCTTAGAGCTCAGCAGGGTCCCCACCTCACCTGGTAAATCAGTACAGGATCCCCAAGACCCCTAGAAGGAAGGCCCCTCCCTAATCTTCTACCAGATACCCATCGTTTGGGTCCCTCCATCCCCCCACTTCCTCCCCACCCTTCCACTCACTGGCTGCCCTGACAGCCGGCCTGAAGCTGAAACCAAGCCCCCCAGGGTGAGGAAGGAGGAGGGCAGTGCCTTTCCTGAAGCCCCTGACTGCACAGTCAGCGTTGGGGGGGGAGGGTCCTGCAGTCCCCCAGTGCTCGCTGCTTCTCCCATCACTATCTCCTCACGAGGATGCATTCTTGAGGTCAAGGTCAGGATACTTCAGCCCTCCAAGCCCTTTGCCATCCCTGTCCCTCTGTACAATGACACAACGGCTGCCAATTAAATTCTTCCCCTCACTGGGGCTGGAGTGATAGCACAGCAGGTAGGGCATTTGCCTTGCACACAGCCGACCAGGGTTTGATTCCCAGCATCCCATATGGTCCCCTGAGTACCGCCAGGTACTGAGTGCAGAGTGCAAAGTGACCCCTGTGCATCACCGGGTGTGACCCCTCTCCCCCAAAAAAAAAACCTTAAAAAAAATTCTTCCCCTCACAGAGCCGTCCGCAACCTGGAATGGGATCATGACCCCCCCAGCCCCTAGTCATGAGTGGGGAAGGGGTCCCCAAAAGGTGCCAGGCACTGAACACTATGCAGAGAACACTGCCTCCAGGTGCTCAGCCACAAAGCAACACGGCTCTGTTCACGAGGCATCGCAGACTGACTCTTCAAGACCAGTTTGCAAGGCAGGACCAGGCACGGGGTAGGGGGAGGGGAGAGGGAGCCCCCCAAATAAGGCCAAAGTCAAGCACCCTGAAAACAGATTGTTTCCCTTGTCTCTGCCTCCTTGTGTCTCTGCCCCCTGATCCCCATGAATGCAGACCTTCTCAGGGTGATCTGTGCTGTGTACGGCCCACAGGTCAGGTCTGGGTGCAGTTATCTGAATATTCTCCAGGAAGGCTGAGTGGTCCAGCATAAATACCATCCAGACACCTTCACTGGGGTGCTGGGGGGGAGGGGGCCGGTACACACAGAGCTTCCCGTAGAACGACCTGCCAGACCCAACCCCGCCCCTCTGCCTCCCAAGGCGGGAAGGGCTGCCCACCCATGTAAAGCTGCAGGCTCACCCCAAACAGAGCATCTGTAAGGACCCTGAGCCCACACACACCCCAGCCCAGGCTCCATTTCCCTTTTCACCACCTTCCTCATCCCCTCCTCAGAGAAGCTGCCTGCTTTCCAACCTTCAGCACAGACAGGTGAGTTGGATGGGCACGGGGCGCTCTGCCCTTGTTTGTTTAAATTTCCGCTTCGATCCCTCCTTTCAAAGCTTCCTTCTGGCGACGCTGCGACAGAAATAAAAGTAGGCAGTGGTTGTTGCTATGCAACATCAGGAGTTTGCCGAGGGAACTGCATCTATCTTTGCTGTGACTTATCTTTAGTCGGATTTGGAACCACATTTTCCTGACTGTCAACGTTCTCCTGCTCTTACATAAGGCAAAGCTTTGAGAAGGGGGTCTGAGGAGGTGCCCGGAGCCCCCTGCTAGCATCCGTTCTTTTCCTTTCCTCTGCTCTACCCCCACCCCCCTCCTGCGCGGTCTTCCCTGGACCATGAGAAAACAAAGCTCCATGAGCACATCTCTGGACAGCTGCCCACTCCGTTTGGGCTGGCTGTGCAACGAGGGTCCTTCTGCACCGACACAGATTAGGGTTTATGGCAAGATGTTTCTCACAGCCAGTTACCCCCTCGACGTCTCTCCTCGCTGCATACAAGATGCATCAAAATTAATCCCAGGCCTTCAGTTCAACGTTTCCCTTGGCACTCTGATTGCTCCAGCCTTGCCCTGTGTGCGGCTGGGGTGCCATCCTGCTTTCTGCTTTGCTTCTTCCAGAAAACAGTCCATCGTGAAAGTCTTCAGTGTCCTTCTCTGCAGCCCTCCCCGCCTCAATGGTTGCCTCTGCTCCTACCCTTCCCTTCTCCTGCCTCTTTCCTTCTTCCCCACTGCCACCTCTGTGCGCCTCCAAGCAAGACTGTGCTCATCTCGCCTTGTGCTTTTCCCCACATGCACTCCCCTCCCCACTGGTGTGGATGTTCTGGGGGCAAATGGGGGGAAGAGTGAAGGGCAAGGTGGTCCCAGAGGTCAAAGAAGGGGAGTTATTCTGAAGGACGGCGGGAGCGGTATGCAGGAGAGAGTCCCAGATAGGGAGCACTGGAAACTTATGGGAAGACTGAGCTAAAAGACCAGGGAGGGGCTGGAGCCATAGGACAGTGGGTAGGGCGTTTGCCTTGCTCATGGCAACATCTAGGATAGCATCTAAAAGAAACTCAAGGGTGGAGAGGTGGTATAGGGAGAGGCACTTGCCTTGCATAGGGCGGACCTGGCTCAATCCCGGCGCCACATATGGTTCCCCAGCACTGTCAGGAATAAGCCCTGAGCACTCCCAAAACACTCGCAAAGGAAACAACAGCAAATCAGAGACAGAATCATGTGTTTGGTGCCTTGTGTTGTTTGCACAGGGAACAGGGTCTTCCTGTAAAGAAGAGCCTAGGGATGACTTCACAGGATGTGGCTTTGGAGCCAGGTGCTGGAGGCACCTGGGCAGACAGTGGGGGGAAGGGAGGCCATCAGGGAGGGGGCACCACTGCAGAGGTGGCGGGCAGGGCTCCGAGAGCTGTGGGCAGAAAGCACAGACAGAGAGCCGGGTCCACCCATGGCCACAGGAGGGTGATGAGGCAACTCATTTCCATATCGACAGTCCACCTGGCGAGGAGAAAGATTTGCAGTGATGGCATTTGGGCTTTATCCTGTGAGCCACGGGGAGTAAAAAGGTTTTAATAATAGGAACGTCGTGACTGGGTTTGTGTGCTGGCAAGATTTTTGGATTCTTCAGGGCTGACCCTTCCAGTAGGAGGTGAAGTGAGCAAATGTCGCCTCTTTCTGCAAGCAGAAAGCACAGTGAGAGCTAAACTGGGCTTACAATGCGGGAGGATCGGGGAGGCTCAGCTGACGGTGTCTGTTGGGGGCTAAAGAACAAAGGCTCTAGGTGAGGATGCGACACAGATGCAGAGATGGATGGAGAGCGCCTCATCTTTGAGAGCGCCCCTGCAGGCATCCTTTGATGCTCTCCTGAGTCTCTGATGCCATTCAACCTCCCCATGTCTTATTTATGCTACACCAAGGGACCCCCTGCCTAGACAGCCAGATTACAGATATCGCTAATATGTGTATGATGCTCTCTGTGCACAAAAGGCTTTTAACGTCACCCTGAGTCATGCCTGGGTGGATCTGACATCCTCTGCCCCCATTTCACAGATGACAAGACTGAGAACCAGGAAGAAAAAGTCCTCTGGTTGCAGGCAGCTGGGGACAGTGCCAGGACTCGGGACTGGCTGCCCTCCCTCCTCATGCCTTTGTTCTTTCTCTTGGGAGCATGGGGACATGGAGGGAGGGTAGGGGGGAGTGCTGATGGTCAGATTATCTCACCTGAAATGAGAGTCTGGGATCTGGACACTGAGTTGCTCAGAAACGTCCTGAGCTGGAGAGAGCAGCATCTCCCACTGGTGGGCAGGGCGAGGAGGATTCAAACTCACAACAGAAAGTAGAGCGCTAGAGGCCGTCCGCACCTCCATATTCGCTCAGTAGGGGAGTTGCTCCCCCAAAGCTAGAAACCACCCCTCTGCCAGATCAGAGTAGAAAGTATCTTTGGAGTTTGGGGGCCACATTTAGAGAGGCTTGGGAGCCACTCCTGGCTCAGAGGTAGGGGCGGGGGGACAGTCCCAGCAGGGCTCATGGGGGACTTGCGGTCCAGGGGGCCAAAACCAGGCCTCCTGCAGGCACTCGGAGCATCGAGCCACTTCTCTGGCCCCATGACCAAGGAGCTTCACCTGGATTCTGCCTCTGTCACATGAAGGGGGGACAGCAAAGAGAGATCCTGCCTCTCATGAGCTCCTCTTCCAGATGACAAAAAGCAAAGGTGTGTTTTGACAACCAGAGTGACACATCAATCAGACACTGAAGGAAAAAAATCATTCCTGACCAAAATTAGAGGCTAGTTTCTTCCCTTTGGGAAGGTCCTCAAGCCTTCTCTAAAAGAGTCCTCAACAGAGAGACCTTTCTGTTCTAACGCTAGGTCACTCTGAGCATGCCCAGAGTAGCATGATGCTACTTTTGAATCCCTAGAGGGAGCTGGTGCTATTTGACTTTTTCAAGCTGATTTCCTCCCGTGACTCTCACATTGCACCTTCCATCCCCCCAATATCAGGGCCAAGAGAATCTGAGTTGATTCCCGAGCAAAGAGTCAGGAGACGACAACCAGAGGTACAGAAGGTGGCACCTAGGACAGCGGAAGAACTCAAGGGAAACTCTCTTCTTCCTGTGTTGGCTACAAGAGAAGAAACAAAAGGAAAAGGGAGGGGATTGGGGAAGAACACCCCATTTTAAAACAGTCGAAGGGGGGCAACAGTTCAAAGCCATGCCTGTCTTGCATAGAAGGGTCTTGGGCTAATTCCCTGTTAACTACACAGTTCTGAACACTGCCAAGGATGACCCCTCCAAAAATTAAAAGAACAAAACCTAATCATGGGCAAATGGCTTTAACCATTTCTCTAAAGGACATACAGAAGTACTGACTAAGCATGTGGAAAGATGCTTCACGTTATTGCCATGCAGGAAACACAAATCAGAATCACAGGAGACATGATGGCGTGCCTTCAAGGACAGCTATGATGGAAACAGCGGCCAATGCCAGGCAAGGCAGGAGGAAACTGTCCTGGGCCCAGCTGGCACAGATGCTATAGAAAACAGATTATGACGCCACAAAGATCAAATATGAAATTTCCTGGTGACTCAGCAATGCCACTTCCCTCCCAGATACACACCCAACACAAGGCAAACAGGAACTCAAACAGCTACTTGAGGTAGGCTGACTGAAACAGTGACCCAGTGGAATTGAAAATAGAAATTCAATCAGATGCCAATGTTCTTTGCAGCATCCCTCACAGTCATCTACTTATATAGAGGCCTTGAGAGATGGTACCCAAGGTAACATGTCTTCCCTTGCAGTGGCCAGCCCCAACTCAACCCCCAACCACAAGAGGTGACCCTTGAACACACCACCAAAAGGGTTCCCTGAATATTGTTGGCAATTGCCCAAAACCTCCCCAAAATGTAAGGTAAAAAGGTAAAGGCCCTCCCGTTGATCGTCGATTTGCTCGAGCGGGCCCAGTAACGTCTCCATTGGAGACTT
>JAOXYA010000001.1:95070165-95087502 GCA_028565675.1 Sorex palustris
TTCCACGGGATGTCAAAAGACCGCGTGGCCGCCCACCTACCAGATGGTCAGACTTCTTCATCAAGACCCTGAACGATTGGTTTGAGGCTCTTCATGTTCCTAAAAAGAACAGACACCATTGGGCTACAGTAGCATGCGACAGGGACAAATGGAGATGTTACTGCGCCTGCTCGAGCAAATCGATGATTAATGGGAAGTCAAGTGATCTAGTGATCAAGTACTGAGCTTGAAGGGTGTTCTCAGGCAACCACATTCTTCTAACTGTACAGGTCTAACTCCAAGGACACCAATAAAAGAACTCCACAGCCTAGCAAAATGGAGTTTAAGTGTCTAGCAAAATAGTTGGAGACTTTTCTATAAGGGAGTCTTGCCTGGTTCAGCATTTTATATTTGTATTTAATATAAAATTGATATTCCATATTTCTGAGATACAATAGTTGTATTTCTTTGTGTGTGTATGTGTGTGTGTGTGTGTGTGTGTGTGTGTGTGTGTGAAGGAGATGGGAGGTTGTATGGGTCACAGTTCCCAGGAGCTTATTTCTGGCTTATGCTCAGAAATGATCCCTGGCAGTGCTCAGAAAACAATATGTACTGCTGGAAATTGAAGCATGATAGAATGAAGTGATTGCATGCAAATCAAGTGCTTCACCTCCTGTAGTGTCTCTCCAATCCTCATATTTCCATTTTTAATTGTGAAAAAATGAAATTTTGTGATGATAAAAAATGGCACAGAGAACAAGGATCTCAATATGAAAAACAGAAAAAAGAAGGACATTGCAAATGCTTTTCCACAGTGAAATTAGTGAGGACCTCAAGATCATGAAAACATTGACACTTTCAAAGCTAGTTTTTTATTTTAAGAAAAATGTTGAATATAGAATGTCCAGTTAATAAATCCTGTCTTTTATGATTGAATACCAAATAACTAAGAAATTTTCAGGTGCAATATTTTACACAAGATAGGAATGTTGTTTTGTCTAGACTTTAGAACAAAGGATTTCTCTGTGTCTTTGCTCATTATGAGGGTTGAGAATTGTTCATTTCATTGTAACCTATGATTTGGCTTATGGACAACTGTCTTCCAGAAAATGCACACTTACGTGGCTTGAGAATCAAACAATAGATGGATAAAGTTTAAAGACCTAAATAGCATCTGACGAGAGTTTTCTTTTGGTAAATTGAAATGTATCAGTATAAGATTTGAGCTACATTAATAACACAGTAGAATTAGGATGGAATTATCACAGCAGTAATTTGTTTCCCTGAAACTGCTACATTATTCAGCAATAATCTGAATTTGCCCACTTGTAGCTTGCATTAATTGAAAATCCATTTCCCAATTAGCATACTGTTGAGGTGTTTTTAAAATGACTTGTTTATAACAGTTGTTGGCACCACTGGCATTCAGAATGTTGCCAGCCAAATGCCATTTGAAATACAAAAACCTTTCTTTTTTTTCCTGGCAGAAGAAAAGAGCAAAGTCACACAGTAGCTCTTGATTTATGAACTGTGCTTTCTTATTCTCAGGCTCCCACAATGTGAATATAAAGCTTCCTTAAAGGATCTGGGTTGGAAGCAAAATTCTTATCTCCAAACATGCTTTGTAAAATTTTCGTTATATAGATTTTTGGTTATCAATGGTTCATTTATCATGTCAAAATGATGAGGTGAGAGAGAACCCTGGTATAGCTTGTTTGTGAAGTGTCCTTCAATAATAGAGCATATAGGTATCTACAAAAAATATATATATATTTTAATTTTTTGTTGTTATTGTTTATGGACCACACTCAGTAGTGCTCTGGGTTTACTTCTGACTCTTCACTCAGGAATCATTCCTGATGGGACTCAGGGAATCGTATATGGTTCTAGGGATTGAACCCTGGGGCAGCCGCGTGCAAGGCAAGCTCCTCGCATATTGTACTATTTCTTAGTCCCTCCGAGATATATTTTGGGACTCACATTTGTGGAAATGTCTTAAGTTCAATATCCCAGTAAACATTTCTAGCCTGAAAGGATGCACTGTCATCCATGATGCGGTAATCACCCATGACTTGCAGACAGGAAAGGCAAAGCAGATCTTTAGGTCTGATGGGTAAAAGGGGTTGGAGTGAGGACTGTTCAGCTTTTTAGCAGAGTCCATCCTCACAGTGGTGCTCCAAACAAAGTGTTTATTGTAAAATGGGTCTGATCCCTAGAGAAGAAGGAAAATGACTCCTTCTGACGGGAGGGGGAGTTAACTCTTGCCACCTTTTCTGTAGTAGGGAAAGTACTGGGTATGTACTTAGAGATTGGTTTTCCTGGTTGATCTCCAAACAGGTCTCAGAGTTAGGAATACAACTCCTGCTGTATTTTTCTGTCCATCCGAGAAGCCAGACCCTCTAAAGTCTTTTCTTCAGTCTCTTCCCTTTGAACTCAGGTAGATTATGTGAAAAGCATAATTCCTAAGAATCACCAAAGCCTAAAAGTGGGCCACAGCTACTTTGCTTCTTTGCATCAAAATAATTACAAAACAATTAATACTGCAATTTAAAATTTCAGCTGAAACATGGGCTGGAAATGCCACTTGCCTCTATTATTGAGGTCATCATCAGGGCTGCCTATTTGCTTGATTTTGAGAAAAAGGAACTTTGGATGGAGAAAAAATGATTTTGCCTGGAGATGGCCATAAAAGCATCCAGCACATATTGCCAATCTAGAGAGTTAGGTTCTAATAGTTGTGTGCTCCCTTTAAGAGAGAAGCAAGATTGGCAACCCTGGCAACTTTTCGGCTTCTATTCAGAGGGAAGAAGAGCTTGCACTGCCAAAAAAAAAAAAAAAAAGAAGAAGAAGAAGGAGTAGGGAGTAAAAGAGATAGCTGCTATGAGACAAAGACAGAGCAATCTTATACCTTAGTGAAAGCTTACGTGGGAGTGGTTTTAACTCCTTTGGGTTTAAGAAAGATTTTGTTTCCTTACTCAAAACTCAAGGCAGAGCTATGGGAAGGGAGTTTTCTTAGACCTAGGGTACCTGTCAGTTCTGTTCTGTTGGGGGAAGTTCAGAAGAAAGAGAAATCTGCGTGGAAGAAAAGGGAAGCTTCGATGCCGAAGATGAGAGATTAATGATGACAGCAGCCAGCATGTAAGTTCCATTTTATCTGAGGGTAGAAACTCTAAATTGCCTCTATTTTCTAAGAGCTATCAGCTGCCTTAAGTAGCAAGCATACTTGTAAGACTTCTGGACAAAGACCTGGATTATTGTTTTCTTCTATTATACATCAGTTTGTTTTCTAAATGCCCTTATGCCAGAGGAGTCTACAAAAATAAGGATTTTCTCTCTCTACTTTTTTTTCTTTATAGTGGGTCAGAAAAGGCAGTTGTGCTTCATTTGCTATAATCATAGTGTTGACTCCAGCCTCACACGTATATAAAAATGTTATTTTCTCTAATTGCATATTTTGTTCCTCTAATGACTGAGTTGAATTCTATGCTGCAATGAGTAATCAATAGCGAGTGTCTCTACTGTTCAAATGAAGTCTCAGCTCTTTCAGATGGCATGAAATTGCCTCCAATCCGGCAAATTGCTAGAATGATGGGAATGAAAAGACTAAAGTGGGGTTCTTTTTTCCCTCTCCTTTTCAGGTTTTAACTGAAAACCCAAGGCCACAAAGAGCAGTACATGGACAACAACTGTTCTTACCGCCAGACTGCTTGATTCTCGGAGGACAAAAGGAAGAATGAGTTATTACAGCAGCAACTATCCCATTGTAAACATGGACTCCAAATACCCAGGCTACCCACCAGAGCATGTTATAGCAGAAAAGAGAAGAGCCAGGAGGCGGCTGCTCCACAAAGACGGCAGCTGTAATGTGTACTTTAAGCACATCTTTGGAGAATGGGGCAGCTACGTGGTGGACATTTTCACCACCCTTGTCGACACCAAGTGGCGCCATATGTTTGTGATCTTTTCTTTATCTTACGTCCTCTCCTGGCTGATCTTTGGCTCCATCTTTTGGCTGATAGCCTTCCACCATGGAGATCTGCTGAGTGACCCAGACATCACCCCTTGCGTGGCTAACGTCCACTCTTTCACGGGAGCGTTTTTATTCTCCCTGGAGACCCAAACCACCATAGGCTACGGGTACCGCTGTGTCACCGAGGAATGTTCCATGGCGGTGCTCATGGTGATCCTCCAGTCCATTTTAAGCTGCATCATCAATACCTTCATCATTGGAGCCGCCTTGGCCAAAATGGCAACAGCCCGCAAGAGAGCCCAAACCATTCGCTTCAGCTACTTTGCACTCATCGGCATGAGAGATGGGAAACTTTGTCTCATGTGGCGCATTGGAGATTTCCGACCCAACCACGTGGTGGAAGGCACCGTCAGAGCCCAACTCTTGCGTTACACAGAAGACAGTGAAGGGCGGATGACGATGGCCTTTAAAGACCTGAAGTTAGTCAATGACCAGATCATCCTTGTGACCCCAGTAACAATTGTCCATGAAATCGACCATGAGAGCCCCCTGTATGCTCTTGACCGGAAGGCGGTAGCCAAAGATAACTTTGAGATCTTGGTGACATTTATCTATACTGGGGATTCCACCGGGACATCCCACCAATCCAGGAGTTCCTATATCCCTCGGGAAATTCTCTGGGGCCATAGATTCAATGACGTCTTGGAAGTGAAGAGGAAGTACTACAAGGTGAACTGCTTACAGTTCGAGGGAAGCGTGGAAGTCTATGCTCCCTTCTGCAGTGCCAAACAGCTGGATTGGAAAGACCAGCAGCTGCATCATATTGAAAAAGTCCCACCAGTCAGAGGATCTGGGACATCTGACACCAAGGTCAGAAGGAGGTCCTTTAGTGCCGTGGCCATTGTCAGCAGCTGTGAGAACCCAGAGGAGACCACCAGCAGTGTCGCCGATGAGTGTAAGGAAGCCCCTTATCAGAAAGCTCTTCTGACTTTAAATAGGATCTCAGTAGAATCTCAAATGTAGTTCTTAACGGAAGGACAAGCACGACCACTCGATTATTTAATGCTCTAGCTGATCACATCCATGGCCAGTTGCTTAAACGGGACTTTTGAATAGCTATGTTTGATGAGAAAGGGGGAAAAGTAGAGTGGGTTAAACCAAAAAGAATAATTTCAAAATTACATAGCATCCAATTCTTTCAGATGTCTTGCTAGCAATCTTTTACCAGAGATGCCATTACTATGTGATTAATTATTAATTGATCCAAATTTTACCTCCTTCATAATTTCATATACTCATAGCTTCGGTTGGAGGTGGAATATTCAATAATTTTCAGTAATATTCAGTAATGGGTAATAAAGAAGTGTAAATAATTTTCTATGGTTTAAAAGTGGATAGAATAAGTGAATTCCCACAGAAATGTCATATCGTCTATCCAAGATCACTGCCACTGTATCTATGACATCCCGTTGTTTGTCGATTTATAGTGCCAGTAACAGCGGGTGTCAGTAACGTTTCTATTCCTCCCAGCCCTGAGATTTTAGCAGCCTATTCTTAATCATCTTTTACCAACAACTGGAGGCTCTTTTAGGGTCAGAGTAATGAGACCTGTAGTCATTACTGGTTTTGGCATATCGAATACACCACAGGTAGCTTGCCAGACTCTGCCTGTGTGGGCGGGCTTGCCGGGCTCTCTGAGAGTCATATAGTTATATAAGATGAGCAAGGAGATGGTGACTTCTATACAAGATACATATCAAAAAAATCATAATGTTGAGATATCTAACTGTGAAGTTAACTGGCCAGCTCATTGTTTGTCCTACCTGGTGTCTTGGTAGCTTTGGGCAGAGGTAGTGACTGTTAGAACTAGTTAATGTTAGCCAGCCTGGCTGTCTTTTCTTGCAGCTTCGCTAGGAAGTCATCAGTGAGCTCCAGGAGCTATTTTTCTGTAACCCATGAAGCAGAAGAAAAATTGAAATTTTAATTTGGGTCATATTTCACTCCTAAATTCCCTAGTTGACTCCAACAAATGACTCTATATGAAAGAGCAAAAATAAAGCAACTCTGCTTTTTCTAGTTTCCCTGACCAAAGGGCTTCCCACCTTCTCCAAGGACAAGAGAAGGAATGAGATCTAAAAGATGGGTTGAGAGAATTGAGGCATAAACAGCCTCAGACTCTTTGAGAGAGAAAGATGTGTGTGCTCTGAGAACAATCCAAGTTGTCAGGCTACAGAAGGGATGGAACTTTTGTGGTATTGGAAGTAGGGAAGTGAGCAAGGTATTCATTTACACTCTGAAATTATGTCTGCTTCTAATCTCAGACAATTTATGAAACATAAATGATTTAAATTATGGATTTTAAGAAACTCTTCTAGTGCATTTGGAATAATCATTTAAATTGAAGATTTTGTGAAATATAATTAAAGTGATTTTATGTATATTATTAGGCAGATTTGCTGAGAGCTCTGGAGTTGTTTAAATTTTAGAACATAAACTATATTTGTATTCTTTATTTTCATGAGAAAAGATGTTAATCAGGATTAATTTAAGCACTAATCTAATCAATAAATAAAGAGTTACTTTAAGCTTTATAAAGCTTGGAAGAGTTATTAGTCACATTTAGAATTATTTTTACATTGTTTCTGAGCTGGAAACAAGTATATACCACAGTGTTCTACTTCTTTATATTATATACATACATGCACATAAATAACAATTTTCTATTTAGATTTATAACTTACTCAGACTCTTTCAGATACTCAATAATAAATATCTTGAAATAATAAGTGTGTGCATTTGCCTTTTTCCTTGGTAGTATAAATTTGGTAAATGTGGTCAATATTAAGTACAGTGCACCAAAAATGAAATTGCTGCCTCCTATAAATAGCACCTGGGCAGAATTATAAACCTCCATTATCTTTTTCTTAAAGCTTCTATTAACACTATATTTAAATTAATAATCAAGTACTTCTATAAGCATTGTAAGACAATGCAAGTGGTATTTCCAGTTTCAAATGTTCTGTCAATGAAAAATAGCTCAAATTTGTTTTCTTCAGGCATCGATTTTCTTCCTGAAGATGAAATGATTCAGTGGAGTTTATTAGATGGGAAACAAAATTACAGCATGCAAGTATTGCCCCACTCTGCACTGACAGCACATAGGATAGACAGTCTATCCTTATGTATACCCTTATGGAGGGAGGTTGGAACATACAAGAAAAGGTAGTTTCTGCTCAAATACACTCAATCTTGCAACAAAAATCTCTCAGCGCATATTTTATTTTATTCAATACTCTTTGAGCGAGGAAACTTCTGAGCATTATTAAATGCTCAGGAGCCGCTAGGGCCCTTCCAGAGATACTCAAACACCTTGGGCAAGAGTTCAGTGTTCAGACCTGAGGATGCAATGCAGCTTGGCATCCTGCAATGCTGGGGATTATCTCGGACATCATGGCAGAGCTTGGGGGCCAACAGAGCTATACCCAACAATGTTTAGGAAACTGTGTGGTGCTAGAGAATTGGACCTAGGTCAGACACGTGCAAGGTGTGCCTGTTAACCCTCTTTTTATTTTTTTATTTTTATTTTCATAAAGTTGTTCACTATAATGTATTACATTCAATATTTTGACATCAGTCACACGACCATTACACCTTCCCACCACCATTATTTTGAATTTTCCCTCCACCACTCAAACCTGCCGAAAAGGCAAATGCTAGATAATTTATTTTGTATTGCTTGTTATGAATAGCATAAGATATAGTGTGGCCACGAGAGTGGCGCCACACTTCTGGAATTCTAAAATTTTAGATAATTAGGGTCTGGAGAAATCTCTGCAGCAAGCTGCTCCGTTCTGTGATTCTTTTGTGTGTCTCTGGATCATGGCCATTAAGGAGCTTAAATAGCAGCTGGAGGCAGTCATACGTGTGACCTCCAGAGTCCCATAGGGACGAGGAGATGAGAAGGACCAGCTTATCCTCTATCCCTTGAGACCTGCAGTTGGTTGTCACTGAACCCGCATACCTGCACTTCTCATTAGGTTCTGGAAGTTGGCAGCCATTGGGGCTCTTAGGGGTTTTAATCCCGTTTCTTTGCTTTTTCTTGAGCAACAAATTACCAACTGGTACAATAGGTACCCAGGGCTTTAAATCCAATACCAGAGCCCTGTCAGTTCATGGCTGCTTCTCCTGGAAGGGAGCATAAAATGAGGCCCCATAACCATGCCACTGGACTCTGCGCCAGGCTGTTTTCACTTGGGGCACTACAGAGGGGGGTGCGTGAGAGCCCTCCCTGCCCCAAGGGACCCAACCACTACCCAACTCCACTACCCAACCACCACCACGCTCCAGGCCTCTTTCCACATGCTTGGACTGAGCTTCACGCATGAGAGAACATATTTCTGGATACATCATAAGACATTCCCTACCCATTTTCCATAATTACTACACCATATTTTATGGGGTTCAGACAGTAGGTAACAAATCATAGAGGAAAAAAAAATATATATATATGCCTCTCAGAGAGCCCTGCAAGCTATCAAGAGTATCCTGCCCACACGGCAGAGCCTGGCAATCTACCCGTGATGTATTCGATATGCCAAAAACAGTAACAATAACGGGTTTCATTCCCCTGACCCTGAAAGAGCCTCCAATATGGCAATATTGGGAAAGACGAGTAAGGATAGGCTGCTAAAATCTCAGGCCTTGGGGTTGGAGCGATAGCACAGAGGATAGGGTGTTTGCCTTGAATGCAGCAGACCTGGGTTTGATTCCCAGCATCCCATATGGTTCCCCGAGCACCACCAGGAGTAATTCCTGAGTGCATGAGCCAGCCAGGAATAACCCCTGTGCATCACCGGGTGTGACCCAAAAAGTAAAATAAATAAATAAATAAGCATTTAAAAAATAATAAAATTAAATTTAAAAAAATCTCAGGCCTGGGACGAATGGAAATGTTACTGGTGCCCGCTTGAGTAAATTGATGAATGGGTTGATAGTGATACAGTGATACCAGAGCCCCAGGTTGGGTTTCAGTGGTGGAGTGGCTGATCGATCCTCGAACCCTGACTGCTTCCTTATATACCACCTACTGCTTTGCCAGCTGCATTGCCCTATGTGATCCTCAGCACCCCAAAACAATGTGGAATCTCTGGACCTTTGGCATCTTGGAACCTTTGGTATCAGGTATGAACAGCTAGCGGCAACAACAAAGGGAAAAGGGTAGAGGCAAAAATTATAGCTACTGTTTCCAGTCTTGCTTGCAGCCAATGTGACCTGGGTAGTGTGTGCCTTTAAGTGGAGCCATTGTGCTCCATGAAGTATCAGTCGAACTGCCCAGATGTGGGTTTAAGAAAGCTTTTTTCTTGGGCTGCTTTAGGTAGCACACGCCTTTCTGTGCCCACATTCACCCTCATCCTCACCTAGTTTCAAAAGCGGTAGTAGAAACTCCCGTGAGGCTCGGGTGAGGACAAGAAGCCAGACACTGTTCACCATGGAGGATGGATTCACAGGAAAGAGCATATGTTTTCCAGACTGCTTCTGCAGGAGTACAAATAAATATAGTCTCTCCCTGATACAGTGAGTGACCTCAAAAGGGAATTATCCAGTATCTAGGGAACAAGGCTGCTCAGGGGAAACGTGTATGTGTGTGTATGTATGTGTGTGTGTGCATGTGTGTATGTATGTATAAATATATATGAAATATATATACATATATATATTAGATTCAGCTGGTACTTGTCCATGACATTTGATGGAGTTGGTCTCTGTTGAAACCACATATTTCTGAGGAGTTGAGGGAATGCCACGATGACTGAAAAATAAACACTGAAGAGTGACTTTGGGTCTGCAAATGCCTGAGAGGCTGATGGCAGAGTGACCTTGATGTGAGCAGATCAGCGCAAGCCTACCCTTTATCCTTCTTCTTCCTTCCCAAGGGTAGAAATTCCCTATTTTTGTCCAAGCTAGTGAATGGATTTCTTGGGGATTTCGACCTGGTATAGCCCCAAAGCGAAGCTTTACTAATCTGATATCTCAGACATCCCCTCAGGAAGAGACCAAACAAATTTAGAACATCTGAGTGGACTAGAAACATGCATCAAACATACCGTAAGCCTGACGTACGTGCGTGTCATTACTTCTGAATTGGCTGGGCTCTGTGAAAAGTTGATTCTCAGGATCCTTCTTATCACTGTCATTTTAATGATTGGGCAGTAAATTCTTCTCACAGTTTAGAACAGTGCATTTATTCTACCCTTTTCAAGTCCAGTTCCCTGTCCCAAATGTTCTGCAAGGAGTGTGCGTGAGCCCCTATGTTTTGCTAAGGTAAACTCTGCCGGTGGACTTCTGGAAAACACCCCTTTTGCAGCCTGAGTATTTACTCCATAAATCACAAAGCAGCTCTGCCTTGGTTCTAAATTTCCGCTCTCCTTCCTCTCTCTGTCTCTTCCACACACACAGTTTCATTTTAAAAACAGTTACATAAAAATAACCTGAATTTCTCCCTCGCCCTTCAAAAGCAGAATGCAAGTAAGGATAGCACAGAGCTTTCTCTGTCTCCCCCGCTTCTCCCTCTCCCTCTCTCTCTCTCTCTCTCTCTCTATCCCTCTCCCTCTCCTTTTCTTTCTCCCTCTCTCTCGCCTATCTCTCCCCATCTCTCCCTCTCTCTTCCTCCATCTCTCTCTCTTTCCCTCTCTCTCTTCTCTCTCTCCCACCCTCTCTGCCACTGTCTGTCTCTCTCCCTCTTTCTCCCTCTCTCTTCCTCTCTCCCTCCATCTCTCTCCCGCTTCTCTCTCTCCGTCTCCCTCTCTCTCCCTCTCTCTCTCCTTCTATCTTTCTCTCTCTCCCTCCCACTCTTTCTCTCTCCCTCCTGCCCCCCTCTCTTACACACACACACACACACACACACACACACACACACACACTCACACACACTTACACGCACGAAGGTAAGCACTTGGCTAACTCTCCACAAACACTCTCCTGCATTGGAAATATTTGAAAATGAAAACTGGTAACCGAAGCTCCGTTCAGATGGGTCTGCGGCTCTGCCAGGCCTCCCACAGGGCCATTTTCCTGAAGAGACCAAACCCCGCTGTTGCTGGGAGACAGCATGACCAGCATTGTCTGAGCTTTTCAATTCAGTGAACCAAGCCCTATGTCCAAGTGAAAATGAATTCCCCGGTGCTTCCCTCCGTGTTCTTACCACACTATGGCAACTGAGCAAACCTTCTCAGAATTGTGCTCTGGGATCCTGAGGTCTGGCTGGGGACAGGATGTATTTTGTCCTATTCCGTCCCATAAGTCTTTTCCTGGGAAATGTCTGGGCCTCTGGTTTAGAATCTTCTGTGCAAAATGTGGAGACTGAAATCAACATCACCAAGTTTTCCAGCTTCATTAGACTTTTGGTAACTAAGAACCAAGCAGGGAATGTAAAAAGAAAAAGAAAATAAATTAAGGGATAGGGCCAAAATGATAGTCCAGTGGGAAGGGCATTTGCCCTGCATGCACTCGACCCAGGTTCTATCCTGGCGTCCCATAGGATCCCCCAAGCATCGCCAGGAGTAATTCCTGAATTCAGAGCTTGGAGTAGCCCCTGAGTATTGCTGGGTGTGACCCATAAAGCCAAAAGCAAAAAAGAAAAACAAATAAGGCGTTGGAGAAATAGGAGAGAGGTACGACCCTATCTGGCATGGCATAGGGTCTTTTGAGTCATGCCTGAATACTGAGCCAGGAGTAACCCCTGAGCAAAGCTGGGTGTACTCTGCTTTTAAATTTTTAACTAAATACTATTACCTTGTGTTGTTTGGTTTCCTTGATGGAATCTGTAGGAATGGTCAAGTGAAAGACCATCACGGTCCATACAAAGCCCGTGGACTGTTTGGGGCTTTGCTTTTTGATTTTGGGGTTTGGGACCACGCCTGATGGTGCTCAGGGCTTACTTTTGACTCTGTGTTCATGAATCATTTTTGGGGGGCTCAGGAGACCGAGTGTAGTACCAGGGATTGAATCCCAGTTTAGCAGTGTACAAGGCAAGTGCCTCATTCGCTGCACTGCCGTTTTGCTGCCCCCATTTTACTTTTTTGTTTTGTTTTATATTTATTTTATTTTTTGGTTTCTGGGCTACACTGGCTGTGCTCTGGGCATCCTTTTGGCTCTACACTTAGGGATCAGTCCTGGCACTGCTTGGGGCATCATTTAGGGTGCCAGGTATTGAACCCGGTTCTACAGTGTGCAAGGCACATCCCCTACCCTCTGTACTATAGCTCTGGCCCCTGAAATTGAGTGGTGTAAATAAAGTAGCTGAGCTGAGGGGAGTGTCATTTCCAATTTGAGACATTCTGTGGAAAGTTTAGAGCCTCCAAAGGCTGCAGAAATGCAGGTTAATCATTTAAAGTTCTGTCAGCAAGTCCGGTGCATTAAAAACCCAAACAGATTAAGTCTTGCCTAAATTACATACCCAGAGAATGCTTTTGCTGTATCATTTATTTGCTATCATTTATCATGGGGGCCTATAAAGCATCCTTAATCACTATCTAAGTAACTTGAACGTGAAACAGAAAGAGCCCCAGGAGGCTTTGTCTTCGTGAAAAACTGTCTTCCTAAAAAAAGTTCTCAGATACCTTCAAAAGTGTATAAATCTCCAGCCCGATACATTACCCACTGTGGTTCAAATGTCTTTATCTGAATGAGAAACACATGTCAGAGATCAATTATTTATTGTCCATGCTGCCTGACCATCCTATCTAATGTCAGTTGACCTACAGAAAAGAAGGTCAGGCTGAAGACAAAGCTGGCGTCTGCCACGATCAATTCAAGAATTACCAGACCACAGTGAATATGTGTTGAGAGAAACCATCAACTTACTTAATCAGACTGCAATTTACACAGTGGGAAGCCTCTCATTTGGAGATCTTAAGTCCTCGCCCAAAGGAAGACACCACTTAGGAAGACAAACAATCTAACACCCAACTTCCAGTCCCGGGAGTCCTTTGAATTGCCATAAATTGTTGCAAAGTCTAATGCTGTCCCAGGCTAAGACATTACAATTCTGCAGTTGTTATGTGAAGCAAGTGGGCGTGTCAAGATCTTTTGTTCATGAATGTCTACTCTTTTCTTGGCTTTTATTTTTATTTATTTGGGGGGTGGGGTTTTGGTTTGGACCACACCTGGTGGTGTCAGGGAAGGCCATGGTCTAAGGGATAGAATCAGGACAGGCTACATGCAAAGCAAACATATTCCCCATTCTCTGTACTGTCTCTCGCCTCCCTCTTTTATAAGCGCCTCTGAGTGGCACAGTTGATCCATCATTAAGAATTGAGTGAATATGGACCAGAGAGGAAATATAAAAAATAACTGTTAAGAGTAAGCCATGAACTAGGATAACTTTCACAATCTAAACAAAATGATTGAATTTTAAAATCTCACATTTTCAGGAAGACGCTGACCCTGGGCTGAATGTGGTACCCTCCACTTCTCTTATCTTGGAAGCAGGAGCATTGAGTCTTTGTCCAATTTTCCTAGGGAAAGAGTCAACACAATAATGAGTCACTGCAAGTGGGCTCTTGTCTCTTGACTTGCACATGGCGCTTTCTTGGGGGCTCTTGATAAGGATCTGAGGTGGGTGGGGCGGTGGGGGTGTGTGGAAATATGTGTCAAAAGTCCCTGATTGACAGTCATTGCTCATTTTATAAATTGTGTAAAATTTTATGACTTGTATAAAAATACCTCAACACATATCATTTCTATTTTCTGTTTGTTTGTTTTGGGGGCCATAACTGGCTGTGCTCAGGGCTTACTCCTGGCTCTATACTCATGGGTCAGTTCTGGTGGGCTCAGGGTGCTACCTGGAATGCTGGGGATTGAACCTGGGTAGGCTGCTTGCAAGGGAAATATATCACCCACTGTATTCACTCTGTCCCACATCATATCTATTTTTGATGCCCTTATCTCTTATTTTCCTTGCTATGGCAAACTGTGAATAAGAATGCAGATTTTAGCTAGAGATTAGACTGACCATAATTCAATGCCTAGTAGCAAAATGGTCTCCTGAGCACCACCAGGTAGCCCCCACTGACCAAGAGCCACTAGGAGGGGCATCCTGAGAAGCATTTAGGAGACACAATCCCTATGATCCAATGAAAAAATAATGCACTTTTTAAGACTGGGATTGTGCTTCAGCTGTTGAATGCTTACCTTACATGTGTGAGGCTCTGGGTTTGACCACTAGCATTGCCAAGAAATAAATACAAAACCAAACCAGAACCAATCAACAAAAATGAGGACTTTAGAAGCAGACTCCCCAGAATCTTGTGATTTAGGGCAATTTTTCTAATCTCTCTGTGCCCTATTTTCTCAACTGTGAGGAGAGAAAAATCTTAGCACCCACCTCACAGCTGTACAGATAAAGTTGAGCTTGCGTTTGCAAAGAATTTTGAATAGTACTGGAACCTAATGAATGTAAATGAAGCAAACTCTTCTTTTGTCAACAAATCTACATTTCTTGACTTTTTATATTGACCTACCCCAAAAAGAAAAAGAAACTCAAAAAGAATTATCATTCGATAGAAGAAATATGTCATTTCCTTCCAAATATAAATGATTTATATATTATCTAACCAAAGTACTTTAGATTATATAAACCAAACTTCCTCTCTATTGTGGAGGGATTGGAGAATTCAGGAAGATGGTGCTTTGGGAAAAATATTACTACTCTACTAAGATACATGGGCTCAGTGAATAATAGCAAACCAAGGGAAAACTTGACTACCTCTCATACAGCACTTCCCTACATAAGCTTCTCTCCTGGGAATTAAAACAAAGCTTATTCCAAAACTATTTAATTTATATAATTGAACTGTGCATTAGATGCAAAGTTCTCAGTATGATCCAATAAATAAGAGGTGTCCTGGAATGCTGGAACAGACTTATAAAAACCTAAAAAAATGTTGCTACTGAATTTGAAAAACTTGCAGTTGCCTACTGTGCACTGAAGGTCTCAAGAATTTACCAACCATTCCAAAGACAGAGAGTTTTACTTCCTCTGACAGAAAGTGGTATGTGGAACTTATTTGGAATGGGGAAGAGCAATTTTATGTTATCTAATGTAGGAAATAGTAGCAGGAGTAGAAGGGCCGGTTGTGGTCTATAAATCGAAGATAGGGGTTCAAATTCTAGGAAATGCCCCTTGGCAACTGCATGAACTCGCCCTGTCTTGGAATGATTACCATGATGTGCGTTATAGACTCCCCATATCAACAAACCAATAATCTCATTATAATATTTGTTCAACTAAGTGTTCATCATATCTGACTATATTATCTTTAAAAACAGAAAAGTTTAAGGCCTTTAAAAATGACACAAAACTGATTTAAAAAATACATATATGTAATATTGCTTTTGCTCTTACAATGACAGGAAACAGGAAGTAGTGGCATGACTAATGTTGTAACTTGAGTTACTAAGAGCACCAAAATTCTGATAAGGGCAACCTTGATTTCTTCACCTAATAAAGCAAAACCAACAAATTCTTAAATTTTGTGAAATGTGACAGTGGTGGGAGAGCCCAGCTGCCCTAACTCTTGTGTCTATTAAGAGGCACATCTTTAGATGGGTGACTTGTGCAGTGAATGTCTTGAACAACTGTCCCTGACCACCCTGTTTTACTTCTTTCTGGGGGAAAATGGAAGTACTTATCCTTATCTCCCCAGTAAGTATGACTGTGAGCATTGCAGCTAGATTCCCAGACACTCATGCATTCCACATGGGAAGAGATGTACTCTAACTTTAGTACCTGGCTCTAGTAAAATAAACAAAATATTAGAATATTCTGGGTGCTCTCCTCAGTACCTGGTGGAACTCACCCCTGACAAAGAGCTGTCTGCAAATTTAAAAAAAAAAGCAAGAACTACTGTAAACCACAGTTTTCAGAATAGAATTTAGATTCCTACATTACAAATAAACAGAAGAGTATTCATAGGAGTAAAACTTTGGCTGGGTGCAACATTATAAAGAAGATAGTTTTGTTCATCTTTCCCCAGAAATGTAATCTAAGGTACTATGCTTTAAAGCTTTAGATGATACAATGAAGGCTCTGCTCACTCCCTCTCTTTGCCTCCAGTTTCCTTCTTTCCCTCCCCTTCCCTCCTTGCCCTCCCCTCTTCTCTCCTCCTCCCCCTATCCCTTATTCTCTTTTCTTCCTTATGTGTTGAGAAGATACTGCTAAGCCAGCACTCAGGGAGCCCAGGAATTGCTCCTGGTTATACACTGCCCACTAAACTAACAGTCCACTACCTAATCCCAACAGTGCAGGGGGTGGCCAGGGTAGGTTCCATGGCCAAATCTGTGAGTGCTCGGGGAGCCATGTGTGACAGAAACTGAACTTGTGCCCTGGTTCATGCAAAGGATGCACGCCTGGCCCCTGATGTATCTCCAGATTCTTTATCCTTTCTGGAATTGGACCTTCAGGGGAAAGCAAAATAAAAATAATTTTCAGGCAGAATGAGAAGACGAAAACCAAGTTAAGTTTATCTTTCCACTAGAGCTAGAGGGATGTGTTGGTCTTTGGAAATATCACACTGTTAAGAGTAGCCACATTATTAATAAAAACAATTATGTAAAGGCCTCTGGTAATTGCTAGGCATTAGAGGAGATTGAATATTCTTGGTCACCATTGTGCCACCTAGTGGTCAGAAAAGAATACTTTTTTTTTCTTTTCCAAGAAGTCAGCCATTTTTTTTTATTTTTATTTTTTCACATTTTCCCTGGGATGATATTTGGGAGAACAACTCAGAAAGCACATTACTAATAATCTCTCTAAACACAACACGATGACCCTTATCTAAGTATTAAAACGTCTTACATGAAAAATAAGTGGCATTGACCTAAGTAAGGACTCCGTGTACCCTTGTTTTTTCTCTACTTCTATTTGAACTGTGTATTCAGAAGATAAAATTGGACTCATTTTCAGAAGATAAAACAGCCATTCTCAGTTTGTACATGTAGACACAAAACCCTGTACCGTGTTCATTGGAAAGCTAATAAGTATTTCACCAATTTACTAATAGCCACAGAAGTCAGAATTTGGAACCAATACCCCCCAAAATATTGGAATAATCATTTTATGCACAGATAGAGGAAGTTTAATAGAAGAAATTTTACTAACAATACAAAATATTTTGTTCATCAGTATGTGCATTCTCATCTCATAATTTTTATGAATTTACAAGAGCTGTGACTTGAGCTTCAAGGAGCTTTCTGTCTGCCAAATGCCTCTGTCAACATTCAGATATAAGGAACAGAAAGAGATCAGATCGCCACTTGTCACAGAGCATGGGGACGAACAAATAACAACGAATATGCCCTGGAACATTTTCAGAAGCTAGATGGTTACT